>CAXKVT010000144.1:0-600000 GCA_964058875.1 Carex rostrata
CACAAAATTATTTTGATAGTTCCTCTCAAATGCCGCCACCTAATTATCCACAACCTCCCCAAAATTATCAAAGAAGAGACCAAATGCTACAAACAAATTATCAACAAAACCCCCAAACGGGTGCACCGTATTATACTTCAAATGATCCAAACATATTCATTCCACAAGAATCACATCAACTACCACCACCGTATGCATATGGAGGCACTTCTTCCGTTGCATCGTCGAGTCAACTCAACCCCCCTATTTCAGGTACTCCTTCGACAAGTGTCACTGAAATTCAAGAAAAAGGTCTCGCTCCTCCTCCGCCAATTGTCCCCCGCCCCCCACAACAACCAGCAGCAAAGAAGGCTAGAAGACCTCCCGAATACAACCAATATTGGTTTGAATGGTATGATGTGACCAAAGATGACGACGATTACTTGAAAACTCTTTATTGTAAGGTAGACCATTGCAAGAAACCTTATTTTGTTTATAAACAAGCTAGTGGTATGAGTAGCTTTAAAAGACATGTTGATGTGCATGTTAGAAAGGGTGAAAACTATAACCCGAATAATACCGCGCAAATTCAAACCCAAATCACCCCGGATGGTACTTTAACCAACCCAAAATTTGATGAAAAAAGAATGCTTAGTGAATTGGCCCGGTACATAACCCACAAAGAACAACCAATCAGTATGGGTGGTTGCACAGCCTTTGCCCGGTTGGTCATTCGGGGGTGTGCTCAACCAATGTACAAGAGGATGCATCATAGAAAGTTGGTTGGTGAAATAAAAAAACAGTTTACAACCATAAAAGATGACCTCAAAGGTACATTTGCATATCAATCCAATAAGGTCTCAATTACCTCCAATATATGGACTGCTGGTAAACATGGCCTTGGGTACTCTTGTATTACTGGGCATTGGATCGATGATCAGTGGGTATTACAAAAGAGGATATTAAGTTTTCGAGTGTTAGATTCCCCGCACACCGCAAATGTAATTTTTAAATCTATTATTGAGGTTTTACAAGAGTATAACCTTAAGAGGGATATGGCTAACAAGGTTTTTTCAATATCTTTCGATAATGCTAGCAAAAACATTGCTTCCATTGAAATATTTAAACGGTCACTAAACCCGATTAGGAATGGTGAAATGTTTCACCAAAAGTGTGTTTGTCATATACTTAACCTCGTCGTGAAGTCGGGACTTAAAACAGAAGCCATAAAATTATTGATAGTTAAATTTAAGGATGCCCTCAACCACATTGTTTCAAACAATGAAAGAAGACAAGAGTTTGCGAAGTTGTGCGTAACCTATCGAATAAGCAAGTTGAAAGTACCTTGGGATATAGATACCCGTTGGAACTCAACCTATAGGATGTTGAACCGATGCCTTCCTTACAAAGCTGTCATAGGGGAGTTTTTGAGGGGATCCACCCCTCAGGGAATGCAATTGAAAGTCACCGTCGGGGAATGGGACCAACTAGAAAGGCTTTCAACATTCCTAGGAACCTTTTTTGAAGCAACCGTCAAACTATCCTGCTCGTATTCACCGACGGCATTTGAGTTGTTGGGGCAAATCTATCAAATTTCCAAGGTTTATCGTATTTTGGAACAAGCAGAAACCCACGATAAATCTCTCACACTGATTGTAGAGGCCATGAAACTAAAATTTCTAAAATATTGGGAAGATGTACCCCTCTTGGCCATTATTGCAAGCTGCCTCAACCCGGCATACAAGAAATATTACACGATCAAAATGGTTGAAGCGTACAAAGATAATCTACATTTAGTCGCAACCGGGGTTGAGGCATACGTGGATGCGAAGTTTGCTGAGATGTTTAACATATACAACTCAAGAATTAGTGGCAACCAGAACCCCTCTTCGTCCCGGGCTAGTCCTAGGTATGAATAAATATACATTATGCTTTTAATCTTTATTATTTATAATATCTACATTATTTGTCCACTAATTTTTTTTTATTTTTTAATAGTTCCACTTTCAGGAGCACTAGCAGTAGTGGATTGTTAGCAGATTTTCAATCAGATAGCGAACCGCACGCATCCACAAACGAGTTAGTGAACTATTTGAATATGCGCAACGAAAATGAAAACGTTGACATCATGACGTGGTGGAAGAGGAATCAAAGGTCTTATCCAACACTGGCGATGATGGCCCGCGACGTCTTTGCCGTACCCGTGTCAACCGTCCCTTCAGAAAGTTGTTTTAGTTCGGCGAACAGGATCCTCTCCGACAAACGCAGTAAATTGGGTCCACATGTTTTTGAAAGACTTGTGTGCTTGAAAGATTGGATTGATGCTGACGAGCGCAACCAACATCAAGCTCAAGAATCATCTTCTGCAGCTGATACTGAAGAAAGCGTTACCGAGCCGCAGCCTCAACCTAATTCAGATTCAGACGGTGCGGAAGAAAACGAACAATGGTATATGAATCCAAACTGCTAGATAGGTAGTGTCGGTATAATTTTCTAACCTCTTTTAATATTTATGGTTATTTTAAAAATTATAATTTCTAAACATTTCAATTAGTTTTTAAATTATTCATTTTAAAGAACAATTACTAACAAAAAAAAAGTTAGAACTCCGCCTATGTTATTTTACATAGCCGGTCCCAAGCCCGAAATAAAGGAGGAGGGTAACTTTTATTTTTTAATCTATTGTTTTCAAATTATTTATAATTATTTTTAATGTAATAAATTAATTTAAGATATTATTATTTATAATTTATTGTTTTAATTATAATGAGAATTTGAAAATAAAATAAAATGACTTGCTTAAAGAAATAAATAAATAGATTTGTACTTAGCCGTATAAATATACAAATTTTCGTACGAATAATTTTTATATATAAGGTACAAATTTTATTCATTTATAAATTATAAAGACGCGACTTGATAATTTCATGTATATATATACTCTATTTGATATCGAACTATTCATATTATAAAAATCGAATTATAAACACGTAATAATATTTATACGACACTGTAAAAAAAACAGAAAAAAAATATTAAACAAAACAGAAAAAAAAACAGAAACAAAGACAGAAAAAATAAAAAAACGGAAATACAAAACTGAAAAAAAAAACTGAAAAAAAACTGAAAGAAAAACAGAAAAAAAAAACAGAAAAAAAAACGGAAAGAAAAACAGAAAAAAGAAGAAGGAAAAAACAGAAAAAAAAAAAAAAAAACGGGCGGACCGGACCCGTACCCGGATACCCGGACCCGTACCCGTCAACCCGCAACGGGTACGGGTAATAAACGGACCGGATATACATTTTGGGAAAATTACCCGTCTACCCGTTACGGGTTTTACCCGTACCCGACCTACCCCTTTACCCGTCCTACCCGTTACCCGTAACGGGTCATGGGTTACCCGTTAGCAAATGTCTACTCATATATATATATATATTATAAAATAATTCATGTAAATTAGAATTGACATGAATGTACACATGCAACAGAGCAAGGGCCAAAGCTAAGACTGAGGGAATCTGATATATATCATGTGATATATACATCATTAAATGTTAGACAGAGAGCAAACAGGATTGACATTGTATTATCATAAATTGAACGGTCTCTAGACCTGCAATCTGCTTATATAACATGACATGAAATGAAATGGTCTCAGAATTCATATATGATGCATCAGTATTCAGTACTCTCTCTCATCTCTCACACAGTGTTTACTTTGGGGAGAGGTGCAACACACAACAGTGGTGTGATTTAGTAGACAATGATGGGACTCTGCCATCAAATTTATTGTGTCCGTATCCAGCAGGGACCGAGCAATTCATGACACCTCTCCTTTCCTCTCCTTTCCTATGCATATTTTAATTTCATTTTGATTTTGATTTTGTAGTGCACCATCAACCTTGCAAGTCACAACTCACAAGTCACAACTCACATATATATACGTCACCATATATCTTTTTATACGGCCACGATCGATGCATGTATGGTAGTTAAATAACTGGTTTTTTTCTTCTTAATACTAAAAAGCTGAATATTAATTGTTGCATGCAACCAAGAAATATATATATTTATATGGTTTGTACATCTCTCTCTTTTTCTTTTATACTAGGTTAATAATATATGTAACATCAACATCCGAAAGGTAAATGTTTAATTCGAGTCTCAATTGGACGTACGGTCCAAATAGTACCTGATACGAGCGTATTAAAATTCGGTCTATGCGGCTGCATATTCCTATTTGATTAATTACAACTCAAATATAAAATCTGTACTCAGTCAAATATACCATTATATCATTTAAACCACATATTATTGCATACTTGTTTATATAATATTCTGAGCTATAAATATGCATGTGTGTGTTATATTCAATGACAAGCATTTAGTTAGTTGATTCTTGCTCAAATCTTGCTCTCTTATTTATTTTTGGGTGGGAACGGTGTACTCGTTGTAATTTTCTTAATCTTTTTTTGAACAAATGAGGAAATATTAAAAACTACATTAATGCTAATTATTGCTTATAAAATTACGTATATTTTCTCATTTAAAAATAAAATAACTGCCTCCAGGCAAAAATCATTTTTTTTTTTTTGATAAACTTGACAGAAGCTGTCAAGCATTTTATTAGCATAAAAAGTATTTACATAGTTCCACTTTACATCAAAGGGTAGTACAAAATAAGAAAAACAACTAAACAGCCGCCAATTCAAAACCATGCAACCCGGCCCCCCTTCTCCTTTTAAATCCGTGTTCTTATATCTTTCTTGCCACAGAAAGTTATCCAGCTTCTTCCTTCTTGCAAAATTTTGAGTACCTACATTCCAGGGCCTAGCTAGTCTACTTCCTCTGAAAATTACAATACAACACTTCTTCACAACTAGAAACTAATTAAGATACGATTCAAATCGTACATAGAAACTAGGGCTGTAAACGATTCAAATCAAACTTACTCCAGTTTGAGTTTGAGTTTGAGTTTGAGTTTGAATAAGATTCAAATCAAACTGGTCTGATTTGTTTCGAATCTAACTAATTTCGAATCGAATTAACTGTGAATTACAAAATTTTCAAATCGAAGTCAATCGAATTACGAATTACAATTTTTTTTGACAGTCTTAGTTATACCGGTAGTTTATGCATTTGTTTTCTTCCCGCGAAATAAAATTCACACAGTTTCATTTTATCTTTCACGAATTCACACTAATGGATTATGGGTCAGTTCAAGATTTTCTTACATTTTACGCTGCTGGATTAATTAAAATCACGACATGGATCTAGTTAAATGAAACTTATTCCATTGTTAATTTGTTACGCTGCTGAAACATTTTCTTATTATAAGTTATTATTATATTAACAATTTTGAGGTGTGATATAAGTTTGGTTCATGCATTATTAAAGATTAATGGTTGAATTCATTAGTTGTATTATTTGAGATTCAAAACTAAATAATTCGCGAATTAAGTTTGAACGAATTATACCAAGTTTGAGTTTAATTTAAATAAGATTTGAATCGAATCAAATTAATTTGATTTGTTTGAAGACGAACTAATTTCAAATCAAATTAAACTCAAATCGAATCTCAAACTAAGAATTCTTTTACCACTCCTAATAGAAACCTTTTGTTTTTGAAAAATCTGAATATTTGGATATGGATATTCCATTGAATCCGCCTTCATAAAAAATGTATAAGAAATGAATACGCGTCACACACGGACATTTTTTGGAGTTTGGAAAGGACACGTACGCTGACACGTGGGACCTAGAAATCGGTGTTACACGTGTCAATCTCTCATTTATTGATTTAGTGGGGGCGCTAGGCGCTGCAGAAAAGTTCGTAATGGTGCCGTATTCTGGAGTTGCGTGTTTTCTTGCTATTTCTTGGCTTTTAACTTTTTGCATGCACACAGACGCAGAGAGTGACGTAGGAAGATTCAGAATCTGAGGCTCTGCAATCCATTTCCAATCATTTAGAGGAATGGGTCACTTCTGACTCACTTCACGCGTTTGAACGTGACACCTCATGATCACGGATTCTAGTACCTTCAGGCCCACCTAAAAAATGTTCTCATTTATTGAGCACCTTCACAAAGCCCAGAATGAACCTAGGCCCATTTTGAAAGGCCCAGGAAACAACAAACTAATTATAATAATATGAACCAACTTCATTGATTCATTACACTTGTTTTTCCAGTGTCCATCACGGAGTAAATTCATGTTATTTCTGCATATGATATGTACTTGGGCTTTCCAATTAGGCCTTACGGCCTACTTACACTTGTTTTTTTGGGCCTACAAAAAACTTAATGTTTTATCTATTGAGGAAGGAATGATAAGAAACGGATAGAAAACGATGGATTACAATATTGACAGCATTATTTTAACTTGACGCAGTGTAAGACTAGTAAAGAAAAATTGAAAAAAGTATATGACTGATGCGCTGTCTTAAGTGAAAATAGCTCTGTAAATATATTTACCCAAAATGAGTCCTCTTTTGCTCCACTTGGGAGAAGTACTGTGGAGAAGGTGGAAGTCAAAACTGTCAGTGATCATTGATCTCTAACCTGAAGAACAAGTGAACAACAACAAATGGGAATCCCCAAAATCGACTTCTCCGGTCTGAACTCTTCAGATCCCTCCACAGAGAAGTGGACCACGGTGCGGCCACAGGTGATGCACGGCCTCTCCAGTGCTGGCTGCTTCGAGGCCGTCTTCCCTCCTTGCCCGCCTCTGTACGGTGACACCGTCAAGGAGCTGTTTGCGCTTCCACTGGAGAGGAAGAAGCGCAACTATTACGGGCCCGAGTATCCTTTTCATGGTTACATGAGTGGGTTACCCGGCCTCGACGGCTTCGAGACCCTTGCCATCCGGGATGCGCCGCGGCCCGAAGCCGTGCGGGAATTTGCTGAACAACTCTGGCCTGGTGGCAACTCAAGTTTCTGGTAATCTTTTGATTATTAAGCTTTCACTGAATTGAATAACTTATATACCAGATTTTATATTTCTTATATTAGTAATTGTATTAGTTTGCATTTTGCTTGGTCACAAGATGATACTAATTGTGATATTATTTTGGTGAAAATTCAGGTTTGGTCCTTGAATTTTCGAAAAATTAAGAAAAAATGCTAAATTTTTCATCATGGTTTTTTGAGAGAAGTTCAAGGACTAACTTATCAATTTTCTGAAAGTTCCTGAACTGATTTGGTGTGAAAACAAAGTTGAGGACCAATTTTCCAAAGTTAAAAAACCTATTTGGTTAATTTTTTTGAAAATCTGAGGACGAATTTGGAACAAATGAGAGTTCAGGACCCATCTAATTTTTTTTTTTTTTTCTTTTGGAAAGCTTAAGACCAAAAGCTGAATCTAGTCAATTATATTTTCTTTTCTGCGATTATTTCATCTTCGTCTTGGGTGAGCTCTAATTTATGAACAACTAAAAAAAAAGAAATGAAAGGGAATGAAAGGGTCTCAATGCTATATTTGTTCAACAATGTCTGGTAATGCGGCACTAATGTGATTAATCAGAGATAATTGGGTAGACAACTCTTTTTTTTTTGAATAAAAGTGGCATGACCACCAGTTTCATTAGAAACTAAGCAAGTTTACAAGGTAGCCTTTGGGCAATATTGCTCCATACAAAATCAAACAAAATGAATCACTTTAGATGAGAAGCATCTAAGTGATATCTACGTAACATAAGGGAGAGTATTGTAATAAAGTTCATTTTACAAGCAGCTAAACATAGGGAATATAACAAGAGTAAAATATAGAAGCAAATCATGGAGCTGCTGAGGAGTCAGCAAAGGAAGAGTTCGATTGAGTGGGGTCAGAGGAGACTGATATAGTGGCCTCCAGGGCATCAAATTCAGCTGTCTCTGAGATAGTCAGAAAGATCTGATCCCTCGAGTCCATGACAAGCGTGACACCTCATGATCACGGATTCTAGTACCTTTAGGCCCACCTAAAAAATGTTCTCATTTATTGAACACCTTCATAAAGCCCAGAAATGAACGTAGGCCCATGTTGAAAGGCCCAGGAAACGATAAGCTAATTATAATAATATGAACCAACTTCATTGATTCATTACACTTGTTTTTCCAGTGTCCATCACACTTCACAGAGTAAATTCATGTTATTTCTGCATATGATATGTACTTGGGCTTTCCTATTGGGCCTGACGGCCTACTTACACTTGTTTTTTTGGGCCTACAAAGAACTTCATGTTTTATCTATTGCGGAAGGAATGATAAGAAACGGATAAAAAACGGATTACAATATTGACAGCATTATTTTGACTTGACGCAGTATAAGACTAGCAAAGACAAAATGAAAAAGTATATGATGGTGCGCTGTCTTAAGTGAAATTAGCTCTGTAAATATATTTACCCAAAATGAGTCGAGTCCACCTCCGAATTCGTATCCTCTGAGATATCTCAAACTATTCTCCAGTACTATTCCCAAGTGGAAAAAAGAATCTTTTGAGTTAATGTATCAAGATCGTTCGATGCGCTTTAAGATCGGTGCGGATTAGATTCATACTAATATTAAAGGACCCTTGAATTATAAACTGTAGCCGGATTGGTTTGTTTTAAAATCAGACGGTCGAAATTAGTTAACTCAAAAATGCTCTTTTGAGTTAATGCAGACGATGCGGACTCTGCCAAGTGGAGCAAAAGAGAAGTCAAAACTGTCAGACTGATCTCTAACCTGAAGAACAAGTGAACAACAACAAATGGGAATCCCCAAAATCGACTTCTCCGGTCTGAACTCTTCAGATCCCTCCACAGAGAAATGGACCACGGTGCGGCCACAGGTGATGCACGCTCTCTCCAGTGCTGGCTGCTTCGAGGCCGTCTTCCCTCCTTGCCCGCCTCTGTACGGTGACACCGTCAAGGAGCTGTTTGCGCTTCCACTGGAGAGGAAGAAGCGCAACTATTACGGGCCGGAGTATCCTTTACATGGTTACATGGGTGGGCTACCCGGCCTTGACGGCTTCGAAACCCTTGCCATCCGGGATGCGCCGTGGCCCGAAGCCGTGCGGGAATTTGCTGAACAACTCTGGCCTGGTGGTAACCCAAGTTTCTGGTAACCTTTAGATTATTTTGCACATAAATTTATTAAGCTATCACTGTTCTGAATAACTTATATACCAGATTTTATATTTCTTATATTAGTAATTGTATTAGTTTGCCTTTTGCTTGGTCACAAAATGATACTAATTGTGATGTTATTTTGGCAAAAATTCAGGTTTGGTCCTTGAATTTTCGAAAAATTAAGAAAAAATGCCAAATTTTTCATCATGGTTTTTTCAGAGAAGTTCAAGGAGTTGTGCAGTTTACGACTTGCTCAATTTTCTTTTTCAGTGATGTTGTGCACCCAGTTGCAAAGCACCTTTATGAACTGGAGAGGATAGTACGGAGGATGATACTGGAGAGCCTAGGTGTGGCGAAATACTATGAATCTCAGAACGAGGCCCAGTGGTACTTGTTTCGATTTTCAGAGTATCAGCCGCCTTCAAAAGAGGAAAAGGAGAAGAATATTGACAAGAAGCTGGGGTACTATTCTCATCAGGATACAAATACACTAAGCATAATTAAGCAGATCCAAACAGATGGCCTTGAGTTGAAAACAAGGGATGGGGATTGGATTGTCACAACTCCTTCACCTGACTCTTTTATTGTCATGGCCGGAAATTCTTTTCGGGTACTCTTTTTGTTATTTGGTCATCTGATTTATTTATTTGCTTATCAGTACTTATCCCAGAAAGTTTCTACACTGATGAACTCTAGACCATTTAAAATGAGTAATATCAACTTATTTTGATAAAATATGTAGGCTTGGACAAATGGCAATGTTCATGCGCCAGTCCATCGCATATTGGTTGGTGGAGAAATGACGAGATATTCCTCCATCCTCTTTTCAGTTCCGTCAGAAAATGATTTGGTTGAGGCACCTAAGGAACTAGTTGATGAAAACCATCCACCCCATTTTATACCATTCAGTTACAACGAGTTCTGTCGGTTCTGTGCATCAGAGAAGGGTGCCAAGGCAGATGATATGCTTGAGGCTTTCTGTGCGGATTCTAAGGCCCCTGAGCAGTGAAATAGTTTACAATATGAAAGATTTTGTTTCTACAGCCACTTGATAAATTAGCACGTACACTTTTTGGAGCAATATTAGCACGTACAGTTGAATCTATTATTTCTAATGAATTACAGGTATTGAAATAATTCTATATGAGATGCGTTCTGTTTATGCTTTTAAACTGCTAGCATGGTTGGATCATTGTTTTCTTTTGATTCTCTTTTTAAAATACATTTTACCGGGAAAAATTGGTGATGATAAGCATGGTCAGGCCAACTATTTTAGTAGTCTCAATCGAAATGCCAGTAGGAATATTGTTTAACTTCAAATTTTTAATCTCTATGGCAGAGAAGCGCCTGTATTGATATCCTGATTCTAGTTTAACTATGGTTAGTCTCACATTTTTTGTTTCTAGGGCGAATAAAGACTACATACAAAATTTGAATTTGAAGATGAATAATTCGAGATCACTACTACAATTTACAAAAGTGATGTTATCTGAAAATCGCAAACTAACACAATAACTGTCATCCCTTTTCAAAAAGCAGCTAGAGTAATTAATAAACATCCAGAGAATAAACAGACATTTCATTAGCAGTAAAAAAAGGAGCAGAGCTCGTCCAATTAGGACAAGTCATCATCACTGAAATCGACTACAGCTTTTATTGAAAAGAAATTATCACAAAGCGTCCATAACAATTACCAAAAAGATACACAACAAAGGAAATAATCATCTTTTCACCTAATTAACACCAACAGTCATCCAGAGACCCTCTGCCCAATCATCAAAGGGGAATATTTGGCATCGCATCCCCTGATCATCAATTGTCTTCTCTATATATGTATATTCACATTTCCACACTACATATCCTTCCCTGCCTTTTGAGTTTGTATTTTTTTATACAATATTTATTCTATTGTGTATGAAAGTTTTTTAAATTGTGTAAGTGAATTATAAGAATATACTGGTACGTTTGTTTTTCTTCTTTCTTCTTTTTTTTTTTTTTGGTGAAGAACTTAAGATGTACCGTATGAAGTTGGGTTTAAGGTTGGAGCAGGAGACGTTCTGAAGGGGAGAGAGTATGGCGAAAGTGGCAACGGTGACCATAGGGGCAGGACTCTCCAGCTAAAACCATGCGGCACAGTTCAGTCTTGTAACGTGGGTGACGTAACACAGGTCGCAGCTCAGCGATGCCATGTGCAAACTGGCAGTGCTCACCATAGGGGCATTCCCCTGATTCCTCCCATTTGTTGCATAACTCAGTTTTAAACATACCCTGGTTGTACACCTCCACCTCCAGAGCTGAGCTGATGTCTTCGCCAACCTCCTTGAGCACTGGCGCTTCTATTCTTTTCTCCTCTCCAGACTTGTTGCCACCCAGACCCACAAGTACCTTCTGCTGCTACAATACAACAACACTACAACTGTTAGAATTATCAAAATTAGCACTGAATTGAAAATTGAAAACCCATTGTTAGGTGTTAACTATATATGAGCATACAATAATACGCCAGTTGAGAGAGAACAGGTAAACTTATTTTTGTTACCTTTTGAAAGGTTCAAAACTTCAAACTATAATAAGTCTTAGAAACAAACATTAACAGTACCAGAATAAAAAAAAAGTGCCAAACTTGCATACAGCAGCACAAAAAAATATTTTAATTGTTAAGTGCATCCCTTTACATGTTTTAGAAATTACACAGTTACAATGGACCAAATTTCGACTAATATCTATTCTCTCAATTCGGTTTAAGTTGGGAGTATTTTACTATCAAACACGAGAAAAAAATGTAGAAGGTTTTCAATGTACCTATACCCGGCACCGCAATCTGTAAGTTTGTAATATCAGAGAAATCAGAAAGGGGAAATAACAGAAAAGGTAAGATCGTGAAGCCTAAATTTTGTACTCACTGATGGAGGTGGTATGACGGGGCTGGGACCACAAGTCAGGTCATTGAGATGGCTTGCTGGTCCTTGAGGTGCCGGCTGATTCATCTTGAGATATCCACTTGATCGAATAGATATACTCTTGGGCAGCACGGCCCGCCTCTCAGCTGCATGACGCAACAGCTGGTTCTCATTTAAAGGCTGTAACGGCAGCACGCTTGTCGGGCTGGTCTCTGGCACTGCCTCTGCACCAAGACCCATACGGTTGAAGTCATTGGCCAATAAACTCACCTGCTTGTTGGAGGCCATGGCTAGACGGCTCGTCAGATCACCATTCGCCATACGAAGCCGTGCATTCTCGTGCCTCAATGTCTCTGCTTCCTCTGATGCCTCTTGGAGGTGTGACAGGCAACGCTCATACCTGATTTGCACAGAAGTGTATAAGCCTTAATGCTTAGCCAATTGAAATAAACACCTATTGTGTTTTACACTAATTGCTTCCATCTTTTAAAACTCTGGTCAAATCACCCTTGATTTTTGAAAAATTCTGATAAAAAGTAGCTAATCTAACCACCTTCCTATCAAATTAATCCTAGATATCCTTATTACGAGGGAACTTACTCATCTAATTGAAAATATAATTCAAAATATACTTGTTTGCATACCTATCAGCGATCTCCTGATATTGGAGAGCAAGGCGAGCAAGGTAGAGGCGATTTTCTGTGGCAGCAGGATCATCGCCACCATTTGTAGAGACTGGAGATGGGGAAAGCGAGAGAGAGGAAGGGGAAAAGGGGGAGGAGTTGTATGAGTAGAACAGATCCCCACTGTTAGATGGGAGATGGAGAGAGGAGAGCTGTGGTTGCTCCAGATAGGGGTATGACAGTGATTCGATGGTGGATCTGAAGGGATCACCATTGACAGAGCTGATAAACTCGTTCTGCATTGTCGAGTTTACTCTGCTCTAGCTTCTTCTCTGTTTTCTCTCTGAAAAGGATGAAACTAAAAGTTAATCAAGTTGTTGAAAAACACTTAAGAGTAACTCATCTGAAAAATAAATAACCATGTATAGACTGTTACGAGCTTCTAGCATAATGGATATCTCAGACAACTATTTTGCGAAACTACAGTAAATCAAGTTCAACACAGTAACAGTTAGTTAATTCAGGTAAACACTCATTGTAAGAAATATTTTGCGAAAATACTTCAAAATATATTGAAAATCATGAAAAAATCATATCTAATGACTTCAGTTTCAAGATCCGCATGTATAATGCCCAGCTATGAGTTCATCAGAAGAGGGGATAACCTTACTGAGATTGATAGTAAAATCGTTTGGTGCAAAAAAGGATTTGCCTCACAAATCAGAGCAACTTGATTAAATCAATCATCAAAACGCTAATTTAGAAGAACAGTAAATCAAACCGCAAAATCTCATTTGATTATAAAAACAAATTGAAGGATGAACACATCACTCCCTGATCAAGCTGCGAAACCTCAAAACCTATGAATTGAAATCTGATTAGCCTAATTTAAATTCCTGATTCACTGTTCGCTCACCTTAGACAGAATGTACCAAGGCTCCGAGGAGAGAGATATTGAAATAGAGGGAGAGAGAGAGAGCAAGACAAACAGAGAGAGAAAGAGAGGCGAGAAATGGGGAAGAAATAATGAGGGTTTTTATAGGGAAGTGAGGAGGAAGCATGCTCATTTTGAAGGAGACCAGTGTTATTTTCTTTGTTTATATTTTTTTTAATGAAGAAATTTTTTCGAAGCAAAAAACTTCTAACAGAATGTGGCCCCCCACTCGCCTACTAGGACTCGAGTTTTTCTGATCGTCTATATCCTTCTCTACAAAGCAATTATTATATTGAATAAGAATTTATTTCTAATAGATACCCGCTACACGCTTTCAACTCCCGTGTTGATACGAATTGGCGCAGAAAGAACATTTGGTTTCCCTCAATTCAACTACAGAAATAATTCAATACGCCAGGTTCAAGTGAACCACAGCTCAAAAGCATCGACGTATCAGCTTTGGTGTACGAGAACAATTATAATCAACGAAAGATCAGAGAGAGCCCGCCAGTGCCATTTAGAGGGGCCGTTTGGCAGGGTAACGACTGTCGTGCATTTCAAGCACCACATTCTTAGTCAGACTCGGTGGAATACGTACACCAACACTAATATAAGCAGCTCCTATCACTATCAGATATGTGGTGTTGTAAGAACAGTTGTAGATGGTAAATACCATATGGCCAACTTGCAAGTGCGGTTACGAACCAGGTAGGTTACGATCGAGTCTTATGACTGATCTGCCCATTCACGAGTTTCTCAATTGTACCGCACAGTTCGTCTCAGGTGGGACCCACTCGACCGGGTAACAAAATCTGAAAGTGGTAATTAATTCTTATTTTGTAGCTAGAGCCGCTCTTTAAAATTGGTCTATAACTTTTGGTCAATAAGTTGACTAAAAATCAAACCGTAACTTCTTTCTCTCTTGATGCATAAACGATAAAACCATAATTTGTCAAAAAAAGATAATATAGCATGTCAATTTCGAGTGTGGTCACGTTGCTGATACATGTACAATGGTCGATCGAGGCGGTTATGATCATTGATCAGGGAGGCCCATTTGAGGTTGGCCACTGGGGTCCACAAAGTCAGATTCAAGAATGAAAGGAAAAAAAAATATTATCAAGGACTTGATCATTAAAAAGTTTTGTAGAAACATATTTATATCTCGGAATTATTGAAAATCAGACCTCATTCCTTTTTATTGATTTTTCGTTTCTGCCAGTTAAAAAAATATTTTTTCCGGAATTTCTCTATTAATTGGACTGCAACAGCTATCAACAGTAATTAATTTGTAGATGTAAAAAATAATAATAATAATAAAAAAAAACAGGAGAACGGTTCTGACATATTCTCTGTCATTTCCTTCTTGGTTGATAAATCAAACATTTTTCATGCGAGATATCTGAATTAAAAAAAAAAAAAATTCTATGCACAGAAGAATGATTAAACTATTTGGTAAGTAAATTCTCTTATTTGGGTTCTGATTCGGACCCAATAAATTATCTTATATTTGCATCTTTTATTACCATTAGTAAAAAATAATTAAGATGTTAATTTTGGTTAACACATATTTATTGAACTAAAACTTCAAATCCCAACATTTAGAAAAAGATTTGCCATTGTCTATATTTGCACTACTGAAAGCAATTGAGACAGAATCAATTAATTAAATTCACAATTAATAATGACAAGCTTGATTAATTAGTGAGATTGATAATTAAATGTTATCTGGCATGCCAATCATTACCAACTTGTAGCTATGCCTTACATTCTAACAAAAGCAACCCAGTGCTACAGGGAGGGATGGATTAAGGTTTAAAAATGGCAATGGTTTTCATTAATCTATTGCAAATTAAAAATAATTAATTAGGGAGAATTTCTTGTATGCTCTTGAGAAACTTTGAAATTATGTATTTTCTTTCTCAAATTTACAGTATCACATTTATCCATCTAAATTTCAAAAATTCATATATTTATTCAATTTATTTTCTTTTTTTTTTATTAAAATTAATTTTAAATTTATAAAGTTAACAATTTACCATTTATTTCAAAAAGAAAAATATATAGTTAGTGTAAGAAAAATATCAAATCTTATTAATTTTCAAAAATAAATAATTTATTTTTCAACTTGTGATATATAGACAATAAAAATGGCAATGGGTTTCATTTGTCTATTGCAAAAGTAAAAAATTAATAAGGGAGAATTTCATGTATACTCTTGAAAAACTTCAAAATTACTTATTTCCTCTCTAAAATTTACAATATCATATTTATCCCTCTAAATTAAAAAAAAAACTCACAGATTTATTCAATATATTGTCTTTCTTTTTATTAAAATTCATTTTAAAATTATAAAGTTCACATTTTACCATTTATTTAAAGAAAAATATATAATCAGTGTATGAGAAATATTTAGTTTTAAATTGATCGATTTCCCAAAATTTTTTTTTTTTTTTCTGCGGACAGTTTCGTCAAAAAAAAAAAACATTTGTCACAATAAAACAATAAAATAAGTTGAATGCCTGATTGATAAAATGCGATAGGCACATAGCTTCTAAATCAAGCTATTTTGTTTATTTATTTATTCGTGGAGGCTCTGGCCTTTGGGTCCCTGTTGAGGAGGTTTCAGCAGAAACGGGTGCACCATTTCCCTTTTGAATATAACTCTAGTTTAAACTTGAAATTTGCTTTTTAGTCCATTTTTCAAAGTTTTTAGTATTCTGGTATTTAGTTTCTCTCAACTTGGAAAAAAATTGAAGTGAAAATTTTAGAAAAAACATAACATGTCTGATATATATTAAATTTCACACTATATTTTTCTACCTTTAGTATGAATGTATGATAGATATAATAAAATTGTAACGTGTTTTGAAATTAGAACACAAATAATCTAGAATCCGTAAATTCAAAATAAAATAGCAAACATAATTTAAAACTTATAGTTTTGAAGTGATGACATCGTTAAGTGGAAGCTTAAATATTGATCATTAATGATTTTTCTCAGACGTGATGATGGAGACCTTAAGCATTTTTCTCTTTCTTCTCTCTTTATTTTATGTGGATAAAATTTTCAGAAAGAGATACATCCAAATAAGAGAAGTTGTCTTTTTATAACTTTGAGACAACTTTTGGGACCAGTATATTTATTACAGACACCTTTTTTGGGACCTGTATATTTATTACATAGCAATATGAATTTTTTCATCAAAAATTCAGATGTTTTTTCATTAATTATGTAAATGAAATTGGTGCACAATAATAACCGATTTTTTTATAAATACCCCCAAAAAATATAAAATTACGGAATTTACCCACTGTTTGATTGAAATTCAAAATATACCCAATCCGGTTAACCAATAACCGGATTTGGGACAAACTTCCGGTTAACCATTAACCATTCAAAACAATATATCCGGTTAATGGTTAACCGGAAAGTTGTTGTTTTTTTTTTAAAATAGAAAATTTTAAATTTTTTTATTTTTTGTATTAAAATATTAGAAATATTGAATATATTTCTTTGAAAATAGATGAAATAGAATATAATTTGATTTATTAGAAAGATTGCAACAAATAACCCGGATCAATATTTTTCAAGCCGGATTTTTCGCGGCTGTAAGAAAAATTAATATATTTCTTTATGTGTTATTGGAAAAAAATAAAAATGCTTAGATTCTGAGTTATTGATCCCGGTTCAAAAGTCACTTCTATGTAATCCAGAAAATATTGTGATCCTTCTAGGACATTTAATTTATGAAAAGTTGTATCTATTTTTGAAAAAAAAATAAAAACTTTAAGTTATTTAATGATTGTTATTAAAAAAGAATTATCAAAATAGATACAACTTTTTATAAATTAAATGCCCTAGAAGGATTACAATATTTTCTGGATTACATAGAAGTGACTTTTGAACCGGGATCAATAACTCAGAATCTAAGAATTTTTATTTTTTTTCCAATAACACATAAAGAAATATATTAATTTTTCTTACAGCCGCGAAAAATCCAGCCTGAAATATATTGATCTGGGTTATTTGTTGCAGTCTTTCTAATAAATCAAATTATATTCTATTTCATCTATTTTCAAAGAAATATATTCAACATTTCTAATATTTCAATACAAAAAATAAATTTTTTTAAAATTTTCTGTTTAAAAAAAAAAAACTTTCCGGTTAACCATTAACCGGATATATTGTTTTGAATGGTTAATGGGTAACTGGTTAATGGTTAACCGGAAGTTTGTCCCAAATCTGGTTATTGGTTAACCGGATTGGATATTTTTCGAATTTCAATCAAACAGTGGGTAGATTTCGTAATTTTATATTTTTTTTGGGTATTTATAAAAAATCGGCAATAATAACATATGTCACATAATAAAATAAAAGTAACATAGTATTATGTAAAAAACAATCATTATAAAATTTAAGAGTTCAAAAAAAATATTTTGTTCATTTTAAATAAAAAATTTAAAAAATTATTAAGTTTTTTTTTCACTACAAAACCAATTAGTCCTAGATAATTAATGTGGTTGTTCATATTTTCTATAACTAATTTAGTAGGTTTGAAGATTTTTAACAATAACTGTTTCATTTCTAAAAATGCAGTTTATTTCTATACAATATTTTTTTGTAGTTATGTAGTTTTATTATTTTTTTCCTTCTTCTTTCTCTACTTTTTTTGTAGTTATGTAGTTTTATATATACACTATTGTAACTTTTCTTAAATAATTAATTTTTTTTTTTCATGGAACACGTCCATCTAACTTGAGCCAAGAAGAAAAAAGTTACCTGTGAGTGGGGCCCACTTGATGGTTATGTTCCCTTTGTTTTCAAGTCTTTGAAGTTTGAACACTCTCTTGGACTGCAACAAAATTTCCTTCACGCACTCGAGTCCCATGCGGCAGTAGCGGTATTACATTTGTGTGGCATGTTATAGTTAGTTTCATAACTTTTGACCATTTATGGTCACTTTGTTGGCCATTTAATGTTTTAAAATCAAAAGTTCATACTATGAAATCAAACAATCGACATATTTTTTGAGTTAATTTGATAAGAAATCAAAATAATACAAATAAATGAATCAAATTAGTTGTAATTGATAAAATTATTTCATTCATTTAATTTACAACTGCTACATTTAGAATATTATATTAATTTTGGGCATAATGCTGTGCAGATAATTTGGAAAAAAATTAGTGCCAACAATTCAGTGATGTTTCCTTAAAGTTATTTCTAAATATGTTTTCTGGTATGTATATTTATGAATACCAGCAATGATTGATCAGCACTAGTTTTTATCCAGAAAGTAGTATTTCATGCTCGATTATATTTAATTTATAAGATCAAATTTTTACATCTTATTTCATCTAAAAGTGAAAAAGAAAACCGGACATGCACAGAATTTATATAAAATAACTGAAAACAAAAATATATTTCTGTTGAAAAATATTCTTTTCTATTCCCCATTTAATGCCAACTCACTACACGGTTTCCTGCATTGAAGTTGCCACAATAAATTGTAACATGGTTTGAATCCTCTAATAGTTCTAAAGCAGATGGTGAGATATCCATAATGTTTGCTTCTTATACAAAACTTTAACAAACTCCTCTTCTGATCCTTTCGCCTACCAATCAGGTGCCTTCTAGCTTACGAACAGGAAAGCCTTGAATCCCACGAGACGGAATTACATATATACATGTCAATCAATGATTGGATGAGATTGCTGTTGTGTGTTTGAGGAGATATTATATGCATGCATGGAGAGAGAGGCATATTACGAGATGACCCTTAAACAAATTTTTAGGTGCCGTAATTTGTTTAGGAGATGCCATCAGTTTTGTTACGAGATGTTGCGCTTAAACAAATAGGCTTGGATTACGATGTGGCGAGGAACATAAAATTTGGTGCATTACGACTTTACGAGATATATAGACTTAGACCCATCGATGTTGATTTGTGCATGCATCGATATAATTAATTAATTAAGGTGCATATATAATTGTCTACTGTTAACAGAAATTTAAAATATTTTTAGGAACATTTTTTTTTAAAGTTTAAATAGTCGATATGAACTGTTCAATATAAGTTATATAAATAATATTTACAGACTAAATTTTATGATTTTTAAATTTATTCTATTTTATAAATTTGGTAAAAAAAAATCAATGCTTTGGAATGGTCTAAAAACATTAGATCAAGTTATTTTCTTCCTATCTATATAGTTAGTAAAAAAAATCTAAAAAAAGTGTCAAATTTGATTTACAAGTACATTTTCATATGAAGATTATGTTGAACGGTTCAGATCAATTGTTTGTACTTTAAAAATAGAGATATTTGTTTTTCAAGTGCCTGAGGTTTCATTGTATATCAATTTTGAATAAATATTTCCTTAAAAGCTAAATTAATATTAACATTTAGTTAACTTGATTAGAATTATGGCCCATCTCAAAAGCACAAAAAAAAAGATTATAAACCCAACAAGTTAAGCCCATAATAGCCCATGAGAGATAGCCATTTAAAATGTTTTGTACTCTCTCCAGGGAATCGCATAAAAAAAAAGAAATAACAATAAATTATTCTTCACTAAAATATCAACTTCTTTATTACTTAATTCCGTTTTCTATATTTTTTATTTTCTTGGTGTATTACTCAATTTTAATTCGATATTAAAATAAATAGTCGGGCCTGCTGCTATTCTGTCTCAAATAGCAATCCTGCTAGCTATGTAAAATCCCTACAAAACTTATGAGAAAATGATTTCAATGGTCGAATCCCTAAGCTAAGCCAATTAGTAATATATGTTTTTTTTTTTTTTTTTTTTTTTTCTTTCATTAATTATAACTGCAAAGGAATCTGACATTGTGGGCCCAGTGTCCATTCTCAAATGGGCCTCCCTGATCAGCAATGTGACCCCACACTCGCATTTGACATGCTATACAAATAACGGTTTTACCGTCCATACAGAAGAGAAAAAGATGTTAAGGTTATTAGATATTACTTTTGACTTTTAGTCAACCTGTTGATCCAAAGGAATACAAACCAAGAGCGGGAAGAGTGGGTTCCACCTGAGACTAACTGTGCGGTACAATTGAGAAATTCGTGCATGGGCAGATCAGTCATAAGAATCGATCGTAACATACCTGGTTCGTAACCGCACTTGCAAGTTGGCCATATGGTATTTACCATCTACAACTGTTCTTACAACACCACATATCTGATAGTGATAGGAGCTGCTTATATTAGTCTTGGTGTACGTATTCCACCGAGTCTGACTGAGAATGTTGTGCTTAGAATGCACGACAGTCGTTACCCTGCAAAACGGCCCCTCTAAATTAAATGGCACTGGCGGGCTCGTCTCTGATGTTTCGTTGATTATAATTGTTCTCGTACACCAAAGCTGATACATTGATGCTTTTGAGCTTTGGTTCACTTGAACCTGGCGTATTGAATAATTTCTGTAGTTGAATTGAGAGAAACCAAATGTTCTTTCTGCGCCAAGTTGTTTCAACACGGGCCTTTCTTTTTTTTCCTACCGCCCTCGAAAATCAGAATTAAATGAATACCATCCGGAAAATCGGAATTCAGATTCCGCCACGTTCGCACCGTGGATCTGCGGACGGATTGCCAATTCGTTCGCAGATCCACGGTACGAACGGGTCGGTGTGCAGATTCACAGTGCGAATGGGTCACTCGAGCAGGTCATGGCGTGAGCGGGTAAAAGCGAGCGTGTCAGTGCGCGGATCCACGGGTCGGTGCGCAGATCCACGGTGAGAACGGGTCACGAGAGCGGGTCAGGGCGCGAGCGGGTCAGTCCGTAGATTCATTCCGCGAACGGGTTGGCGATCCGTCCGCAGATTTACAGTGCGAACGTAGCGGAATCTGAAATCTGATTATTCGGGTGGTATTCATTTAATTCTCATTTTTGAGAATTAGAAAAAAAAAAACGGCAACACGGGAGTTGATAGCGTGTAGCGGGTATATATTAGAAATAAATTTTTATTCAACACGGGAGTTGATAGGATATAGACTATCAGAAAACTTGAGTCCTAGTAGGCGAGTGGGGACCACATTCTGTTAGAAGTTTTTTGCTTCGAAAAAAATTTCTTCATTAAAAAAAAAATAACAAACAAAAATACACTGGCGGTCTCCTTCAAAATGAGCATGCTTCCTCCACAGTTCCCTATAAAACCCCTCATTATTTCTTCCCCATTTCTCGCCTCTTTCTCTCTCTGTTTATATTGCTCTTTCTCCCTCTCTCTATTTCAATCTCTCTCCTCGGAGCCTTCCTACATTCTGTCTAAGGTGAGCAAACAGTGAATCAGGAACTTACATTAGGCTAATCGGATTTCAATCCAAAGTTTTTAAGGTTTCGCAACTTGATCAGGCTGTGCTGTGTTCATCCTTCAATTTTTTTTCGTAATGAAATGAGATTTTGCGTTTGATCCATTGCTCCTCTGAATTAGAGTTTTTCATGATTGATTTAATCAAGTGCATGATCTTTTGATTCTTTTATAGTTGCTTTGATTAACGATTTTACTATCAAAAGGTTGGGATCGTTTTTTAGGCATAAAGATCGATGAAGACAACTGAGAAAGGTGTGAGAATTGAGCTGGCAACTTCTAGCTTATGTACCAGTACTGGTACAGTGGAGCAGGAACGTTGCCATGCTCTGTCAATGAACAAATGTGCGTGTACTGAGATCTTTGAGCCTAGGGTTTCTTTAGAGGAAGGGTGTTGCTTTAACTGTGAGTTGTAAGTTTTTAGAACATTTGCACTGTAGCCTTGTTAATAATCTTTTCATCAAAAAAAAAAAAAAATCTCAGTTAGGTTATCCCCCCTTCTTCTGAACTCGAGTCAATCAATGAGCTCATAGCTGGGCATTATACATGCTGATCTTGAAACTGAAGTCATTAATGATGATTTTTTTGTGATTTCCAATATACATGCTGATTTTTTATTTTTTTTCCATCCTTTTCAGAGAGAAAACAGAGAAGAAGCTAGAGCAGAATCGACAATGCAGAACGACTTGATCAGCTCAGCCAATGGCGATCCCTTCAAATCCACCATCGAATCACTGCCATACCCCTATCTGGAGCAAACACCGCTCTCCTCTCTCCATCTCCCATCTAACAGTGGGGATCTGTTCTACTCCTACAATTATTCCCCTTTCTCCCCTTCCACTCTCTCGCTTTCCCCATCTCCAGTCCCCACAAATGGTGGCGTTGATCCTGCTGCCACAGAAAATGGCCTCTACATTGCTCGCCTTGCTCTCCAATACCAGGAGATTGTTGACAGGTAACCCTGATATTCTAATTTTTAGTTCTTTCAAGTTGGAATTTAGTAGGTTTGTTAGCAAGGCTAGCTGTAGTGTTCTTTTATGTATTGCCTTAAAGTATTACAACCATGTTGTGTTCATGTTATGATTGATTTACTTATCTTTTGTTCTATTAATGATTTAACTAAAGGCATGCCGATGCATTTGTTACATTACATAAAAAGAGGAATTGATTAATATAATTATTAAGTTTATGCTCCAATTAAAATCTTTGCATTTACTGCTTTTTTCTGTGAGATTACAATTGAATCTGAAAGTATACCCAAATTATATTGTTGAAATAAAAAGGAAAACAAGTTGATGTGGAGTAATTTTACTTACATTATGATTATTCCTCTTTTCTCTATTGTTTCTACATATATTGATTATTGATGGCAGTCAACATATGATAATTTGGTTTGGGTTGCCTTTGAGTTGAAATCAGCTTGATTTCTTGCCAAGTTTCCTTATTGTCTTAACTATATATCATTTTGCCAAATTATGATCTTAAAATTATTTTTGATAGTCAATCATTTCTTTGTTTAATTATGCATGGTTGACTTTGAAAATGGTGAGATTGATTCAAACGTTAATACAATGCTGAAATGAATTGTAAAGGATTTTGGTAATAATTGATATTAAAGGAACTTCTTCTATTTTCAAAATTTCCCTTATCGGATCTGAACTCAAAATTTCTACTCTCAACCAGATCAATTTTTTGTTGTGCGGTACTGGTTTGCAAGACCTTGTAGCAGTGTTATATATTTTGTTGTTATAAAGCATTTTGGTTTTTTGGTAATTGCTGATACAAACTCCATGAACTGAATTGTTAATTATTTTCAAATTTTAGAATGTCTTATCTTATAAATTTCAAACATGTGGTAAATACTTCCTGTCAGAGGGACTTAAGCACTAGTTTGTATAACTGGCTGTGATGGATTCGGCTGAAATCAAAATTGTAAAATGGGAATATAAATGGTTGGGTCTACGGGAGTACTTAGAAAATAAACTAAAAGAAGTATAATTGAAATTATATTTTCAAGTAGATGAGAAAGTTTCCTCGAAATAAGGCTTATACACACTTCTGTGCAAATCAGGTACGAGCATTGCCTCTCACTCCTCCAAGAGACAACAGAGGAAGCAGAGACATTGAGGCATGAAAATGCACGCCTTCGTATGGGGAACAGTGATCTGACAAGCATTCTAGCCATGGCCTCCAACAAGCAGGTCAGTTTATTGGCCAATGAATTCAACCGTTTTGGTATTGGTGCAAAGGCGGTACCAGAGACCAGCCCGACAAGCGTGCTGCCGTTACAGCCTTTAAATGAGAACCAGCTGTTGCGCCATGCGGCTGAGAGGCGTTCCATGCTACCCAAGAGTATATCTATTCCAACAAGTGGATATCTGAAGATGAATCGTCCGGTACCTAAAGTACCAGCATGCCAGCTCAATGACCAGACTCGTGGTACCGGTCCCATCACACCTGGATCAGTGAGTACAAAATTGAGGTTTCACCATTTTACTTTATCTGCTTATTTCCCCTTTCTGTTTGCTCTGATATTACCAACTTACGGGTTGCAGTACCGGGTGTGTAACTATATTACCAACTTACGGGTTGCAGTACCGGGTACTGTTTAATGGATATTTTTTGTTTCTATGACTTGTTATAATTTGAAGTTTTGAAACCTTCAAAAGGTAACAAAAATAAGTTCACCTATTATCTCTCAGCTGGTATATTCAAGTTTGCTCATAGTTAACAATGGGTTTCCAGTTTTCAATTTAGTGCTTTGTGATAATTCTAACAGTTGTTGTATTGTAGCAGCAGAAGGTACTTGTGGGTCTGAGCGGCAACAAGTCTGGTGAGGAGAAAAAAATAGAAGCGCCAGTGAAGGAGGTTGGCGACATGTCTTATGAATTTTTTTTATTTTGAAATTAACACAAAAATTGTTAATTTGAAGGCCATTTGGGTGTATTTTGAGACAATTTTTGGGCCTTTTGAGCAACCCTATGATTTAAGCTTTACAATTCACCGAGACTATTCCCAAGCCTTTTGGGCCTTTTGGAACTGTTGATACATATTATGATATTATCTGTTTTTTGGGTAATCAGTATGATATTATCGACTTTATTGGGCCTTAATTACTATAAATAGCCGTATATGAAAAAAAGCCTAATCTTTTTGTATAATGTTTGTATGTATAGTATATGAAAGATTTCTGACAAATAGAACGTCGAAGAAGTTTAGACTTTCGAAAGGAATAGAAAGACTAAGCAATAATGGTAATAAATAATGACCGAATAATATTAATTTTACTTAAGACACTATGAATGCCCAAGCGAGGATTTAAATTACTGTTAGATTAAAGTTATTTTGCTTATTCAATCTCTTACCGAAATTTAGTTGAGACGCTATTTAAACCATACAGGTTTTAAGAAATTGTTATATTTGGAAGGGCAGAAGCTGAATGCCTTTTCATACCAATCCAAATTATTTGGGGATAGTGTTCTCTTTATGTATCTTAAGACAGTATTCTTACATGTCAGGTGTTTGAGGAAATACTTCTGTAAGGGTGACGATGGAGAAAACCAACTGCGGAGAAACCAATGATGTCATCGACCGGATTACCACCCTGCCTGATGCTGTTTGAGTTCACATCCTCTCCTTCCTTAGTACTAATTAAAGAAGCTGTGGGGACATGCACATATATGGACCTTTTCTAAGCAGGCAAAAACTAATTCATATGAATTAAAATTAAAAAAAAAATTCTTTACAAAATTTTATTTGTGAAAAAAATATTTATAATCTACCTGCCATTTATCCTATGCATATGTCTTTTCTTTAAAACAAAATTCATAAACTCGAAGACTTTTTCTTTCTCTGCTTAACTTTTTATTCCATACACGACCTTTTCTAAGCAGGCAAAAACTAATTCATATATATGACTTGATTACCGGCAAATAAATCAGCTATTTTAACATAAGTTAAAGTTTAATTAACCGGTTATTAATTTGAATAGAGTAGTTATAGAAGAGTAACAAAAGTAGCATATAGTGTAAGCATATTACGTTCAATATGTTACTTTGACATTATCATATCATACTTTTCTTTTCCATTTAAAGGTGAGGTTTAAGTCTTGAGTCTTCCGACTTAAATATTCATAAAATAAATTTCAGTTAGAATTTGATTTTGGGACTTTTAACATGAAAGACGCAGTCTAGTGTTACCCAAGGATGGAAATATTAAATCTCTCATGCACTATGTTGCATGAATACAGATACGGGTAATGTATCAGATACAAAACTGATACGGCGATATGACAATTTTCAAAAATTAATTAAAGATACGATACGCATATTATATGAATTGTTTTTTTATTATTTTAATTATACTACTAATTCAACACTTATATTATATAAATTAAATATCAAAATTCCAATATAATCAATAGGATAACCCAAGTATATATTAAATATTATAGCTATCAGATTCTACCGAAATTTTTAAATATACCATAATCGGAAAAAAGATAAGCCAAAACGCCACGATTTTGCGGAATTTCGAAAAATAGCATGGCCGCATCCTCTAAATGCGGCCACTTTTCTGAGGGCCGCATCCCCTAGATACGGCCACTTTTTTTTTTCTTTTTTCTTCTCCAAAACGGCAGCCGAAATGTTTGACCATGAACCTTATAAGCTAACGATTTTATAAACTGTTCCAATAGTTTGTACCCCTTGGAACCACTATATATTATATAGATAAATCATTAGCAATTAATAATTTGGTGGATTTTTTTAAAACAATTAGTTTATAAAAATTTAACATAACAGGTAGTCTTCTAACAAGTAAACGGCAATTTACTATGAAATTTGCGTAAAATGTTAGATGATTTGTTAATTACTTGGTCAAATCCTCCATTCAAGTCTCAAATACATGCATCTTATTAACAAGTAAATTAGCTATGTTGTGTGTTCTCTTGAGTGTTAGATTTTGCATAGGTTTATTGAAATATTCTCACAAGGTTGATTAATTGTGATTTAAAACATTCTCAGATTAGAGAAGAGTAGATAAGAGTGATAGAATTAGAGAGAGATAACAAATATAATGACTTTCTATAATCTTGGGTGAATATTTACGCACTGTTCTGCTCTTTATATAGAGGATACATCAGTATACAAATACTGGTATATATACGGTATTGTTTTCTGTTACAATCAATGCTAACTACTTTTCTGTTACAACTAAACTATTGCTAACTGTCTAACAACACTGATTATTGCAGGTACATATATAGGAATATTTTTTGTAATTATTCTCATCAAATCGATTTCAAATAACGAATCCGAACCGTTGGAACCCGCCTATCTTACGTGTGATGCGTCTACATGTGAAATTTTTAAACATTCGAATTAGTTTAGTATAAAGTCAATTGGTCAAAATTAGAAGGTTAATAAATTAATTTTAGTGCATTCATTTTTTGAACGTTTTTTGACCGCTTCACATGTAGACGCATCACACGTAAGGTAGGTGGATTTCAACGGTTCGGATTCGTCATTTAAAATCGATTTGATTGGTTTTAGAGTTAAGCTCACCAAACACTTTGGTGAGCTTAAGAGCACCCTAGTTCTACTCATATATATGTATTGTTGCTAGTTAGGATATAATTCACAAGTACTATAAAAATTGAGACAAATTAAAAGTATCTGTTTAACGCACAAAGGTTCTAATATATATATATTGATTAAATTAAAACATTTTTCAAGAAATATAGACAGATGATTAATTTAACCTAATTTGATACATAATCAGTACTAGCTACTAGCTAGTTAAGTTCAGCTATATTGATGACAATCAGATATTTCTAAAGTTTTAAACATATTGTTAAAAAAGAGTAATCTAATATATGCATAGATATATTTCGGTGTTCCATAGTAATTGCAAATTCTATTTAATTATAAGTAAATCTAAATTACAAAACAAGACATAATTATCATTGATTTTGTTATGTATGCAAATTAATGATCGATGTATATATACGCTATTGTTTTCTGTTACAATCAATGCTAACTACTTTTCTCTATTAATTACAACTAAACTATTGCTAACTGTCTAACAACACTGATTATTGCATGTACCTAGGAATATTTTTTGTACTTATTCTAATCACCGATTTTTTTTATTTATATCCAAAATAAAATATAAATTTAAAAAACTAACCAACTAGCTAATGAAATCGCAAAACTATCCAAACCGGTTAACCATTAACTGGACTCAAATCAAATTTCCGGTTATTGGTTTCCCGGACTCATTGAAATAGTCCGGTTAACCATTAACCGGAAATTTGATTTGAGTCCGGTTAATGGTTAACCAGATTTGTGCATTTTCCTCTTTTTTTTTTTTTTTTTTGAAAACAGAATTTTTATTTTTATTTTTTGTATTAAAATATTAGAAATGTTGAATATATTTCTTTGAAAATAAATGAAATACAATATAATTTGATTTATTAGAAAGACTGCAACTAATAACCCGGATCAATATTTTCAGGCCGGATTTTTCGCGGTTGTAAGAAAAATTAATATATTTCTTTATGTGCTATTGGAAAAAAAATAAAAAATGCTTAGATTCTGAGTTATTGATCCCGGTTCAAAAGTCACTTCTATGTAATCTAGAAAATATTGTAATCCTTCTAGGACATTTAATTTATAAAAAGTTGTATCTATTTTGAGAATTCTTTTTAAAAAACAATCATTAAATTAAAGTTTTTGTTTTTGTTTTTTTTTCAAAAATAGATACAACTTTTTAAAAATTAAATGTCCTAGAAGGATCACAATATTTTCTAGGATATAATTCACAAGTACTATAAAAATTGAGACAAATTAATTAAAATTAAGTTTCTGTATAACACACAAAGGTTCTAATATATTGATTTGATTATTTTTCAAAAAATATAGACAGATGATTAATTTAACCTAATTTGATATTGTATAACATAAAAATAAAAATAAAAATTATATTTCGTTGTCTTTCATAACTAGAATCGGATGGCAGTTATATATACCATTCTCAAAAAAATAAATGGTAACAGGTTAATTTTAATTCTCTCTCTCATATCCTACTTTGCTTATATATACCCACTACACACCTCTACCAATTTTAGCATACTACTTCAAGCACACTTGGACTTAGTAATTAGAACCTAAGAAGATATGGGTCAAATGGTTGACTATGACCGCTTTCCTACCATCGAAAAATGCTCTTCAAATGGTCGAGAAAATCAGACGGTGGTTGTGAACATGGACGGGACGCTGCTCCGTGACCGTAGTTTATTTCCGTACTTTGCGCTGGTGGCATTCGAGGCTGGTGGTGTCCTTCGTCTCCTCTTTCTGCTTCTTCTATCTCCAATAGCAGGTTTACTGTACTGCTTCGTCTCTGAGGCTTCCGGTATCCGAGTAGGTCATTACATGTCATTTATAATTTTTCTGATCAATGCATTTGTTTCCATAGACTAAACAGAATTCTCATTGTTCCTTCACTTCATCAAGAAAAGTTTTATATATGGTAAAATTTGCTTAAAACATAACTAATTGTAGATTGTTATGTCTATCATCTTATAAGATTTTCTGGATATTGTGTGAACAAAAGAAAGGAAAGGAGGTGCATTATTCTTCCAATATAACATTAAAAAAAAACCATATAATTAATAAGTTTATCTTATTTTGTATGTGTAATTAATTATTTTTCAAGGAAATTGTAATTAAGGTGTATTTCATTCTACAAAATTAAAAAAAAAGGTGCTCATATTTGCTACGGTTGTCGGTATGCAAGTAACTAAAGTGGAGTCTGTAGCACGAGCCGTGCTTCCAAAATTCTACGCCACAGATATCAACCCAGAGACATGGCATGTGTTCTCAGCCTTTGGCCGGCGTTGTGTGATCACAGTGAACCCTAGAATCATGGTGGAGCCCTTCCTAAAGGAGTACTTAGGGGTAGACACTGTCATAGGTACGGAAATTTGTACGTGGCAAGATTGGGCCACTGGACTTGTTTCTAGGTCAGGAGTGCTTGTCGAAAAGAACAAGGCAGATGCACTGAGGAAATCGTTCGGAGAAAAGATGCCGGAGATCGGTTTGGGCAGCTGGGAAACAGATTATCCATTCATGAAGCTGTGTCAGGTTTGCCTCCTTGTGTTCTACCTAGCTATACTTGTGTTTCTTGTTTATTATTGTTGATTCTAATTAATTGAACTGTTCTTGTCACCTTTACAAGTCATAACTTGTAAGCACAAACAACATTTATTATATTCTTCATTCTCTCTAACAATAATTGTACATAATTAATTTATTGGTGAAACCACCGTTCCATAGGAAATTCAAGAAAATTCTAGCAAACACACAATTAAATTTGAATAATATTACTTAATTAATTTATAAAAAAATTTACAGGAAGCGTATATAGTCCCTCAGAAGAATGTGGAACCCCTAAATAGGCAACAGCTTCCAAAACCAATAGTTTTCCATGATGGTCGACTTGTTGCGAAGCCGACACACCTAACTGCACTGCTCATCATCCTCTGGATCCCAGTTGGTTTTATCATAGCATGTTTGCGTGTATCTGCCGCTTCACTTCTTCCCATGCCATGGCTTAGCACTGTCTCGGCGGTCCTTGGAGTGCGTGTAACTGTCAAGGGGACCCCGCCGCCACCAGCTCAGCAGTCGACAAACCAATCTGGTGTTCTCTTCGTTTGCTCTCATCGTACATTGCTTGATCCGATATTCTTGTCTGTAGCATTAGGCCGTCCTATAGCTGCTGTCACTTATTCGTTGTCTCGTTTGTCTGAGTTCCTGTCACCAATCAAGACTGTTAGGTTGACACGTGACTGGTCGAAAGATGCAGCTATGATCAAAGAGTTACTTAGAAAGGGGGATCTCGTGATCTGCCCCGAAGGGACTACATGCCGCGAGCCATTTTTGTTGAGGTATGTTTGCAAAAGTCAAGGTACTATTAATTAGAACTCGTTCACATAAATTAATATTTTTTTCCTTGTTTGTTAAAACAAGATTTTCGTCGTTGTTTGCGGAGCTAACTGACGAGATTGTACCAGTGGCAATGGAGAATCACATGACTATCTTCCATGGTACAACCGCAACAGGATGGAAAGGAATGGACCCGTTCTACTTCTTCATGAACCCGAGCCCCATTTATGAAGTCACCTTCTTGAACAAGTTAACAACAGAGTTGACATGCAGCGGTGGCAAGTCGAGCCATGAAGTGGCGAACTACATTCAAAGAATTATTGCCTCCACCTTATCATATGAGTGCACCACCTTAACAAGAAAGGACAAGTACAGAGCTCTTGCAGGGAATGATGGGGCTGTGGCTTCTAAGCCCAATTAAGGTTGCAAAGAGAAATATATATCATGGGTTGCTAAAATTTCTAGCCATGCCGACACAAGTGTTGCAAAGATGTGAAAACTACTGTAACATATTTCAGAATTTTCTTTACTAGTTTGGGTTCTTCAAAACCTTCTCAACATATTGGATTAATAATAGCCTCCACGGATAAATAAATAAACAAATAAAATAGCTGGATTCAGAAGCTATGTGCTTAATTATGTCATTTTATCCATCAGGTCTTCAAATTATTATTATTATTATTACTGTTGTTGTTATTGTTATTGTTATTGTTATAATAATAATAATAATAATAATAATAATAATTATTATTATTATTATTATTATTTTGAAATAAATAAGAAGAGGCACTTACAATATTTGTAAGTTACAATATGTTGTAAGTTCTTGGCAGGAACTAAAATTATAATATATCAAGCCGGTCATTATTAATTGTGAAATTAATTGCTTTCAGTGGTTCAAATATATAAATATATAGACAATGGCAAATATTTACTGCATGTGGGGCTTTGATGTTTTAGATCAGTAAATATGTGTTGACCAATATTAACATATTATTTTTACTCATGGTAATTATAGGGTGCAAATATAAGATAATTTATTGGGTCCGAAACAGGACGCGCGTACTCCTGATCCATCGTGTACGGTTAAGATTAAACCGAATTCATCTCTGATCAAGTCGAAAAAATTATGGTATAAAATACTAAAATTATGTTTCTACAAAACTTTTGAGAAAATGATTTGAATGGTGGAATCACTAAGCTAAGCCAATTAGTCCTTTTTTCTTTCATTAGTTCTTACAGCAAAGGAGTCTGACATTGTGGGCCCCAGTGGCCATCCTCAAATGGGCCTCCCTGATCAGCAATGTGACCCACACTCGCAATTGACATGCTATATATTCTCTCTTTTTTGACAAATTACAGTTTTGCCGTAGAGAGAAAAAGATGTTACGGTTATTGTTATTACTTTTGACTTTTATTCAACCTGTTGACCCAAAGGAATACACCTGAGATTTTGTTACCCGGTGAGTGGGTTCCACCTGAGACTAACTGTGCGGTACAATTGAGAAATTCGTGCATGGGCAGATCAGTCATAAGACTCGTAACCTACCTGGTTCGTAACCGCACTTGCAAGTTGGCCTTATGGATATACCATCTACAACTGTTCTTGCAACACCACATATCTGATAGTGTTAGAAGCTGCTTATATTAGTGTTGGTGTACGTATTCCACCGAGTCTAAGAATGTGGTGCTTAAAATGCACGACAGTCGTTACGTACCCTGCAAAACGGCCCCTCGAAATGGTTCTAGTACACCAAAGCTGATACGTCGATGCTTTTGAGCTTTGGTTCACTTGAACCTGGCGTATTGAATTATTTCTGTAGCTGAACTAAGGGAAACCAAATGTTCTTTCTCCGCCAAGTTGTTTCAACACGGGAGTTGAGAGCGTGTAGCGGGTATCTATTTAAAAGAAATTCGTATTCAATATAATAATTGCTTTGTAGATAAGGATATACACGATCAGAAAAACTCCAGTCGTAGTAGGCGAGGAGTGCGTATCCTCTGAGATATCTCAACTTTTGCGTGACCGACGTGTCCGGTGCCTATTCGGGGTGATGTAGGGGGTCAGTATTATGTGTGCTTTGAGATTCGTGCAGAACTTATTTAAACGGTTGAGATTTTCCATAAAGTCACGCAAAGTTTGAGATATCTCAGAGGAAACCAATTCGTAAGCGAGTGGGGACCACATCCTGTTAGAAGTTTTTTGGTTAGAAAATTTTTTTTCATTAAAAAAAATAACAAAGAAAAATACACTGGCGGTCTCCTTCAAAATGAGCATGCTTCCTCCTCACTTCCCTGTAAAAACCCTCATTATTTCTTCCCCATTTCTCGCCTCTCTTTCTCTCTCTCCTCGGAGCCTTGGTACATTCTGTCTAAGGTGAGCGAACAGTGAATCAGGAATTTACATTAGGATAATCAGATTTCAATTCATAGTTTTTAAGGTTTCACAATTTGATCAGGCTGTGCTGTGTTCATCCTTCAATTTGTTTTCGTAATCAAATGAGATTTTGCGCTTGATCCATAGTTCCTCTGAATTAGAGTTTTTGATGATTGATTTAATCAAGTGCATGATCTTTTGATTCTTTTATAGTTGCTTTGATTAACGATTTTACTATCAAAAGGTTGGGATCGTTTTTTAGGCATAAAGATCGATGAAGACAACTGAGAAAGGTGTGAGACTTGAGCTGGCAACTTCTAGCTTATGTACCATTACTGGTACAGTGGAGCAGGAACGTTGCCATGCTCTGTCAATGAACAAATGTGCGTGTACTGAGATCTTTGAGCCTAGGGTTTCTTTAGAGGAAGGGTGTTGCTTTAACTGTGAGTTGTAAGTTTTTAGAACATTTGCACTGTAGCCTTGTTAATAATCTTTTCATCAAAAAAAAAAAAAAAAAATCTCAGTTAGGTTATCCCCCCTTCTTCTGAACTCGAGTCAATCAATGAGCTCATAGCTGGGCATTATACATGCTGATCTTGAAACTGAAGTCATTAATGATGATTTTTTTGTGATTTCCAATATACATGCTGATTTTTTATTTTTTTTTCCATCCTTTTCAGAGAGAAAACAGAGAAGAAGCTAGAGCAGAATCGACAATGCAGAATGACTTGATCAGCTCAGCCAATGGCGATCCCTTCAAATCCACCATCGAATCACTGCCATACCCCTATCTGGAGCAAACACCGCTCTCCTCTCTCCATCTCCCATCTAACAGTGGGGATCTGTTCTACTCCTACAATTATTCCCCTTTCTCCCCTTCCACTCTCTCGCTTTCCCCATCTCCAGTCCCCACAAATGGTGGCGTTGATCCTGCTGCCACAGAAAATGGCCTCTACATTGCTCGCCTTGCTCTCCAATACCAGGAGATTGTTGACAGGTAACACTGATATTCTAATTTTTAGTTCTTTCAAGTTGGACTTTAGTAGGTTTGTTAGCAAGGCTAGCTGTAGTGTTCTTTTATGTATTGCCTTAAAGTATTACAACCATGTTGTGTTCATGTGATATGATTGAATTATTTATCTTTTGTTCTATTAATGATTTAACTAAAGGCATGTCGATGCATTTGTTACATTACATAAAAGGAGGAATTGATTAATATAATTATTAAGTTTATGCTCCAATTAAAATCTTTGCATTTACTGCTTTTTGGATTGCTACAGTAACTTGTTCTATTTTCAAAATTGTACAGGATTTTGGTAATAATTGATATTAAAGGAACTTCTTCTATTTTCAAAATTTCCCTTATCGGATCTGAACTCAAAATTTCTACTCTCAACCATATCAATATTTTGTTGTGTGGTACTGGTTTGCAAGACCTTGTAGCAGTGTTATATATTTTGTTGTTATAAAACATTTTGGTCTTTTGGTAATTGCTGATACAAACTCCATGAACTGAATTGTGAATTATTTTCGAATTTTCGAATGTCTTATCTTATAAATTTCAAACATGTTGTAAATACTTCCTGTTAGAGGGACTTAAGCACTAGTTTGTATAACTGGCTGTGATGGATTCGGCTGAAATCAAAATTGTAAAATGGGAATATAAATGGTTGGGGTCTATGGGAGTAGTTAGAAAATAAACTAAAAGAAGTATAATTGAAATTATATTTTCAAGTAGATGAGAAAGTTTCCTTGAAATAAGGCTTATACACACTTCTGTGCAAATCAGGTATGAGCATTGCCTCTCACTCCTCCAAGAGACAACAGAGGAAGCAGAGACAGTGAGGCATGAAAATGCACGCCTTCGTATGGTGAACAGTGATCTGACAAGCATTCTAGCCATGGCCTCCAACAAGCAGGTCAGTTTATTGGCCAATGAATTCAACCGTTTTGGTATTGGTGCAAAGGCGGTGCCAGAGACTAGCCCGACAAGCGTGCTGCCGTTACAGCCTTTAAATGAGAACCAGCTGTTGCGCCATGCGGCTGAGAGGCATTCCATGCTGCCCAAGAGTATATCTATTCCATCAAGTGGATATCTGAAGATGAATCGTCCGGTACCTAAAGTACCAGCAAGCCAGCTCAATGACCAGACTCGTGGTACCGGTCCCTCACACCTGGATCAGTGAGTACAAAATTGAGGTTTCACCATTTTACTTTATCTGCTTATTTCCCCTTTCTGTTTGCTCTGATATTACCAACTTACGGGTTGCAGTACCGGGTGTGTAACTATATTACCAACTTACGGGTTGCAGTACCGGGTACTGTTTAATGGATATTTTTTGTTTCTATGACTTGTTATAATTTGAAGTTTTGAAACCTTCACACGGTAACAAAAATAAGTTCACCTATTATCTCTCAGCTGGTATATTCAAGTTTGCTCATAGTTAACAATGGGTGTCCTTTCAATTTAGTGCTAATTATGATAATTCTAACAGTTGTTGTATTGTAGCAGCAGAAGGTACTTGGGGGTCTGAGCGGCAACAAGTCTGGTGAGGAGAAAAAAATAGAAGCTCCAGTGAAGGAGGTTGGCGACATGTCTTATGAATTTTTTTTATTTTGAAATTAACACAGAAATTGTTAATTTGAAGGCCATTTGGGTGTATTTTGAGACAATTTTTGGGCCTTTTGAGCAACCCTATGATTTAAGCTTTACAATTCACCGAGCCTATTCCCAAGCCTTTTGGGCCTTTTGGAACTGTTGATACATATTATGATATTATCTGTTTTTATTTTTATTTTTTTTGGGTAATCAGTATGATATTATCGACTTTATTGGGCCTTAATTACTATAAATAGCTGTATATGAAAAAAAGCCTAATCTTTTTGTATAATGTTTGTATGTATAGTATATGAAAGATTTCTGACAAATAGAGCGTCGAAGAAGTTTAGACTTTCGAAAGGAATAGAAAGACTAAGCAATAATGGTAATAAATAATGACCGAATAATATTAATTTTACTTAAGACACTATGAATGCCCAAGCGAGGATTTAAATTACTGTTAGATTAAAGTTATTTTGCTTATTCAATCTCTTACCGAAATTTAGTTGAGACGCTATTTAAACCATACAGGTTTTAAGAAATTGTTATATTTGGAAGGGCAGAAGCTGAATGCCTTTTCATACCAATCCAAATTATTTGGGGATAGTGTTCTCTTTATGTATCTTAAGACAGTATTCTTGCATGTCAGGTGTTTGAGGAAATACTTCTGTAAGGGTGACGATGGAGAAAACCAACTGCGGAGAAACCAATGATGTCATCGACCGGATTACCACCCTGCCTGATGCTGTTTGAGCTCACATCCTCTCCTTCCTAAGTACTAAAGAAGCTGTGGGAACATGCAAAAGATGGGTGAGCTTGCACATATATGGACCTTTTCTAAGCAGGCAAAAACTAATTCATATGAATTAAAATTAAAAAAAATTTCTTTACAAAATTTTATTTGTGAAAAAAATATTTATAATCTACCTGCCATTTATCCTATGCATATATATTTTCCTTATAAAAACAAAATTTATAAATTCTAAGACTTTTTCCTTCTCTGCTTAACTTTTTATTCCATACACGACCTTTCTAAGCAGACAAAAACAAATTCATATGACTTGACTACCGGCCGTAAATAAATCAGCTATTTTAACATAAGTTAAAGTTAAATTAACCGGTTATTTGAATAGCATATACTGTAAGCATATTACATTCAATATGTTACTTTGACATTATCATATCATACTTTTCTTTTCCATTTAAAGGTGAGGTTTAAGTCTTGAGTCTTCCAACTTAAATATTCATAAAATAAATTTCAGTTACAATAGTGTAAAAACTGGAATCAGGATCGGCCTATTTGGATCGGTTATATGAGCCAACCGATCCTAAAAGGTATTTGAATCGGTTTTCTTAAAAAAATCGATCTTAAAAACTATTCAGATCGGATTTTATTGTCAACCAATCATGATTTATGAACTATCAGGATCGGTTTTTTGTTAGAACTGATCCTGATACTATCAGGATCAGTTATTCTAAATAACCGATCTTAATAATTCAACTATCAGGGTCGGTTGTTTATAAAACCCGATCCTGATAGTATCAGGATCGGTTCTAACAAAAAACCGATCCTGATAATTGAAATATCTCAAATAAATCTTATTAATTGAAATATATCAGAAAATAGCATCTGGATCGGGTCTATACATAATAACCGATCCAGATAACTTAAATACATCTAACAAATTAAAATATATCAGAAAATAGCATCTGGATCGGTTCTGTACATAATAACCGATCCTGATAGTATCTGGATCGGTTTTATTGCTAAAAACCGATCCTGATACTTTTTTTTTTTTTTTTTGCAGAACCAAGTTTGAAAAAAAATAGTATTAGAATCTGTTATTTCAAATAACCAATTCTAATACTATTTTTTTTTGCAGAACCAACTTTGTGTGGTGCGCTGTATGTAGTCTAAAATGCTCTGTTCGGATTGAAAGCAAATTGGCACAGTGACAGCTTCAAAATTGAGATAGCAAATTTCATTTTATAATTAGTTTTTTTTCAATATTTTAAAATATTTATGTTTGTAATTTTAATATTGAGAAGTATATGTAATTAGGCATTTGTGTTATATGTAATTAGTGTGGTGATTAATAGAATATATATATGGCTGTTGTATATGGCATATGGTTCAATTATAAATTTTTTTTGATGAAAATTAATGTAATTTATATTATTAAAATTTATGTGATAATATAATTAATTATTTGACATTGATATTTCATTTTGAAGTCATTTTGACTATTGAATTTTTTTATACAATCATGCATGATGCATCAATGACTTGTGCCGTATAATAATATACATAGGACTTGAACCCTTGTTGTGTGGGGTTGTGAAGGAACGAATAGGAATATTAGCATTTGGTCGATCGGAACCGTTAAAATGAAAGAATGTCATATTAATTTCACCATTATAAAATTTGATACAATTCGGGATTCGTGTACTAGTTCATCAAAGCAAAACAATATAGCAACATCGCACGGCCGTAAATAATTTACGTTGGATCAAAACTTACAGTTGTCGGGCCTTCGGGCACTTTTACGTTATTAATGTTCCATGTTATATCTTGATCATTTTAAAAATTATTACATGTCATTTAATTACAGACCCACCGTTGGATGATCATGCAGAAATGAACAGTCTGCATTCCATTTAACAATTTGATGCCATTAATAATAATAAAATTGTACAAAATTGATCATAGTAGAGTTGATTTGGCCATACAAATACAAATAAATAATTTTTATATTTTTCACATTTTTCTTAATATTTATCTGTGTACATGCATTACCAAACAGAAAAGAAAATAAATGGTAGCCGTTTGATGGTTGATAGACCATCAATATGAGTGGGGTTTACCTCAGTGATCTTTGTTATATATAGTATCAGGGTCGGTTTTTTATAAAAAACCGATCTTGATACTATTTTTTTTTCAAAGTTGGTTCTGCAAAAAAAAAAAAAAAAAAATAGTATCAAGATCGGTTTTTTATAAAAAACCGATCCTGATACTATTTTTTTTCAAAGTTGGTTCTGCCAAAAAAAATAGTAGCAGGATTGGTTTTTTATAAAAAACCGATCCTGATACTATTAGGATCGGTTTTTTATAAACAACCGATCCTAATACTATTTACTCCCTATATAACCTGCTTAGGGTTCTTCTTATTTTCATTTCGCGCCTCTCATTTTCAACTTAGCGTCTCTCTCTCTGTGTCTCCGTATCTCCCTCTCAAATCCTCAGTACTCTTTGTGTCTCTCTCTCTCTGTCTCCGTCTCTCCCTCTCCTCCGTGTCTCTCTCTCTTTCTCTCCGTCTCTTCCTCTCAAAGCCGAGCCTCTCGCACCTCCGGCTCAATTGTGTCAGTTTTTAATTTTTTTTATTGTTTCAAAAATTAATTAATGGTGTTTGTATATTGTTTTACAGTCTTGAGGACATCTCGCTCAAGTTACTTAATCATCCGGCCGATCAACTATCACGGTATTAGCTTTATCTAATTTTCTCATTATTATACTTTAAAAACACATTTTTTTTGTATTTTTTATTGTAAAATGTTTTTCCATCTAATTGTTACCTTTGTTTTTATTTTTAGGATCTTTTTTAATCTCAAGTGATGTGATTGCAAAAGAGGTAATTATTGATTTTTTTATTGTTGTGCTTTACATTAATTGTATAAATGTGTGTTAATTGAAGAAATAGCTCAATTAGTCACTTGTATGTTTGTTAATTAATTTTTTTTGGATTTAAATTTCTTGTTATAATATGTAATGCTTCACAAAACTTTGTATGAACATGAATTTTTTGTAATAATTTAAGATGTGTATGATATTTAATTTAGGATGTGTATATGATATTTGATTATTGTTTCTTACTGTGCAAAAAAAAATATTTAGGATGCTGGCCAGCAAAATATATATGGAAGCTGGTCAAATAAATAAAAATATTTTTTTTAGCTTCAATAAAACATCAGGATCGGTTATTTTAAACAACCGATCCAGATTACTACTATTAGGATCGGTTATTTTAAACAACCGATCCAGATTACTACTATTAGGATCGGTTATTTTTTAATAACCGATCCTAAAAGTTTTTTTTTTCAGATCCTCATTACAAAAAAAAAAGTATCAGGATCGGTTTTTTATAAACAACCGATCCTAATACTATTTATTTTCAAAGTTGGTTCTGCAAAAAAAAAAAATAGTATCAGGATCGGTTGTTTATAAAAAACCGATCCTAATACTATTAGGATCGGTTTTTTTATAAACAATCGATCCTAATACTATTTATTTTCAAAGTTGGTTCTGCAAAAAAAAAATAGTATCAGGATCGGTTTTTTATAAACAACCGATCCTAATACTATTTATTTTCAAAGTTGGTAAAAAAATAGTATTGGTTAACCTAAGGAACCGATCCTAATAGGTATTAATTTGGATCGGTTATTTTAAAGAACCGATTCAGAATATAACTATTAGGATCGGTTCGTTAAGAAAAACTGATCCAGATAACTGCTATTAAGATCGGTTATAATAAACAACCGATCCTAATAGTTGCTATTTGGATCGGTTCTTTAAAAAATAAAAAACCGATCCTGATAGTATCAGTATTGCCTTCATCAGGATCGGTTGTATTCCGATACTGATATGCGTATATAACCGATCCTGATTCCATATTTTCCACTAGTGCTAGAATTTGATTTTGGGACTTTTAACATGAAAGACGCAGTCTAGTGTTACCCAAGGATGGAAATATTAAATCTCTCATGCACTATGTTGCATGAATACAGATACGGGTAATGTATCAGATACAAAACTGATACGGCGATATGACAATTTTCAAAAATTAATTAAAGATACGATACGCATATTATATGAATTGTTTTTTTTATTATTTTAATTATAATACTAATTCAACACTTATATTATATAAATTAAATATCAAAATTCCAACATAATCAATAGCATAACCCAAGTATATATTAAATATTATAGCTATCAGATTCTACCGAAATTTTTAAATATACCATAATCGGAAAAAAGATAAACCAAAACGCAACGATTTTGCGAAATTTCGAAAAATAGCATGGCCGCATCCTCTAAATGCGGTCACTTTTCTGAGGGCCGCATCCCCTAGATACGGCCACTTTTTTTTTCTTTTTTCTCCTCCAAAACGGCAGCCGAAATGTTTGACCATGAACCTTATAAGCTAACGATTTTATAAACTGTTCCAATAGTTTGTACCCCTTGGAACCACTATATATTATATAGATAAATCATTAGCAATTAATTTTTTTTTTGAAAAAGTGGGTTTTTCCCACCGATTTCATTAGAAATCAAATTGTCTTACTATAACCAGGTCCAAAAAACTGGAACTAACACAGCTACAAAAACGAAAACAAACCAGGACACAAACTGAAAGCAGTACCACAAAGCCTCAGTTGAACCAAACCATAACGTACTGGTACACATAACAAACCAGCCAAAAATCAATCACTAAAAGACCAAACAGATACTAAGCATGCAAAACCAAAAATCCAACAGATAATAAGCAAGCTAAACAACCATCAGCTACCATTAGCTCAATCGCCTAATTGGGATCTCTGACCCAAGCATAGGGGTTATATCTTCTATCAAATCCATCTCGATGGTATCCACCTTGATGGTATCCTCCTCTAATGAAACCACCTCTTCCACTAATGGGAATATGTCCTGACAGGGAATGTCATTAGTATTTAATGGCAAAATTAAAGATAGAAGTAATAAAAAATCATCATACAATATTTTACACCAAAAGGTAGCTAAAGAGATAATTTTAGAACCCACCACATGCAAAGATGGAATAGAACCATTTTGAAAACAGATTTTATTTCGCTCAATCCATATACACCATAGTACGACCCCTCTAACAAGCTCTACTAAAGGCTTGTTCTTGAGAGGGATAACTGCATTAATAAACCAAACATCGTCCATTGTAGAACCATTAAAAATAAAGTTATTATGTGCTGAAATCCATCTCCAAATTTGAATGGTGAAAGGGCAATGAACAAAAAGATGGTCAGTAGATTCAAAAGCCCCACAGAAAACACACGAGGTATCCCCATTCCACCCTTTTGAGATAAGATTTTCCTTAGTTAAAATTCTATTCCGTTTTAATAAATAAAGGAAAATCTTAATTTTTAGGGGGATTTTAGAAGACCAGATAGCTGTAAATTCAGTATTAACCAACCCACCATACTCAAGCCAAAGATAATAGGAATGCACAGTGAATGTCCCTTGAGAGGACCATCTCCATAACAGTGAATCTGCTAAGTTAGGATTAGGAGTGCAATCATGTAATAAAGAAGATAATGTATGCCAATCAGTAAGTAACACACCTGTGAGCTGTCTAGTAAAAGAAAGGTGTAAGGAGCCTTGTGAAAAGACTTCAATAACAAGCAAGTCAGGATCAACTGAAATATTAAATAAATTAGGAAATAAACTAGCAAGATTAAGTTCAGAAATCCACCTATCATGCCAAAAATGGATAGTTGATCCATTACCCAATTTCCTAGAAAAGCCAACCTCGACAACAGATGAGCCCTTAAGAATACCCTTCCAAAAGGAAGAACATGTGGAAGAAAATCCAGAAGAACCATATTTAACCAGAATAATAGACTTCCATTTGCCAACGACATGGGGATCCTGAAATCGAACCCATCACTTGGCCAATAAGGCTTGATTAAGTCTTTTTAAATCTAAAAGACCTAAACCGCCTTGACTTTTACTTTTAAAACAATTAATAATTTGGTGGATTTTTTTAAAACAATTAGTTTATAAAAATTTAACATAACAGGTAGTCTTCTAACAAGTAAACGGCAATTTACCATGAAATGCGTAAAATGTTAGATGATTTGTTAATTACTTGGTCAAATCCTCCATTCAAGTCTCAAATACATGCATCTTATTAACAAGTAAATTAGCTATGTTGTGTTATCTTGAGTGTTAGATTTTGCATAGGTTTATTGAAATATTCTTACAAGGTTGATTAATTGTGATTTAAAACATTCTCAGATTAGAGAAGAGTAGATAAGAGTGATATAATTAGAGAGAGATAACAAATATAATGACTTTCTATAATCTTGGGTGAATCTTTACGCACTGTTCTGCTCTTTGTATAGAGGATACATCAGTATACAAATACTGGTATATATACGCTATTGTTTTCTGTTACAATCAATGCTAACTACTTTTCTGTTACAACTAAACTATTGCTAACTGTCTAACAACACTGATTATTGCATGTACCTAGGAATATTTTTTGTACTTATTCTTATCAACAGTACTTAATTAATTAAGACGCGTTGTTCAAATAAATGCTTGTGAGACTGTACAATATTTTGAAGCTCATTAATTAATTGTGACAAAAACCACTTATTCAAGGAAGATGTTTCCGTACGGTATAATGACTATTTCCCTATACCATTTTCATTAAGCTTTCAAGTAAAATTTCATTATTTTTTTTTATTTGTTCCAAACAATTATTAGAAGTATGGTAACATATATGTATTGTTGCTAGGATATAATTCACAAGTACTATAAAAATTGAGACAAATTAATTAAAATTAAGTATCTGTATAACACACAAAGGTTCTAATATATTGATTTGATTATTTTTCAAAAAATATAGACAGATGATTAATTTAACCTAATTTGATACATAAGAAGTAATTCATTCCTATAAAATTTAAAGCCAAAAATCAATAACTATTGTAAATGAATTTGTATCATTGATTTTATATCATCATTTGATATTATATATATAAAATAAAAATAAAAATTATATTTCGTTGTCTTTCATAACTAGAATCGGATGGCAGTTATATATACCATTCTCAAAAAAAATAAATGGTAACAGGTTAATTTTAATTCTCTCTCTCATATCCTACTTTGCTTATATATACCCACACACCTCTACCAATTTTAGCATACTACTCCAAGCACACTTGGACTTAGTAATTAGAACCTAAGAAGATATGGGTCAAATGGTTGACTATGACTGCTTTCCTACCATCGAAAAATGCTCTTCAAATGGTCGAGAAAATCAGACGGTGGTTGCGAACATGAACGAGACGCTGCTCCGTGATCGTAGTTTATTTCCGTACTTTGCGCTGGTGGCATTCGAGGCTGGTGGTGTCCTTCGTCTCCTCTTTCTGCTTCTTCTATCTCCAATAGCAGGTTTACTGTACTGCTTCGTCTCTGAGGCTTCCGGTATCCGAGTAGGTCATTACATGTCATTTATAATTTTTCTGATGCATTTGTTTCCATAGACTAAACAGAATTCTCATTGTTCCTTCACTTCATCAAGAAAAGTTTTATATATGGTAAAATTTGCTTAAAACATAACTAATTGTAGATTGTTATGTCTATCATCTTATAAGATTTTCTGGATATTGTGTGAACAAAAGAAAGGAAAGGAGGTGCATTATTCTTCCAATATAACATTAAAAAAAAAACCATATAATTAATAAGTTTATCTGATTACTAGTCTCCTATGATGTGACTACTTTTTGAGACTTTTATTTTGCTTAGTATTCATTTTGTTTCCAGTTTAGCTTTTGATGTAGTACTATCTCTCCTTGTATGCTTTTATGTTTGTTGATGATGACTTGATGTATGACTTTTCATATTTGATTTTGGTACCTATTTTAGGTACCATATCAGGTATGCTTTGATTTCTATGAAATCGGTGGTAATACCACTATTTTTCAAAAAAAATAAGTTTATCTTATTTTGTATGTGTAATTAATTATTTTTCAATGAAATTGTAATTAAGGTGTATTTCATTCTACAAAATTTTTAAAAAAGGTGCTCATATTTGCTACGGTTGTCGGTATGCGAGTAACTAAAGTGGAGTCTGTAGCACGAGCCGTGCTTCCAAAATTCTACGCCACAGATATCAACCCAGAGACATGGCATGTGTTCTCAGCCTTTGGCCGGCGTTGTGTGATCACAGTGAACCCTAGAATCATGGTGGAGCCCTTCCTAAAGGAGTACTTAGGGGTAGACACTGTCATAGGTACGGAAATTTGTACGTGGCGAGATCGGGCCACTGGACTTGTTTCTAGGTCAGGAGTGCTTGTCGAAAAGAACAAGGCAGATGCACTGAGGAAATCGTTCGGAGAAAAGATGCCGGATATCGGTTTGGGCAGCCGGGAAACAGATTATCCATTCATGAAGCTGTGTCAGGTTTGCCTCCTTGTGTTCTACCTAGCTATACTTGTGTTTCTTGTTTATTATTGTTGATTCTAATTAATTGAACTGTTCTTGTCACCTTTACAAGTCATAACTTGTAAGCACAAACAACATTTATTATATTCTTCATTCTCTCTAACAATAATTGTACATAATTAATTTATTGGTGAAACCACCGTTCCATAGGAAATTCAAGAAAATTCTAGCAAACACACAATTAAATTTGAATAATATTACTTAATTAATTTATAAAAAAATTTACAGGAAGCGTATATAGTCCCTCAGAAGAATGTGGAACCCCTAAATAGGCAACAGCTTCCAAAACCAATAGTTTTCCATGATGGTCGACTTGTTGCGAAGCCGACACACCTAACTGCACTGCTCATCATCCTCTGGATCCCAGTTGGTTTTATCATAGCATGTTTGCGTGTATCTGCCGCTTCACTTCTTCCCATGCCATGGCTTAGCACTGTCTCGGCGGTCCTTGGAGTGCGTGTAACTGTCAAGGGTACCCCGCCGCCACCAGCTCAGCACTCGAAAAACCAATCTGGTGTTCTCTTCGTCTGTTCTCATCGGACATTGCTTGATCCAATATTCTTGTCTGTAGCATTAGGCCGTCCTATAGCTGCTGTCACTTATTCGTTGTCTCATTTGTCTGAGTTCCTGTCACCAATCAAGACTGTTAGGTTGACACGTGATCGATCGAAAGATGCAGCTATGATCAAGGAGTTGCTTAGAAACGGGGATCTTGTGATCTGCCCTGAAGGGACTACATGCCGCGAACCATTTTTGTTGAGGTAACTTTGCAAAGTCAGGGTTAATTAATAAGGTTGAAATATTAATTACAACTTATTCACATATATTAATAATTTTTTTCTTATTTGTTAAAACAAGATTTTCGTCATTGTTTGCGGAGCTAACTAACGAGATTGTACCAGTGGCAATCGAGAATCGCATGACTATGTTCCATGGTACAACGGCAACAGGATGGAAAGGAATGGACCCGTTCTACTTCTTAATGAACCCGAGCCCCATTTATGAAGGGACCTTCTTGAACAAGTTAACAACAGAGTTGACATGCAGCGGTGGCAAGTCGAGCCATGAAGTGGCGAACTACATTCAAATAATTATTGCGTCCACCTTATCATATGAGTGCACCACCTTAACAAGAAAGGACAAGTACAGAGCTCTTGCAGGGAATGATGGGGCTTTGGCTTCTAAGCCCAATTAAGGTTGCAAAGAGAAATATATATCATGGGTTGCTAAAATTTCTAGCCATGCCGACACAAGTGTTGCAAAGATGTGAAAACTACTGTAACATATTTCAGAATTTTCTTTACTAGTTTGGGTTCTTCAAAACCTTCTCAACATATTGGACTAATAATAGCCTCCACGGATAAATAAATAAACAAATAAAATAGCTGGATTCAGAAGCTATGTGCTTAATTATGTCATTTTATTATTATTGTTATTATTATTATTGTTATTATTATTGTTATTATTGTCAAAATATTAGAGAGTATAAACACAGTACTCCTAAGAAACTCCCTTCCCTCCCATGTTTTATTTTCATATAAATTTTGTGTTACAAAGAGATAATATTACAGAAGGAAGCCATAGCCTATATAGGAGAAATATCATACCTATAACTTAGAAAAAAATAAACTAGATATTTAGTTGCCTATTCTTGCTCTATGATACAGACTAGATTCTTTCCTTCTATCTTGTATCATTGTAAGTAGTAAATAAATAAAAGATACAATTTAGATTCTTTCCAACATGCCCAACAGATATGGTAACACATCCTCCAACAGATTTGCGCCTCAAATTAGGAACCAGCTGGCTTGAGTTGTTTATTTCACAATTATTGTTATTGTTATTGTTATTTTGGAATAAACAATTGAGACCCATTGCCATTTTTAAACCTTTTGTTAGAATGTAAGGCATAGCTACCAAATTAAGTACCAAGGATTAGGGGGTGTCAATGGGTACGATATGGGTAAGGTGGAAGTATTTTCATACCTATACCCATTAAAAATTGATCTTATGCATACTCTATCTATATCCATTAAGAGTTGGTCTTATCCTACTTTACCTTATCCATACCCGCTAAGATTAGCAGGTAACGAAACAGTAGCGGAACGAATAATACTAATAACTATTCCATCAAATAAACTAAAAAAATTCAGCCTCAAGTGTTTTACAAATTCTATTTTACTAATACAAAGATCACTTGTGATATTTGAAATAGGAAGTCAAATTTTGACGACGGTTGAAGGAGGAAGTTACAGGCCTACAACTACGCAATATTCAAGACTGGTTGAAGTGGAAGGAGGAAGGTGATTGAATTAAAAAGCCAGGTTCACAACAGAGAGAAAATTGAAGAGGGAATGAAAGCCAGACTGTACTTCGGTACAGATTATTTTCATTTTCATAATTGAGGAACAAGTCAACAACGACGAAGAAGGAAAAAAAAATGTATTATCAAGTTCATCATGGATATAACGATGGAAAGAAAAGTAATTAAATATATATTTATATCTATATATAATTTTATTTTATATAATTATCTGTTATCCAACTGGTATGAAATAGTTTTTACCCGTATGCATACCCGTTTAGTTAAAAAAAAACTTTACACATATCCATACCTAATAGACTATTAAATAATTTTTTTTTTTTACCCATACTCGTCTTATTGAATATAATATGGGTAGAGTAAACAGTTAAAAGGGTCACTGACACCCTACCAAGGATTTACAACACTATCTACAAGTTGGTAATGATTGGCATGCCAGATAACACCAATTACAATCTTACTAATTAATTAACTCAAAATATAATCTTCCTCTTTGTTTTTTTTTTTTGAAAACTTCTTGGCAGATGCTGCCAGGAACTCAAATTATAATTAAGACGGTCATTATCAATTGTGAAATTAATTGATTTCAGTGGTGGAAATATAGACAATGGGTACGTAATCTTTACTGCATGTGGGGCTTCGATGTTTTAGATAATAAAATTTGTGTTGACCAAAATTAATTAACATATTATTTTTACTCATGGTAATAAGGTGCAAGTATAAGAGAATTTATTGGGTCCGAAACAGGACGTACTCCTGATCCATCGTGTACGGTTAAGACTAAACCGAATTCATCTCTGATCGGGTCGAAAAATTATGGTATAAAATACTAAAATTATGTTTCTACAAAATTTTTGAGAAAATTATTTGAATGGTCGAATCCCTAAGCTAAGGCAATTAGTAATATATATATATATATATAGGCTGTGGCTAATTTGCTGCCGGTAGCATTTCTGCCGGCGGTGCTGCCGCCTTTTTTTATTTTGTGATGTCCAAACAACAAATCCAAACCGTTAGATGTTTAATCTATATTATAATCTACTTGGAGACCAAATTTTACATTTTTTTGGAATTTTTTTACTATTTATTAAGCTGGTTTGAAAAACGCTGATTTCAATGCTGCAGAAATTTACTGAAAACAGCGGTTTTGAAACTAGCTTAATAAATAGTAAAAAAATTCCAAAAAATGTAAAATTTGGTCTCCAAGTAGATTATAATATAGATTAAACATCTAACGGGTTGGATTTGTTGTTTGGACATCACAAAATAAAACAAAGGCGGCAGCACCTTCGGCTAAAATGCTGCCGGCAGCAAATTAGCCGGACCCTATATATATAGGAATCTGACATTGTGGGCCCCAGTGGCCATTCTCAAATGGGCCTCCATGATCAGCAATGTGACCCACACTCGCAATTAGGGCTGCAAACGAATTGAACTTACCCTAGTTTGAGTTTGAATTTGAATAAGATTCAAACTGAACTGGTTTGATTTGTTTCAGAACGAACTAATTTCGAACCGAATTAATTGTAAACTACAAAATTTTCAAATCTAAGTCAATTGAATTAGGAACTACAAATTTTTTTGGCATCTCTAGTTATACCGGTAGTTTATGCATTACTTTTCTTCTCACGGAACAAAACTCACACGGTTTCCTTTTACCTTTTATGAATTCACACTGATGAATTATTGGCCAACTTAAGATTTACTTACCTTTTACGTTGCTGGATTGGTTAAAATGTCGGTATGGACCTAGTCAAATGGAACTTATTTCATTATTAATTTATTACGCTGCTAAAACATTTTCCTATTATAAGTTACCATTATGTTAACAATTTTGAGCACTGATATAAGTTTAGTTCCTGCATTATTAAAAAAATTGATGGTTGAATCCATTAGTTGCATTATTTGAGATTCGAACCTAAATAGTTCGTGAACCAATTCCGAACAAATTATACCCAGTTTGAGTTTGATTTAAATAAGATTCGAATCAAATTGATTTAATTTGTTTCAGAACAAACTAATTTCGAATCGAATTAATTATGAACTTTTTTTCGAATCAAACTCAAATCGAATCACCAACTACCAACTTTTTGAGCAGCCCTACTCGCAATTGACATGCTATATATAATCTATTTTGACAAATTACGGTTTCACCGTCCATACAGAAGAGAAAAAGATGTTAAGGTTATTAGTTATTACTTTTGACTTTTAGTCAACCTGTTCATTCAAAGGAATACAAACCAAGAGCGGGAAGAGTGGGTCCCACCTGAGACTAACTGTGCGGTACAATTGAGAAATTAGTGCATGGGCAGATCAGTCATAAGACTCAATCGTAACCTACCTGGTTCGTAACCGCACTTGCAAGTTGGCCATATGGTATTTACCATCTACAACTGTTCTTACAACACCACATATCTGATAGTGATAGGAGCTGCTTATATTAGTCTTGGTGTACGTATTCCACCTAGTCTGAGTAAGAATGTGGTGCTTAAAATGCACGACAGTCGTTACCCTGCAAAACGGCCCCTCTAAATGCCACTGGCGGGCTCGTCTCTGATGTTTCGTTGATTATAATTGTTCTCGTACACCAAAGCTGATACATTGATGCTTTTGAGCTCTGGTTCACTTGAACCTGGCGTATTGAATTATTTCTGTAGTTCAATTGAGGGAAACCAAATGCTCTTTCTGCACCAATTTGTTTCAATACGGGAGTTGAGAGCGTGTAGCGGGTATCTATTGAAAGAAATTCGTATTCAATATAATAATTGCTTTGTAGAGAAGGATATAGACGATCAGAAAAATTTCAGTCCTAGTAGGCGAGTGGGGACCACATTCTGTTAGAAGCTTTTTGCTTCGAAAAAATTTCTTCATTAAAAAAAAAACAAAGAAAAATACACTGGCGGTCTCCTTCAAAATGAGCATGCTTCCTCCTCACTTCCTTATAAAAGCCCTCATTATTTCTTCCCCATTTCTCGCCTCTATTTCTCTCTCTGTTTATCTTGCTCTTTCTCCCTCTCTCTATTTCAATCTCTCTCTCCTCGGAGCATTGATACATTCTGTCTAAGGTGAGCAAACAGTGAATCAGGAACTTACTTTAGGCTAATCAGATTTCAATTCATAGTTTTTAACGTTTTGCAACTTGATCAGGCTGTGCTGTGTTCATCCTTCAATTTGTTTTCGTAATGAAATGAGATTTTGCATTTGATCCATTGTTCTTCTGAATTAGAGTTTTTGATGATTGATTTAATCCTTTTATAGTTGCTTTGATTAACGATTTTACTATCAAAAGGTTGGGATTGTTTTTTAGGCATAAAGATCGATGAAGACAACTGAGAAAGGTGTGAGATTTGAGCTGGTAACTTCTAGCTCATGTACCAGTACTGGTACAGTGGAGCAGGAACGTTACCATGCTCTGTCAATGAACAAATGTGCTTGTACTGAGATCTTTGAGCCTAGGGTTTCTTTAGAGCAAGGGTGTTGCTTTAACTCTGAGTTGTAAGTTATTAGAACATTTGCACTGTAGCCTTTTTAATAATCTTTTCATGAAAAGAAAAAAAATCTCAGTAAGGTTATCCCCCCTTCTTCTGAACTCGAGTCAATCAATGAGCTCATAGCTGGGCATTATACATGCCGATCTTGAAACTGAAGTGATTAGAGATGATTTTTTTGTGATTTCCAATATATTTTCAAGTATTTTCGCAAAATTTGTCTTAGAATGAGCATAACTTGTCTATTTATCTGAGCAAGACTACCTTGAGTTTAGCTGAATGAACTAATTGTTACTGTGTTGAACTTGATTTGCTGTAAGCTTAGTATAGTTGTCTGAGTTACTCTTAAGTGTTTTCCAACAACTTGATTGACTTTTTTTTCATCCTTTTCAGAGAGAAAACAGAGAAGAAGCTAGAGTAAAATTGACAATGCAGAGCGAGTTGATCAGCTCAGTCAATGGCGATCCCTTCAGATCTACCATTGAGTCACTGCCATACCCCTATCTGGAGCAAACACCGCTTTCCTCTCTCCATCTCCCATCTAACAGTGGGGATCTGTTCTACTCCTACAATTCCTCCCCTTTCTCCCCTTCCTCTCTCTCACTTTCCCCATTTCCAGTCCCTACAAATGGTGGCGTTGATCCTGCTGCCACAGAAAATGGCCTCTACATTGCTCGCCTTGCTCTCCAATACCAGGATATCGTTGACAGGTAACCGTGATATTCTAATTTTGAGTTCTTTCAAGTTGGAATTTAGTAGGTTTGTTAGCAAGGCTAGCTGTAGTGTTGTTTTATGTATTGCCTTAAGTATTATAACCATGTTGTGTTCATTGTGCTATGATTGAATTACTTATCTTTCGTTCTATTAATGATTTAACTCAAAGGCATGCATGCCGATTGCATTTGTTATATTACATAAAAAGAGGAATTGATTAATATAATTATTAAGTTTTTGCTCGAATTAAGATCTTTGCATTTACTGCTCTTTTGATTGCTACAGTAACTTGTTCTCCTTATTTCTGTGAGATTACGATTGAAACTGAAAGTATACCCAAATTATACTGTTGAAATAAAAATGAAAACAAGTTGATGTGGAGTAATTTTACTTAGATTATGATTATTCCTCTTTTTCTCTATTGTTTCTATATCGGGTTTAAACCCGATTATTGTTGGCAGTCAACACATGATAATTTGGTTTGGGTTGCCTTTGAGTTGAAATCAGCTTGATTTCTTGCCGAGTTTCCTTTTTGTCTTAACTATATCATTTTGCCAGATTATGATGTTAAAATTATTTTTGATAGTCAATCATTTCTTTTTTTAATTATGCATGGTTGACTTTGAAAATGGTGAGATTGATTTAAACGTTAATACAATGCTCAAATGAATTATAAAGGAGTTTGGTACTAATTGATATTAAAGGAACTTCTATTTTCAAATTTTCCCTTATCGGATCTGAACTCAAAATTTTTCCCCTCAACCACATCACTTTTTTGTTGTGTGGTACTGGTTTGCAAGACCTTGTATACCAGTGTTATATATTTTGTTTATAAAGCATTTTGGATTTTTGGTAATTGCTGATACAAAGTCCATGAACTGAATTGTCAATTATTTTCAAATTTTATAATGTCTTATCTTTATAAATTTCAAACATGTGGTAAATACTTCTTGTCAGCGGGGCTTAAAGACAAGTTTGTATAACTTGTAGTGATGGATTTGGCTGAAATCAAAATTGTAAAATGGGGAAATAAACGGTTGGGTCTGCGGGAGTAGTTAAAAAATAAACTAAAAATAGTATAATTTAAATTATATTTTCAAGTAGATGAGAAAGTTCCCTTGTAATAAGGCTTATACACTTCTGTGCAAATCAGGTATGAGCGTTGCCTCTCACTCCTCCAAGAGGTGACAGAGGAAGCAGAGACACTAAGGCATGAAAATGCACACCTTCGTATGGTGAACAGTGATCTGACAAACTGTCTAGCCATGGCCTCCAACAAGCAGGTGAGTTTATTGGCCAATGAATTCAACCTTATTGGTATTGGTGCAAAGGCGGTGGCAGAGACCAGCCCAACAAGCGTGCTTCCGTTACAGCCTTTAAATGAGAACCAGCTGTTGCGCCATGCAGCTGAGAGGCGTGCTATTCTGCCCAAGAGTATATCTATTCCATCAAGTGGATATCTGAAGATGAATCGTCCGGTACCTAAAGTACGAGCAAACCAGCTTAATGATCAGACTCGTGGTACCAGCCCCATCATACCTGAATCAGTGAGTACAAAATTGAGGTTTCACCATTTTACCCTTTTCTGATTATTTTCCCTTTCTGTTTTCTCTGATATTACCAACTTACTGGTTGCAGTACCGGGTATATATAGGTACTGTTAATGGATATTTTTTGTTTCTATGACTTGTTATAATTTGAAGTTTTGAAACCTTCAAAAGGTAACAAAATAAGCTCACCTATTATCTCTCAGCTGGTAAATTCAAGTTTGCTCATAGTTAACAATGGGTTTCCAATTTTCAATTTAGTGCTTTGTGATAATTCTAACAGTTGTTGTATTGTAGCAGCAGAAGGTACTTGTGGGTCTGAGCGGCAACAAGTCTGGTGAGGAGAAAAAATTAGAAGCGCCAGTGCTGAAGGAGGTTGTCGACATGTCTTATGAATTTTTTTTATTTTGAAATTAACACAAAAATTATTAATTTGAAGGCCATTTGAGTGTATTTTGAGACAATTTTTGGGCCTTGTGAGCAACCCTATGATTTAAGCTTTACAATTCACCGAACCTACTCGCCAGCCTTTTGGGCCATTTTTGGGCCTTTTGGAACTGTTGATACATATTATGATATTATCTGTTTTTTTTTTGGGTAATTAGTATGATATTATCGACCTTATTGGGCCTTGACTACTATAGATAGCTGTATATGAAAAAAAGCCTAATCTTTTTGTATAATGTTTGTATGTATAGTATATAAAATATTTCTGACAAATAGAGCGTCGAAGAAGTTTAGACTTTCGAAAGGAATAGAAAGACTAAGAAATAATGGTAATAAAAAATGACCGAATAATATTAATTTACTTAAGACACTATATATAAATGTAACAATTGCGCCACTTCCTCTATCAATTCTTGAGGGGTTTTGTTGGTGTCTCTGAAGATACTGACACATCTTTATCTTCAAATGACAAACATTGTTACTAGTAGGGTTGTCCTTGCTTTTTTGTCATTGTCCTGCTGTAGTATGGATTCAATTGGATTTGTTCTCATTTGTGGCGCAATAACCATCATTTTATACATCTGTGCTGCAAATGGGCACTGTCCCATCATGTGGATCGTTGATTCGGCATCACAGCAACACATGATACACATGTTTGTGATGGGCCATTCTTTTTTCCTTTAAGTTATCGATGGTTAGCAGTCTGTAATTAACATAAACCGTTACTAGTCGTTTCTCCTATATAGATGGGCCGTCATTAACAATCTGACTGTTGTACGCTAAAGACAATGTGAGCATCTATGTACCTGATATTATTAGAGTTTCCTAATTTTAATTTTGTGACAGTTTCTCAAATACATCTTATTAACAAGTAAATTAGTTATATATGTTGTGTGTTCTTGAGTTTTAGATTTTGCAAAGGTTTATTAAATATTCTCACAAGGTCGATTAATTGTGATTTGAAACATTCTCAGATTAGAGAAGAGTAGAGAAGAGAGCGAGAATAAGAAAGAGATAACAAATATAATGACTTTCTATTAATCTTGGTTGAATCTTTACACACTGTTCTGCTCTTTATATAGATGATACATCAGTATATAAATACTGGTATATACGCTATTGTTTTCTGTTACAATCAATGCTAACTACTTTTCTGTTACAACTAAACTATTGCTAACTGTCTAACAACACTGATTATTGCAGGTACATAGGTATATTTTTTGTAATTATTCTTATCAACTTTACTAATTAATTAAGATGTTGTTCAAATAAATGCTTGTGAGACTGCAAGATTTTGAAGTTCATTAATTGTGACAAAAATTAACCACTTAATTGCATTATTATTTTTATTTGTGTATCTTAAGGCAGTAATAATCTTGCATGTCAGGTGTTTGAGGAAATGCTTCTGTAAGGGGGTGACGATGGAGAAAACCAACTGTGGAGAAACCAATGATGTCATCGACCGGATTACCACCCTGCCTGATGCTGTTTGAGCTCACATCCTCTCCTTCCTTAGTACTAAAGAAGCTGTGGGGACATGCAAAAGATGGGTGAGCATGCACATGGACCTTTTCTAAGCAGGCAAAAACTAATTCATATGAATTAAAATTAAAAAAAAAATTCTTTACAAAATTTTATTTGTGAAAAAAATATTTATAATCTACCTGCCATTTATCTTATGCATATGTCTTTTCTTTAAAACAAAATTTATAAATTCTAAGACTTTTTCCTTCTCTGCTTAACTTTTTATTCCATACACGACCTTTCTAAGCAGACAAAAACTAATTCATATGACTTGACTACCGGCCGTAAATAAATCAGCTATTTTAACACATGTTAAAGTTAAATTAACCGGTTATTTGAATAGCATATAGTGTAAGCATATTACATTCAATATGTTACTTTGACATTATCATATCATACTTTTCTTTTCCATTTAAAGGTGGGGTTTTAAGTCTTGAGTCTTCCAACTTAAATATCCATAAAATAAATTTCAGTTAGATTTCGATTTTGGGACTTTTAACATGAAAGACGCAGTCTAGTGTTACCTAAGGATGGAAATATTAAATCTTTTTTTTTTTTAACTCTCATGCATTATATTCCATGAATACAGATATAGGTAACGTATTGGATACGATACTAATACGGTGAATACGACAATTTTTAAAAATTAAAGATACGATACGCATATTATATAAATTGTTTTTTTATTATTTTAATTATACTATTAATTCAACACTTATATTATATAAATTAAATATCAAAATTCCAACATAATCAATAGGATAACCCAAGTATATATTAAATATTATAGCTACCAGATTCTATCAACAAATGTGCACTAGTGTAGTGATGAAGGTGTATGGTTCTTCTGCCAAAAATCAATTTTCAACATAAACCGTTACTAGTTGTTTCTAACTCTAATTAAGAATCTAACTCTTGTACGCTCAAGACAATGTGAGAATCTACGTACCTGATATTATTAGAGTTTTCTAATTTTAATTATGTGACAGTTTCTAAGAGATGCGAAATTTCTTGTTTTAGAAACTATGTAGTAAAATTTAATTCTTATTAAAAAAATTATTTATAAACTTCATGTTGGTCAAATGATTGATTAAAATTGTTTCTCTTTTTTAATTTGTTATTGACGTAGATTTAGAAACTCTAAAATTAATTTTAGAGATGTGAGAATTAGAAACTTTAGAAACCTTAATTTCTAAAACGTGGCTAACAGTTATTTATAAACTCATTTGAGTTGTTGGAATGTAGATGCTCTAAACAATCAACGGTCTAGTTTTTATGTTAACAACGATTTGTACAAGATAGTGCTATATAATGATTTCTAAAATCAGTAATCGTATTTGCAACGGTAACGCTTGCAAATGACGTTTTTCGGACTTGTAGCAAGGGTAAACCATTGGAACAAGTCAATTCCTGTCATTGCCAATACTGGAAATTCTAGTAGTGTTTGTTGTTAACGATTTATCCATACAAATAGAGTCATCTAAACCATGATCCTTATAAGCTAACGATTTTATAAACCGTTCCAATAGTTTCTACTCCTTGGAACCACTATTATATAGATAAATCATTAGCAATTGATGATCGATTTGGTGGATTTTTTGAAACAATTAGTTTATAAAAAATTTAACATATATAACAGCTAGTCTTCTAACAAGTAAACGGCAATTTACTATGAAATTTGCGTAAAATGTTAGTTAAACCAAGTTATCCTGGCTATAGATCTGCTTTTAGTTCTTGAGCTTTACTTGTTCAAATCCTCCATTCAAATCTCAAATGCATCTTATTAACAAGTAATTAAATTAGCTATGTTGTGTGTTCTCTTGAGTGTTAGATTTTGCAAAGGTTTATTAAAATATTCTCTCAAGGTTGATTAATTGTGAGTAAAAACATTCTCAGATTAATTAAAGAAGAGTAGAGACGAGATAGAGAATTAGAGAGAGAGAGAGAGAGAACAGATATAATGACTTTCTATTAATCTTGGGTGAATCTTTACACAATGTTCTGCCCTTTATATAAAGGATACATCAGTATACAAATACTGGTACGTACGCTATTCTTTTAGTTACAATCAATGCTAACTACTTTTCTGTTACAACTAAACTATTGCTAACACATAGGACTATTTTTTTGTAATTATTCTTATCAACTGTACTTAATTAATTAAGACGTTGTTCAAATAAATGCTTGTGAGACTGTGGCTGTGCAAGATTTTAAAGTTCATTAATTAATTGTGACAAAAACCACTTATTCAAGGAAGATGTTTACGTACGTTGTTCTTTAAGCTTTTAAGTAAAATTTCATTATTTCTTTTCCAAACAATTATTAGAAGTAGTGGTAATATATATGTATTATTGCTATAGTACTATAAAAATTGAGACAAATTAATTAAAAGTATCTGTATAACGCACAATGGTTCTAATATATATTGATTTAATATATTTTTTTCAAGAAATATAGACAGATGATTAATTTAACCTAATTTGATACATAAGAACTAATTCGTTTCTATAAAATTAAAAGCCAAAAATCAATACCTCTTGTAAATAAATTTGTATCATTGATTTTATATCATCATTAATTTGATATTGTATAAAATAAAAATAATATTTCGTTGTCTTTCATAACTAGAATCAGATGGCAGTTATATATACCTTTCTCAAAAAATAAAAGGTAATAGGTTAATTTTAATTCTTTCTCTGATATCCTACTTTGCTTATATATACACACACACCTCTACCAATTTTAGCATACTACTCCAAGCACACTTGGACTTAGTAATTAGAACCTAATTAAGAAGATATGGGTGAAATGGCTGACTACGACCGCTTTCCTACCATCGAAAAATGCTCTTCAAATGGTCGAGAAAATCAGACGGTGGTTGCGAACATCGATGGGACGCTGCTCTGTGACCGTAGTTTATTTCCGTACTTTGCGTTTCCTATGGATCTTCGATCGCATCTGATAGTGTTTGAGCTGATTTTCCAATTATTTTTTATTAGTCATGAAGATTATCTCTGAAGAAGGCAGCTGTGAAGATTATGAAAGCCAATGGCAAGTGAGTTTTATGAATTTTCTTATTGTTTGATTTGTTTCATTTTATATGGATCTGATATATAGTGATTGAAATGATTTTTCAATTGTTTATTGCATCATTACTCATGCACACATCCTATAAAATTCTGATTTTGTGGCAATCTCTAATGCAAGATATCTATTACTTTAAATTAACACCGTTAACTATTTGCACTTGGTAGCCACTACCTAGCCTCTAAAATAACACCGTTAACTATTTGACAGAAAATTACCATAATATATACCCACTAAACTTGTTAAGTTTAGTGTGCTTTTTTTTTACTTACTGAAGTTGGAGTATACCTAAAACTGTTATATCCGATGTAGGTGTCAAAGATGGAGAGGGGACTGTGCTCCTTGACGGGTTTAGTTCACGGATAAATAATTCAGCTAACGGGTTTAATATGTGCGAACCCGTTAATTAATGTTGGTAAAATTCAACTAAATAAATACAAATTAAAAAAGTGGCTTTCTAATATGGATGTAAAAAAAAAAATAGTACAGAACAATATGGTACTATGCATAGCACATATTGGTTTGTACTATGGATGTAAAAAAAATAAAAAAAGTGAGGCTATGGTACAGGTTAATGAATTCGGACCTATAAAATTGAGACCTGATATTGAACAGGTTGTTGGACTTGATGAAGATGGAGTAGATGAGTAGTTTTGTTAATTTTAATTATTTAGATTTTGTGGTATGGTTAATGAATAATGAATAGTTGAATAAAGTATTGGGTTTTGACAAAATGAGGGTCATTCTGAATCTGAAACAGAAATTAATTTGAGGTACATCGCCGGAACAAATATTTTGGGTATTTTGAAGGTCTCTAGATCTAGAAAAGAAAGAAAGAATTTTTATTCTCTAGTTAGTTATCTATTCAATTATTATTCACTGTCTAGAACTACAAGTGATAAAGTTGCATTTATGAAAATTATAGGTTGAGTGGATATATGACTGCCTGGTATATTTGTAACGTATCTCATTTATATAATAAGATATTTTGAATTCAAAATATGTTTTGTTAGGTTTAATTAATCTCAATTGAGTCGACGGCACAACAGCTAGTGGCCAATCTACCAATCATTAAAATTGGGTAAATATGTTAGATGTGAGTGATTAAAATTTTAGATGATAAATATTTAATTATAGAATTTGGAGAAGGAAATACAAAATTTTACAGTTTTTGAGGAAAGTATAAGAACGTATCCCAAAAAAATAAAAATAAGGATTAATTTGAATAATCCACCTGCAACCGTTAACATAATATGCCGGGAGCTTAGTGGATGCACGGAAGGTGTTTGACGAAATGTCTGAGAGAACTCTTATCACATGGTCAGCCATGATTGGAGGGTATATATGTGGATTGTGTTGATATAAATTTTCAGAATATTCGGATAGTTAGAAATTAATTAAAATAAATCAAATTGAAATAGAGTTACCCGGATTCACTTTCCTTAAGCGTATTCCGTTTCATCATGCAAGATGGAACCACAACCAAGATAATCCGGGATTGTTGCTCCTTAGGCACGCCATGGAAGCAACTAACGATAACTTCACAATATCCAGCATAGATCAGAATTTGATAAAATTGAGATAAAATGGAAAAATGGAGAATAAATGATATAGATTCATTTTTCTGGGGCAAATCAAGAAAGAGATTGTATTTTTTTATATCTTCTCCTTCCTCAAACAGAGAGAAGATGGTACAATATATAATCAAAGAAATGGTGTGAGAGTTTATGAAGTTTAATGACCATAATGAGAATTCAACACACAAACGGAAATGAATCATTATTGAAGAATAAATATGACACTAAATATATATGAAAACTATCCATAATTAAAAAAAATATCATTTTCAGTTTAATCCTCAAATATTTTAATATCACAAATGGAGATTTGAGCAAATATATTGAACTGCAAATTTTGAGTTTTCAAACTAAAGTTCCAACAGATTGTTTGTGACAAAAGGACAAAAAATAAAGTTTTATACTCTCAGGTAATAGAATACTTACGTTTAGATTCTCACCGTTCGATCGCAATACTTGCCTCCTTTTCATGCTCAACATCGGACGGTCTCCATTTGTAACCAAGTATTATGTTACGAGTATTTACAAACTAAGCCCATTTTTTTTGCGGCACTTTTAGTCTTCTGCTTGTGAGGCCTGTTGGGCTTGGAGCGGGAGGTGAGAATATGAGATGGATCGGTCTGGGCTAAACAAATGGGCTTTAGTTTGTCAAATGATTTTGAGTTCGAGCTGCTAAATGGGTCGTCTATAAATTTTCCAAACGAAGTCTGTTTACATATACGAAATCTAACTGAAATTTTATTTGATGGATATTTAAGTTGGTAGGCTTAACTAAATCCCACCTTTACATGAAAAGAAAAGTGTAATATGATAATGTCAAAGTAACATATAGAATGTAGAGTATGGCTAATATAATATCAGTGTCATTTTAGTCTATATAACACAAATTTCAAAATCTATTAAATCGAGTTTAAATGGTGAATCCAAACCGTTCAAATTAATTTAATTTATGAGTGATGCGTTTACATGCAAACTTTTTATATTTTCGAGTTATTTTAGTATCAAATCAAGTGGCAAAAAAATTAAAAAATGAATGTATTAAAATTAACTTAAAACTTATACATTTGACCGCTTGACTTGATACCAAATAAACTCAAAAACTTATAAATTTTACATGTAAACGCACAACTAATGAAGTAGATCAGTTTGAACGGTTTGGATTCACTATTTGAACTCGATTTGATAGGTTTTGGAGTTAGTGTTATATAGACTGAAATGACACTGATGTCATATTAGCCATACTCTACCTATCAAATCGAGTTTAAATGGTAAATCCAAACCGTTCAAATTAATTTACTTTATGAGTGATGCGTTTACATGCAAACTTTTTATTTCTTTTACTATCTGCTTATACTATCTTACTTTTATTTCTTTTACTCTTCTAACTTCTCTAACTAAATAGCTGGTTAATTTTATTTTATTTTATGTTAAAATAGCTGATTTATTTACCAGTAGTCAAGTCATATGGATAATAAATATTTTTTTTTTCACAATTAAAATTTTGTAAAGGAATTAAAAAACCTCTAACGCGCTAGGGAAACAAAGAAAAAGACACAAAGTTGATTGATGTTTGTGACTCGTTACACGGATAGTAATACGTACTCGCAACAGAGATCCCTCACCAAGTTCAAATTTCCATGCCTCGGTCAATAGTCAATACAATGAGATATAGCGTTTAATAAACCAAGCCCATGCCTCGGAAATAGATATAGATAATTAGTGACTGACAACATTTCAAAGTTCTTCACAAGTAAAGATTATTTTCAAATTTTGATAATTTCTGGAGGATTTCTCATGATGTTATACATCAATCGGTAATATTGGTAAATATTGGGGTTATTGGGTCATCCAGTCATTACACTTTACTTATTTGGGGATTGTGCCGTGATTTTTATTTTTATCCAAAAAAAAAATTATTTTATTATAAATAACTACGGTTTAGCAAAAATTTTAAAAATACCCAAACTGTACAAAATATTTGCGGTCCGGATTTAAAATTCCGGACCATATAGAATATTTGCGGTCCGAAATATTTCTTTTTTTTTTATTTAAAATTCCGGACCGCATATATTATATACGGTCCATATTTTTTTTTTGAGCCCAACGTCTTGACTTCATAGAACAAGATTGTGAAGTTTCATACCAAATCTCAAAACAAATCGTGAGGTATCGGCTCTCAAAAATTGCGCGAACTGCTGAAGGAGTGCTTCTGAGTCCAATTTTGCACCTCTGGTTAACATATCAAAACACCTTCAAAAATCATGAAAATTTACCGACATGCAGTCTTGACTTCATAGAATAAGACTGTGAAATTTCATACAAAATCTCAAAACAGATCGTGAGATATCGGCTCTCAAATATTGCCTGAATTGCTGAAGGAGTGCTTCTCAGTCCAACTTTGCACCTCTGGTTAACATACCAAAACACCTTCAAAAATTATGAAAATTTACCGACATGCAGTCTTGACTTCATAGAACAAGTCTGAAATTTCATGATTTTTGAAGCTGTTTTGATATGTTAACCAGAGGTGCAAAATTGGACTCAGAAGCACTCCTTCAGCAGTCTTATTCTATGAAATCAAGACGTTGGGCTCAAAAAAAAAAAAAAAAAAAAATCCGGACCGTATATAATATATGCGGTCCAGAATTTTAAATAAATAAAAAAAAATTCGGGCCGCAAATATTCTATACGGTCCGGAATTTTAAATCTGGACTGCAAATATTCTGTGCAGTTTGGGTATTTTTAAAAATTTTGTTAAACCGTGGTTATTTATAATAAAATAATTTTTTTTTTGGGTAAAAATAAAAATCACGGGGGATTGTGTTATCGTTGTGTATCTTAAGGCAGTAATATTCTTGCATGTCAGGTGTTTGAGGAAATGCTTCTGTAAGGGTGACGATGGAGAAAACCAACTGTGGAGAAACCAATGATGTCATTGACCGGATAACCACCCTACCTGTTGCTGTTCGAGCTCATATCCTTTCCTTCCTAAGTACTAAAGAAGCCGTGGGGACCTGTGTGCCGGTTCTAGACATAAACTTAGAAGAGTTCATGGGGCGTACTTATGAAGAGAGGGAGGCCAAGTTCGAGCAATTTGTTAAAGGTGTGTTGCAAAACAGAGAACCATCAAACTTGGAGAAATTTAAACTTGTTTGGTATACGGAACACTGTGCTCCTTTCAATTCAGTCCACCTCCCATGCCTAAAAAAATTACATCTCACTCGTGTAATAGTGAATGATGATTTTGTGGATAAGAATTTCTTTGGTTGTTCCATCCTTGAAGAATTGCTTCTACATGATTGTATTTTGAATGTCAATAAGATTGTCGTCTGGAACAGTCCTTGAAGAAGATTTCTACTCCTGTCCTACTTGAATTTGAGGTCAGGGGCTGTTGCCGACGTATATGTTTATTGTCATTTAACATGCCACCCTTAACATTTTCATGGGAAACTATGGCATCTCTAATTAATGCAAGGACTGAATTTCCTGTTTGGTTTCTTGTGTTCCCTGATGTTGGGTCCAAACTCCAAACTCCAAACTGCTCACTGGTCTTTCAAATATTACAAGCCTAGAACTTCAATTTCGCAATTCTCTACTTATGGTACTTTTTTTTTATAAGTCTAGTTCATAGTTTAAATTTTATTGATTGTTGACTCAATTAAGTACCTGTTAAAATTTGAGGCAGAATCTAGTTTCGGGTCCGTATTACTATCTATTGTTTCAGTCCTGGCATTGCAAGAGGAACTGGTTTTTTTCTAACCAAATGGAAAACAAAAGTTATGTCTATTCATTTTTCAAACTTGTTTGGTATACGAAACACTGTGCTCCTTTCAATTCAATCCACCTCTAATTAATGCAAGGATTGAATTTGAGGTCAGGGGCTGTTGCCGACGCATATGTTTATTGTCATTTTCATGGGAAACTATGGCATCTCTAATTAATGCAAGGATTGAATTTCCTGTTTTGTTTCTTTTGTTCCCTGATGTTGGGTCCAAACTCCTCACTGGTCTTTCACATATTACAAGCCAAGATCTTCAATTTCGCGATTCTCTGCTTATGTGGTACTTTGTTATTATCTATTGCGTCATAACTTTTATGATCTGAAAATGCTATAGTGATGATAGCACGCTATTTAGAACCCTGATAATAAAAGATCCGCCATAATGGTAAGTTTGTGATCTAATTAGGTTTGGATTGGTTCTTTTGATGTTTTTCTTAAATTGAGTAATTAATTATATGTATATTCAATTTTTATAATGCATATATTTACACAACAAGAATGAGACACTTTTCGCAAGAATAAAAAATGACTTTTTGTGATGGACTACCCTCATTGTTCAGCTTTTTCTTTTTGCGACGGACGACCGTCATAAATGCGTTTTTTCTCTCGCAAAAAGTGTCTACTTTGTTGTAGTGTTAAATTACAAAAATAAAAATTGTAGATGTATTCTTAGTTATTTATGCAGGGTGTGTATCAAATATTTTGAATTGATTTGAATGACGTTTTAGTCGTCTTTCGTCAAAACAATTTAGAATTTTTAACGATAGAGTTCTATGACTTCATGATATATAAATGACCAATCTAAACTAAAATCAACTCAAATTTGATACACGCACGTACGCTCTTGTCGTTCTAAACTTCTAATTGAACTTAGGTTTGAATATCAAATGACACAATAATTTGCAAAAGTTATTAATTTAGTAATTGATATTGCCACCCTACATAAATATAGTATTTAATTTGCAGCAATTAAATACAATTAATGAATTAACCTAGCAAATTCTTCTTGAATTTGATTAATCAAATAGAAATAATTAATAATTGCAATTAAATACAATTAATGAATTAACTAAGCCTATCTCTATCTCATTGTGATTTGTGTTTCTTTGACATTTCCTCCGAGGTGTTAAAGACATTAGTCTTAGAGGAGTGTGATCGATCAAATCATCCAAATGAAAATTTCTTGTCCAGGTCTTATTTATTTAGACATTGAATCTAATTGCAAACCAAAGACATTTCAATAAAACATATGACTTACCTAGCACAGGAAGAAATCAGATTAAATATAGTTAAATTATTATTTGATGGTGATCTGAATATTGTTATAGGCCTGTCAAATGCTTCAATTAAATTATCAATTCCTTAAATAAAAGAGTCTAATTAACATCCTAACTTCTTGTTTAGAATTCTCCAATATCTACAAAATATCTTTTAGGAAATTAAAACTCTTCAGAGTGTATATATATTCATGTGCGTTCGAGTTATTTTTTCATTGATAGAACTTTGCATTTATAAAGAATATTATTATTATTATTATTATTATTATTATTATTATTATTATTATTATTATTATTATTATTATGTGTATTATAACTTTTTTATTGATAAAACATTAAAATAAGCAAGTGAATTTTTTGGAACAACTTTGCATTTATAGAAAAAGTTTTTGGTGTCCCTCATTTCTTTTACACTTGAACATGCAATTTATCACCTATATCATTCAATATACATGTGCAATATACTATCCATTTTTTTAATCTTACGCTCAATTATATTTTCAGTTAATCTCAATTTTGTTGCTCCTTTTAAGTATAGCATCATTTTTATGACTTAGATTTTTGTATTTAACACATTGACACGTGTAGAACGTAGAATAAATTGTTGTTTAGTGATAACTTAAATCATCTCAATTTTAGAAGTTCATCAGTAACATATATATAGAGCTCAAATATCAAAATGAAATTAGTAGATGTGGCCATTATCATGTTCTCCTTGCAAACATTTAATAAATTATGTCATATTTTTCTTATCTAGTTTTGATATATATGGATCAAGAACTTGCATAATTTATGAATAATTGTTTCATATTTTTCTTATAAATATATGTGATATCCTGAATTTGACGAGATGTAGGTAAGAAACACAATAATAAAGTAAAATACCATGTTAAATAATGGAAATAAACAAAAAAAGACCAAATAATATTTACTTAAAACACTATAAATGCCAAATTAGTGGTACTGACTTCATATGAAATTCCTGCTTAATTATATATTAATTTCTATGTATATGTCCTAAAAGGTTCTTACTCCATATCGAACAACTGAAAGGGAAAGAAAATGATGAGTAATTTCATCATATAATAGGAATTATCTTAGGCTAAAAAGTATGATAAAAACAATGCAAAGAGGATCCAAAGTTCACAAATGAGACGTTATTTTCTTTAGCAAGTGAACTAGCTGTGATTTTTGTTAAACAAAATTGTTACCAGAAAGATGGAGACGCAGACAACTCCATTATTTTTGCCACAATAAAAATAAAAACAACAAAAAGGTCAACCAAAGCGTCTTCTTAAATTGTTTCTTTTACCTACAACTAATAAACAAGTTTGTGCAATTGTATTAATGAAATAATTCACGTCATACTATCCCTCCATGCCATCCCTTTTATTTCTTCTAGGCCTCAATCCGGCACACTATTATGCTCTCCTCTCTCTTTCAATCTCTTATCTCTATCTCATTGAGTAGAAAAGAGAATGAGAGAGAGGGAAGGAAACCGAGCAGAGTAGAACCAACGGGAGCCAAGAGCACGGTATCGTCGGAGCTTGAAGCGTAGAGTCTCTACCCATCTCGATTGGAGCGAGGTGGTGAGTTGATCCGACCGTTGAAGAGTGGCGGTGATTGGTGAAGGTCAAAACATGGCGGTGAGTAGATCCGGCTATCGGAGCACTGTGGTGAGTAGATCCAACCGTCGGATCGCGGCAGTGAGTAGATCCGGCCTTCAGAGCGCCGCGGTGAGTAGATCGGACCGTTGAAGTGCGATGGTGAGTGTTGAAGCATAGCGGTGAGTAGATCCGCGCGGTGATTATCGGACGAAAACAAATCCAATCATGGAGAGAGTTAGAGAATGATGTATTAGAGTGTTTAAGAGTGTAAAAAAGTAGTATTAGATAGTGAAAGTAGTTTAGATGAATTAATGAGAATAAAAAAGTTTAAATTTAGGAATTAGAGTCTTTTGACTCGTTATAAATATTTTTTTTTTATCAATGAAGTTATTAGTTGACATTTAAAGTCACTAATTTTTTAAAAAAATTACGTCATACATATTTAATAATACATAAAAAAGTAAATGGATATACAAATTTTCCTATTATTAGAAAAAGAAAAGAAAATGCAAATTTAATTTGAACTCCACTTCCGAAATGAGCTGATCTTCTTCATTCGATCTCCATCACATAATTACTCAATCCCCACCAAAAAAACAGCTTCTAGATCAAAATTCCAAATTATTACACAGGAGGAAAGGAGAATAGTGTTATATTCCCACAAAGAAATTGGAGCAAATGGAAGAAAAATCCTTGAAAATCTGATAGAGAGAGCTTGATATCTAAAGATTTTTTTTTTTTTCATTAAGGATGTAAGCTCTTACTAACTTGTAATAAAAAAAGTTTCTTTAATCTAATACAATTAAGAAAATAAAGATAGAAAGCAAAAAAAAATCTAATACAATAAGAAAATAAGAAAATGAAAATTTAATAGTAAACGGATCGGTGATGGATACCATCTTCAGAAGATCCATGGCAAAACTCACAGGGAAGCTCGAACAATTCCCGACTATGATAGGTTTTGAGAAAGCCAATATCTATTACAAAAAAAATGTGGGACTAAAGAGACGATAACATAACCAGATCGGTCTTTAAAAGTATCCCAATTAATTCAGTATTTTTCTATGATCTTAGAGCATCTCCAACAGTGATTGTTTATGGATTGCTTATGCTGATGTGTTAATTGTTTCTGTAATTGCTGGGTTGTATGGCTATTGCTTATTTAGCAATTGTTGGAAATAATTGCTTAATAAGAAATCATTTTCTAAAGATGAGTTGGCCAAATGTTTAATTCTTATTGGTCAAATGTTTAATTCTCAATTGTTTGGTTGATTGCACCAATGTAAGAGTGAATTGCTTAATTTTTAAAATTTTCATAATTACTAATTTAGCAATTAATTTCAATTGCTAGATTGGAGATGCTATTATTCTGTTCCAATCCGGCTCATACTAGAAGTCTAAAAGAATTGGTACAGTTGGTTCATACTAAATCAATAATAGACTATGCATAATTAATTCAAATAGTCACAAGATTTTAGACCTAAAACAAATCAAATTATTTTAATGCAACACTGCACCGTGCATGGTCGAGCAATGCTAGTTGGTCTAGACATCACTACTCAGCATATTAAGTTCATGGTCTTATTGGGTATCATTTACAATTTAGATGCACATAGAAATATATAACACTTCATATCGCTTATTATTAGTAATTAATTGAAGCTAAAAGTGTCTCCATCTTTCCTGCTCCACTCGTTTCTCTTAAACTACAAGTTGTTTTTTTTTTTTTTTTCAAAGAGAGAAACATATATAATTCATGATAAAAAATAATTATTGCCATGTCCAATTAATCAATAGTACTATAATTAACCATAGATCACCTTTATTGATCCCATTCATGCTTATTTATTTTGGTGTATGATTTGGAGACGTTGAGCTAATCTCAGACCTAATTATGTGTACGTATCACCAAATTGTAAATTGAAAAAGCCAGTATTTGTATAAATTGAAATTCACCGAAAAATGTGATGTGGGTAGAATTACATAGCACGCTGTATTGTGGATGCATGTGTCAGTGTTGGTCAATAGTATATGTCGAATTTTTTTCTCTATTTCTGCTTATTGTATGTTGATGGTGTCTTGTCGAATTTTTCTTGGTATAATGATGTCTAGCGCGCGCAGGTTGTTAATTTTTCCGGCTAGACTAGTTGGTTGTGCTTTTTTGCGACACCTATGTTGATAGGCATTGTCTGGTCTATACTTGCTTGTTTATGACTTGGTGCATTCCCATTTTCTGTGCTGGCCTTGCTGGTTTGATTCATTTTTTTTTTGTGCTAGTAACTAAATACTGATTAATTGTACTTTGGATGATGATGTTGTACATTTTTTGGAAACATGATTTCTGAGCAAATAAATTGAAAATGGATAGAATAAGCATTATAACGGATGATGTTCTCATTCACGTGCTCTCCTTTCTAAGTACTAGAGATGTTGTCCAGACGTATATTTTGGCCAAAAGATGGAGACAGATTTTGGCATTTGTGCCTGTTATTCGACTAAAACTTGACAAATTATTGACAAATGATGAAAATCTGGAAAATAATGAAAGACTGAAAAACGGTGAGTATAAATTTCAGCAGTTCTTGAATGAAGTCATGGAAAATAGAAAGTGTTCAAAGCTGGGTAAATTTGAATATATATGGTGCATCAACGAGAATAGAAAGTGTTCAAATTAAATTAACATCAATTCCTTACTTAAATAAAAGAGTCTAACATCCTAACTTTTTGTTTAGAATTCTCCAATATCTAAAAAGTATCTTTTGGGATAATTAAAACTCTTGAGTGTGTATATTTATGTGCGTTCAAGCTATTTTTTTCATTGATATAAATATTTAAATAAGAAGAAAAAACTATTGGTAGAACTTTGTATTTATAAAGAATATTATTGTTGTTATGTGTATTCTAGCTTTTTTTTTATTGATAAAAACATTAAAATAAGCAAGTGAAACTTTTGGAACATCTTTGTATTTGTAGAAAAAGTTCTTGGTGTTGCTCATTTCTTTTACACTTGAACATGCAATTTATCTCCTTTATCATTCAATGTACATGTGCAATATACTATCACTTTTTAATCTTACGCTCAATTAGATTTTATGTTAATCTCAATTTTGTTGCTCCTTTAGAGTATCACTTTTATGACTTAGATTTGTATTTAAGACATTGACATAGAACGTAGAATAAATTGTTGTTTAGTGATAACTTGATCATCTCAATTTTTAGAAGTTCATCAGTAACATATATATAGAGCTCAAATATCAAAATGAAATTAGTAGATGTGGCCATTATCATGTTCTCTTTGCAAGCATGTAATAAATTATGTCATATTTTTCTTATCTAGTTTTGATATATATGGATCAAGAACTTGCATAATTTCTGAATAATTGTTTCATACTTTTCTTATAAATGTATGTGATATCCTGAATTTGACGAGAAGTAGTTAAGAAACACAATAATAAAGTAAAATACCATGTTAAATATAGATGTTGAACTACACAATATAAGCACTACAATTACTACTAAGTGTTAAAGAATTGCATGAGAAACTAAAACAAGCATATCTTTCCATCTACAAATAAGGTTTTACAAATTAACCGCTAAAAAAACAAGCTACTAAAATTAATACAATTACAATTACAATTCACTCCCTTAGTTATGGTAATACAACAAACTACATGAACTAACTCTAAAATGACGTGGCGGGATTATTATTATTATGATGTTGTTGTGGGCACTTTGTCTCTGCCTCGGCCTCTGCTTCGGCCAGAGACAACTCGTTTCCGGTCTTCCCTTGCACAATTTAGTAGGCTATATCACCGAGTAAAAAACACTACAATTATTTATATCAAAATTTCCAATTGACAAAACAAAAACCCTCGTAACAAAAAGAAAACATACCTTGCTCTCAAGCCTTTTTCTTCCACCTCAAGGTGCCATATTATAATGAAAAAGGAGGCGAAAGGAATTGGGCAGATCTTCTAGCGGAACTTTTCATTCTTATCCTGAAAAAGCTTCTTGACATGTATGAATTTGTCTGATCCCGAGCTGTTTGTAAACCTTGGCGCTTCTCCTCCTCCGTCTCCGACATCCCCCACAATTTCCTTGGATCCTCTGTCTAAGCCCGGGGCCTGATTACAAGTTCTATTCCATCGCTCTCAACAAACTATACACCATATGTGCTCCCACCTCTTCGGGCAATAAACCCTATAAAACTGTAGGTGGTTACATGTTCACTGGTCAAATTGGTAATGTTGATAGCTTCTCTCTTTTCCATTCCCTTTCCAATAGAGAGGCTCCTCCTCTGTTCTACATGATTGTCATCCATATTCCAGTCAATTTTTCAAATTGACGACTATATATTCACCTCTGAGAAAACAAATATATCATTTCGATGAAAAGTCGGTGATGACAAGTGTGACATTATTGGACCTGGAAACGAGGGTCAATACCGTTGTTATTATTTGAAGGGTTTGCCTTTTAGGATTGAGGACCGTATTTTGGTTACAAAAGTTACGGATATTAGCAGCCATAAAGAGCTCTATGTCATACCACCACCCAAATATGAAAAAAATCTCTGAGATGTCCGTTGCAGGTCCTTACTTTGTTGAGTCTTGTGAAGAGAGATTTTGAGCGTTTTTTATAATCAATCCTATGAAATGACATATTATAAATTTTATATTCACCATCTCGACTTTGGCAATAGAAAAGAGAATCCTTGTTGGATGAAGCTTGGCAACATTGGAGATCAAATATTGTTCTTTGATTTTCCTCTTGGTATTCTTAGTGTTTTCTGTCTCAGAGCAAATGATTTTGTTGGGAATTCAATGGGAACTGTGTTTACTTCATAAATAATTATCCATCATCTGGTTCAGGTCACGTTTGTGTCATCAATATGTATGACATAAAGAGTGGTAAAACAATATTTGTCAACACCCCTTTCGATTGGGAAAATCAGATTACATGGTTTATGCCTACTTTAAATCATATCTGACATCGTTTTATTTTAGAGCACGATGCTATCTTTCCATATTAGTCCTCTTATTCAAACTTAAGGATTGCTTAATGTAAGACAATGATGTATAAAGAATATGACTGTGGATGATAAATTAATATTTATGGAATTGTAGTTTTCTTTTGATTAGTAACTTTCAGGTCCAATGCACAGAAATGATTTTGTAAAACTAATATTGATGGCCATTTGGGTCTATTATGAGACAATTTTTGGGCCTTTTGAGCAACTATATGATTCAAGCCTTTTGGGCCATTTGTGGGTCTATTGGAACTGTGGATATCGTTTTTTTTTTTTTTTTTTTTGGTAATTAGTATGATATTATCGACCTTGTTGGGCATTCACTACTATACATAGCTATATATGAAAAAAAAAGCCTAATCAGTGTCCCAGTATATGTCCCTCCAAGTGGCCACAACAGACACAACTCAGATCCCTCATACTAAAGAATTGGCGCCTGTCACTCTCAATAATCAGCCGGGTCAGCTGAGATGGGGATGGACTCCCAATGGAGAATACACAGCCTCTTCAGTGTATAGAATTATGGTGGCAGGTGGAAAATTGCGATGGGAGTTCATGGAGATCTGAACTGCAAGAGCACCTCTCAAAGTAAAATTCTTTACTTACCTTCTGTTGCAGGAAAGGATTTTGACCCAGGATATTTTGTGCCGAAGGGGTATCCAAACTCCGATAGGGTGTTCATTGTGCAACTCTACACAAATTGAAACGGCGTTACACTTGCTTTACCAGTGCCGTTACGCACAACAGGCATGGGCTGTTTTTCTGACAAGATGGGGGACCCCTATGCTTTCCATTTCGCACTCCATTGCTGATACATGGCGTAATTCCATGAGGTTAGTTGCTCCCTCCAAGAAGAAGGAATGGGTTGTCAGAACAATGGCTTTTTTGTAGTTTTTATGGAAGAAGAGAAATGATGTTCTGTTTAGAGGCACTGTAATTCCGAGTAAGTCTGTGGCTGATAGGGCATGGGAGGAAAGTAAAGTTTGGTTAAGATGGTGTGGAGCTCATAGCAGAGGGAGAGGTTGACTTTTGTAGTTTTCTTTTTGTTTCTGTTGTTATGGATGTAAGCTCTGTATCCTTCCTTTTATCAATAAATAAGAGAGTATATGTGTCTACTCTCATCCTATATATAGGGTTATTGTTCTCTGTTATTCAGATTGCATGGTTTGTGTGTATTGCTCACTCTCTCATCGCACCTAGTACTGTTATTATATATGTCCTTCTTTTTCTGTTCTATTTATTTTTAATTTGATTTAAAGTTTCGGATGTTAAACAACTCAAGTCATGAATAGCTATAATTTATGTAGTGATTGAAATAGAAAGAAAACTTGTTTATGTAGTGATTGGTACAACTAATGGAGGCAAAATGGAAACAGAGAGCGGGATGTCGATGGCTGGAGTTAGGTGATAAAAACACGAGATATATTATAGGAACACTAAATCAGGAAGACGGTATAGTTACCAATCGATCCAAACAACCTGTAGTTCGCCTTACTCAATTATTTTAGGGACTCATTGGGCAACCAGTACAAGGGATGGCCTTTGACCTGATCGGTAGGGTAGGTCTGAGGATGGAAGATGATCAGCTAAGGTGCTTAGATGGAAACATATCAGAGACGGAAGTTAGGATGGTCATAACGCTTCTGCCTAAAAACAAAAACAAAGCAAGTGGACCGGATGGGTTCCCAATTGAATTATATTAAGAGTTCTGGGATATCATCTCGGTGGGTTACATGTCCTTGCTGAATCAGGTTCTTATGGGACGGTCCAACATATCCTATATTAGCAAATTAAGCGGTGATTACACTAATCACAGAGAAAGAGCAGCTGATAACCATTTGTGACTACAGGCCCATTAGCGTCATTAGCACATTCGTCAAAATAATAATTTTTGGGATATATATGTACTTGACAAATATCAAAACATTTGTTTCGAAAGTGTAGTGCAATCAATTGGTTTTCTGATTTTTAAATTTCAAACGATCGAATCAAACCGTCAGATGTGATCTCTGTATAAAAATGTGCTTTGAGACCAAATTTCACATTTTTTTTTTTTTTACTATTTATTAAGACAGTTCTAAAAAAGCTGATTTTAATAAATAGTGATAAAATTATGGATCATTAAAAACAATTATTTTAAAACTGTCTTAAAAATAATAAAAGTATCACAAAAAATGTAAAATTTGGTCTCCAACACATTTTAATATAGATTGAATGTTGAACGGTCCGGATTGACTTTTTGGATTTAAAAAATATAAAGACCGAAGTATTTATTCCGTGACTTAAAAACAAACGTTTTGACTTTTGATATTAGTCAACCTGTTGACCCAAAGGAATACAAACCAATTTTAAGAGCGGCAAGAGAATTGCCTCTACAAATAAAAATTAATTACCACTCTTAGACTTTGTTACCGGTGAGTGGGTTCCACCTGAGACTAACTGTGCGGTACAATTGAGAAATTCGTGCATGGGCCGATCAGTCATAAGACTCGATCGTAACCTACCTGGTTCGTAACCCCACTTGCAACTTGGCCTTATGGTATTTACCATCTACAACTGTTCTTACAACACCACTGGCGGGCTCGTCTCTGATCTTTCGTTCATTATAATGGTTCTAGTACACTAAAGCTGATACGTTGATGCTTTCGAGCTCTGGTTCACTTGAACCTGGTGTATTGAATAATTTCTGTAGTTGAATTGAGGGAAACCAAATGTTCTTTCTGCGCCAATTTGTTTCAACATGGGAGTTGAGAGCGTGTAGTGGGTATCTATTAGAAATAAATTCTTATTCAATATAATAATTACTTTGTAGAGAAGGATATAGACAATCAGAACAACTCGAGTCCTAGTAGGCGAGTGGGGACCACATTCTGTTAGAAGCTTTTTGCTTCGAAAAAATTTCTTCATTAAAAAAAATAACAAAGAAAAATACACTGGCGGTCTCCTTCAAAATGAGCATGCTAAACCCTCATTATTTCTTCCCCATTTCTCGCCTTTCTCTCTCTCTCTCTCTCCCTCTATTTCAATATCTCTCTCCTTGGAGCCTTGATACATTCAGTCTAAGGTGAGCAGAAAGAGAATCAGGAACTTTCATTAGGCTAATCAGATTTTAATTCATAGTTTTTGAGGTTTCGTAACATGATCAGGGAGTGCTGTGTTCATCCTTCAATTTGTTTTCGTAATCAAATGAGAGTGCGTGTTTGATCCATTGTTCGCTCTGAATTATAGTTTTTGATGATTGATTTAATCAAGTGCATGATCTTTTGATCCTTTTATAGTTGCTTTGATTAACGATTTTACTATCAAAAGGATGGGATTGTTTTTTAGGCATAAAGATCGATGAAGACATCTGAGAAAGGTTTGAGACTTGAGCTGGCAAATTCTAGCTTACATACCAGTACTGGTACAGTGGAGCAGGAATGTTACCGTGCTCTGTCAATGAACAAATGTGCGTGTACTGAGATCTTTCAGCCTAGGGTATCTTTAGAGGAAGGGTGTTGCTTTAACTGTTGTGCTGTAAGTTTGTAGAACATTTGCACTGTAGCCTTGTACTGAGATCTTTGAGCCTAGGTATCTCAGTAAGGTTATTCTATCCCCCCTTTTTCTGAACTCGATTCAATCAATGAGCTCATAGCTGGGCATTATACATGATGATCTTGAAACTGAAGTGATTAGAGATGTTATTTTTGTGATTTCCAATATATTTTCAAGTATTTTCGCAAAATTTGTCTTAGAATGAGCATAACTTGTATATTTATCTGAGCAAGAATACCTTGAGTTTAGCTGAATGAACTAATTGTTACTTTGTTGAACTTGATTTACTGTAAGCTTAGTATACTTGTCTGAGTTACTCTTTAAGTATTTTTTGACAACTCGATTAACTTTTATTTTATTCCTTTTACACAGAGAAAACAGAGAAGAAGCTAAAGCAGAGTTATCCCGACAATGCAGAACGAGTTGATCAGCTCATTCAATGGCGATCCCTTCAGATCCACCATCGAATCACTGCCATACCCCTATCTGGAGCAAACACCGCTCTCCTCTCTCCATCTCCCATCTAACAGTGGGGATCTGTTCTACTCCTACAATTCCTCCCCTTTCTCCCCTTCCTCTCTCTCACTTTCCCCATCTCCAGTCCCTCCAAATGGTGGCGTTGATCCTGCTGCCACAGAAAATGGCCTCTACATTGCTCGCCTTGCTCTCCAATACCAGGAGATCGTTGACAGGTAGGTAACCCTGATATTCTAATTTTTAGTTCTTTAAGTTGGAATTTAGTAGCTAGCTAGGTTTGTTAGCAAGGCTAGCTGTAGTACTTGCCTGAATTGAGTATTACAACCCATGTTGTGTGTGTTCATGTGCTATGATTGAATTACTTATCTTGTGTTCTATTAAAGATTTAACTCAAAGGCATGCATGCCAATTGCATTTGTTACATTACATATATAAAAGAGGAATTGATTAATATAATTATCCTATCCCCCTTTCTTCTGAACTCGAGTCAATCAATGAGCTCATAGCTGGGCATGCATTATACATGCTGATCTTGAATTAAGTCTATGCTCCAATTAAGATTCGAACTCAAAATTTTCAGATTTTCCCTTCACGTCACTGTTTTGTTGTGTGGAGTGTGGTACTGGCACTAGTGGAGAACTTGGAATTAGTGTCGGCTGTTTATGGGTATTAGTGTTGGACATTAGGCGACACTAATCGGGCTGATACTAATACTTTGTAAATAGCCGACACTAAAAGTAAGGCATTAGTGTCGGCTATTTATTAAATGGCCGACACTAATACTAACTTTTAGTGTTGGCTATTTATTAAAAAGCCGACACTAATACTTATTAGTGTTGGCCATTTAATAAATAGCCGACACTAATACTTATTAGTGTCGGCTTTTTAATAAATAGCCGACACTAATTTTTTTTTTTTTTTTTAAATAAATTTCAAAAATTCACTATAAATCATAGAAAATTCTAAAAATGAAAATTTTTGTTCTGGAATGCTCATATATTTTTGCTGAACTATATATAAAACAAAGATATCAAATAATTAATCATAATTTACAAATAACACTCACTAAATAAAATATCATCCAAATTGCTCATTTATTGTTATCATACAAACCCTAAAACAGAAAATACATAAAAGATACATAAAAGACCCTTTATTGTTATCATACAAACCCTAAAACAGAAAATACATACATAAAAGATACATAAAAGACCCTAAAAACTCTAAAATTATAAAGACTGTACCAAAAGTCCATGAAGGAAGACTCGGATCGCGAATCTAAGCCCGCAGAATGGCGAAACGAATCATAGATTAGTTTTTGATCCGGTTTTGGGCTGTGGAGTTCCTGTCAAAATTTCAGCCCGATCCGACGGACGGATCAAAAGTTATGCCCCTTTTCGTGAAGCATGCGCAGAAGAAGCGGCTGAGAAGATCAGATCGGAGAGAAGCGCTTTTCGTGAAGCATGCGCAGAAGAAGTGGCTGAGAAGATCAGATCGGAGAGAAGCGTGAAGCGAAGTGAATGTTTAAACCCTAGGCGTGCGTTTGAAAGAGGTGCGCGAGACTTAAAATGAAATTTTTTTAGCTTTAGTGTCGGCTGTTTATAAATAGCCGACACTAATAACTGAGAATTAGTGTCGGCTGTTTATAAATAGCCGACACTAATAACTGAGAATTAGTGTCGGTTGTTTATAAATAGCCGACACTAATACATTAGTGTCGGCTATTTATAAACAACCGACACTAATTCTCAGTTATTAGTGTCGCCTACATCTAAATAGCTGACACTAATATTATTAGTGTCGGTTTTTTGTAAACAGCTGATACTAAAGTATTAGTGTCAGTTTTTTAAGGCGACACTAGTTGTATGTTCTCCACTAGTGTGGTTTGCAAGACCTTGTACCAGTGTTATATATTTTGTTGCTATAAAGCATTTTGGATTTATGGTAATTGATGATACAAACTCCATGAACTGAATTGTGAATTATTTTCAAATTATAGAAGGTCTTATCCAATTGCAATCAAACAAATACACTAATTCTGGCCTGGCCTGGCCTCTGGTTCAAATTATAGAAGGTCTTATCCAATTGCAATCAAACAAATACACTAATTCTGGCCTGGCCTGGCCTCTGGGAATACTAAAGTAAAGACTAAAGAGATAGTAATCATCTATTTCAAGAACTAAAAAAAAAAACTATAAAAGTTGTTCCATGGTTTCAAACTTGTAATAATCCCAGCGCTATTTCAAGGGCTCATGGGAACCACCATTGTAAAACCATTTCAATCGAAAATCCAAAGGATGCTATAACAAGAGTACATAATTGCATCTTTGCAAGAATTCCAACATTTGGAGCACGCACGACACGGCAAACTGTTTTCATATTCTGAACTAATAGGGAGATGAATAGGACCAACCAGCTTGCCTGGCGGATTAAGTTCCCCCAGCCTTGGCCAGCTGGGATTGCCGGCACTTTATGGAAAGCTATATTGGATATGATGCACCCTCCACCATGACTGGCAACCATAAGATCGTCTCCCAACCCGAAAGATTGAACTAAGCCCACCAATGGCGATTCTTGATTGGCCAGAGCCGAACGTTGCATTCTAGTCATCTCTAGATATTCGAGACAGGCTAACTCAAGGTTTTGCAACTCTTCTTCCATGCGCCTCGCCAGTTGCTGGATCTGCGAGAGGTCATTCACTTGTCCCTGCAGCTCTGCTTCCCTAGGCGAACTCCAGATGTTCCCCATTTTTTTAACTTAGTTAGACGATGGAATGAATAATGAGGTCAGAGAGAGAGAGACCGAGGTGTTTGGCGAGGTTTTCTTGCTTGATTCTTGTATTTATAGGTTATGGTTATGACTTGTTATGAGATGGAACTTACGGTGTCGGAATAATTTAAAATGTTAAATAAAACAATATAAAATGGATTAATTAAATACATTTTTTAGCTTAATAATTTAAAATTCAGATAATTAGGACAATAATCTCAAATAATCTTGACTGAATAAAATTTAAATGAATGTTATAACTCGAAAAAAAATTGAATGAATTAAACTTAATTTTTAACAATTTTTAAATCATAATTAATTAGGAATAATTCAAAATTTTAGTTTTGTAATTTACTAAAATTTTACAAGGTAAGGAATAAAAATGATGACTCATAATTTACATCCGAATGCTTGTAACAATTTTCATTGAATGGAATAAATTAAACGATATAATAATAGGAAAGAATTAAAGAAGTTTACAATTGAAGTAAAAAAATGAGTCCATGGTCCGTGGGACCCACTTGTCAGATTGAGCCACACGAATTACCACACGGACCCTCCCTCTTTTTCTCCTTTCCTTGCCAGCTGAGAAGAAACGGAGTGCGTATCCTCTGAGATATCTCAACTTTTGCGTGACCGACGTGTCCGGTGCCTATTCGGAGGTAGCGCAGGGGCCAGGTATTATTTGAGCTTCGAGATTCGTGCAGAACGTATTTGAACGGTTCAGAATTTCCAGAAAGTCACGCAAAATATGAGGTATCTCAGAGGATGCGAATTCGAAGAAACGCCCCCTCCCCCTATTTCAATTTTTCCTCTTATTTTTCTATCTCCCTCTCCATCCGTACGCACACAATTCTCTCTCCTGTCGCTTCGGACTTATGCTGCCGACGCCAACTACGCGACTTTATCGCACTCTACGACCCTAGGCGGTACAGCCGCTCCATGCCCCGTTCTCTCGCTCACTCTCTCTCTCTCTCCCGGGTTATCTATAACTCCCTATCTCTCTCTCTAAACTTTCTCTCTTTTGAACTCTCTCAATCACTCTTATCTTTTTCCCTTCACAAAATCCGTGCTCGCACCTGCATGTGAATCTCAAGACCGGTTTAGAAGCGAGGTGGAGAAGGCATCGGCCAATCGTCACCTTTTCGCGTATTGAAAGCATACTCCGGTAAATTGTCAAACCTCTCGATTTTGTTTTGATTGCCTTAATTTATTCGGTGTTGAACTTGTCAAGACATGCGGGTGGAACCCCTCCCTCTTGTGTGCTATGAATTGGTTAATCGATCTACTGCGTAATATTGGCTTGTATGAATTGATTTTGAGTTTGTGTATTTGTACTCTTTTGACATGTTTCTATTCTCTCGTTACAACTTGTGCCCAGTTTGAAGTGCATTGTTGCCAGTTTAAAGTACTACTTAGAGTCTCTTTTGCATGCCTGTCTTATGCTCATATGGTATTTAATTACATTTTACAGGGACCAATTTGCAAATTTCGTAAGGTTGAAGGTCTGGCGTGTTAATTTTCTAAGGTTTCTATAGTAACCCCTTGTTAGAGGGGCTTCCTTTCAATATTATAGTGGAGCAGGAACGTTGCCATGCTCTGTCAATGAACAAATGTGGCAACTTCTACCTCATGTACCAGTACTGGTACAGTGGAGCAGGAACGTTGCCATGCTCTGTCAATGAACAAATGTGCGTGTACTGAGATCTTTGAGCCTAGGGTTTCTTTAGAGGAAGGGTGTTGCTTTAACTCTTGAGTTGTAAGTTTTTAGAACATTTGTACTGTAGCCTTGTTAATAATCTTTTCATAAAAATAAAAATCTCAGTATGGTTGTCCCCCCTTCTTCTGAACTCGATGTGGAGTAATATTACATAGATTATGATTATTCCTCTTTTTCTCTATTGTTTCTATATCGGGTTTAAACCTGATTATTACGTACATAGATTATGATTATTCCTCCTTTTCTCTATTGCTTCTATATCGGGTTTAAACCCGATTATTGTTGGCAGTCAACACATGATAATTTGGTTTGGGTTGCCTTTGAGTTGAAATAAACTTGATTTCTTGCTAAGTTTTTTTGTTGTCTTAACTAATATCATTTTGCCAGATTATTATCTTAAAATTACTTTTGATAGTCAATCATTTATTTTTTTTAATTATGAATGGTTGACTTTGAAAATGGTGAGGCTGATTCAACCGTTAATACAATGCTGAAATGAATTATAAAGGATTTTGGTAATAATTGATATTAAAGGAACTTCTTCTATTTTCAAATTTTCCCTTATCGGATCTGAACTCAAAATGTCTCAACCACATCAAATTTTTGTTGGGTGGTACTGGTTTACAAGACCTTGTACCAGTGTTATATATTTTGTTGTTATAAAGCGCATTTTCGATTCTTGGTAATTGCTGATACAAACTCCATGAACTGAATTGTGAATTATTTTCAAATTCTAAAAGGTCTTATCTTTATAAATTTCAAACATGTGGTAAATACTTCTTGTCAGAGGGGCTTAAGCACAAGTTTGTAACTTTGTATAACTGGCTGTGATGGATTCGGCTGAAATCAAAATTGTAAAATGAGAAAATAAATGGTTGGGTCTACGGGAATAGTTAGAAAATAAACTAAAACAAGTATAATTTAAATTATATTTTCTAGTAGATGAGAAAGTTCCCTTGTAATAAGGCTTATACACTTCTGTGGAAATCAGGTATGAGCATTGCCTCTCACTCCTGCAAGAGGCGACAGAGGAAGCAGAGACACTGAGGCATGAAAATGCACGCCTTCGTATGGCGAACAGTGATCTGACCAACTGTATGTCTAGCCATGGCCTCCAACAAGCAGGTGAGTTTATTGGCCAATGAATTCAACCATTCTGGTATTGGTGCAAAGGCGGTGCCAGAGACCAGCCCGACAAGCGTGCTGCCTGTTACAGCCTTTAAATGAGAACCAACTGTTGCGCCATGCGGCTGAGAGGCGCGCGTGCCATGTTGCCCAAGAGTATATCTATTCCATCAAATGGATATCTGAAGATGAATCGGCCAGCACCTAAAGTACCAGAAAGCCAGCTCAATGACCAGACTCGTGGTACCAGTCCCATCACACCTGGATCAGTGAGTACAAAATTGAGGTTTCACCATTTTACTTTTTCTGCTTATTTCCCCTTTCTGTTTTCTCTGATATTACCAACTTACGGGTTACAGTACCGGAGGTATATAGGTACTGTTTAATGGATATTTTTTGTTTCTATGACTTGTTATAATTTGAAGTTTTGAAACCTTCAAAAGGTAACAAAAATAAGTTCACCTATTATCTCTCAGCTGGTATATTCAAGTTTGCTCATAGTTAACAATGGGTTTCCAATTTTCAATTTAGTGCTAATTGTGATAATTCCAACAGTTGTTGTATTGTAGCAGCAGAAGGTACTTGTGGGTCTGAGCGGCAACAAGTCTGGTGAGGATAAAAAATTAGAAGCGCCAGTGCTTAAGGAGGTTGTCGACATGTCTTATGAATTTTTTTTTATTTTGAAATTAACACAGAAATTATTAATTTGAAGGCCATTTGGGTGTATTTTGAGACAATTTTTGGGCCTTTTGAGCAACCCTACGATTTAAGCTTTACAATTCACCGAAACTACTCCCAAGCCTTTTGAGCCATTTTTCGGCCTTTTGGAGCTGTTGATACATATTATGATATTATCTGTTTTTTTTGGGTAATTAGTATGATATTATCGACCTTATTGGGCCTTGACTACTATACATAGCTGTATATGAAAAAAAGCCTAATCTTTTTGTATAATGTTTGTATGTATGGTATATAAAAGATTTCTGATAATTAGATCTTCGAAGAAGTTTTAGACTTTCGAAAGGAATAGAAAGACTAAGAAATAATGGTAATAAAAAATGACTGAATAATATTAATTTACTTAAGACACTATAAATGCCCAAGCGAGGATTTAAATTATTGCTAATTCAATCTCTTACCGAAATTAAGTTGAGACGCTGTATATTTTAAGTTTTAACCATACAAGTTTTAAGAAATTGTAATATTTGGAAGGGCACAAACTGAATGCCTTTTCATAATTCATACTATTTAGATTAGGATCAACTTTTCTTTGTACTATTGTAACATACCAATCTAAATTAATTAATACACTACTTTGTCACATAGTTTTTACAATTTATTAAGAAAATTGGGTATAGCGTCTTTTTCTTTTTCTTTTTGAAACTATTTGACAGTGGGAATTGGCTATAGATAAGAGTCAAAGTAAACGATTTATACTATTAAACGGCGCAAGGGGCCTTTCAAGTTTTTGTAGTGTGACAAACTAAGAAAAGAGCAAGTATCTTGAAATTAAATTTAGAACAAATGGTACAATTTTATACTATCCAGAAGACACACTTTTGACAATTTTAATGCCACATAATTAATTAAGCCTACCCAATTCATGCGCTTGTTCACAACTTGGGGATAAAATAATTAACAAAACTCGTGCATAGTTACAATTGAACTATATATAACTCTCCTTATAAGCATTACATGTCCTGGAAAATGAGTAATTATGTTTAGAATTGGTACATAGCACAGAGTAGTCCGTAATACGGATCAATATTTTGTTTTTTAAATTTTAACTGTTGATCTGAAACCGGTCGTTCAACATAATCTCCATATGAATATGTATCTTTAAACTAAAGTTAACATTTTTTAGAATTTTTTTTGTAGATCATGAGTAGAAAATAACAACCTAACTATTCTTTTGTAGGAATCTATTTCTATCACGTATTAATTTATTAGTGCGTATTAAATACAATCATGATGGAAGCATCGACAAAAAAATACTTTTAATAGCTTTTTCTCTAATCTAATATCTGCCTTTTCCCTTTATATATAGCTATGCTCCTGTAATAGCTTTTTGTTTAATAACTCTCTTGAGCAGCACTAATTAATTGCACAATTGAGTAAACAACACTTTACAATTATTTAATTTATGTTAAATTTCCAATTGACAAAACAAAAACCTCATAACAAAAAGAAAACATACATTGCTATCAAGCCTTTCTCTTCCACCTGAAGGTGCTAATTAAATAACTGTTTAATTGTCTGGCATCATTTAATGCTTGATCGATCTTCTTGGATCTACACGCGATGCGTACTATCCAAATGCACGACTTAAGAACGCTGAAATCCATTGAGCAATTATAGGATAGCCATGTGCAATGATTTGAAGTTCAACTGCAATAGTAACTAAAATCGTGGTTACCAAGTTAGTTAGATCAAGCAAATTTTCCTTTATTATGATATATGCAATAGATATGGGAAAAGATAAAGATGCTAAGAAGAAGAGGGTTCTTCCAAGAGTTATGCATGCTATCCTCGATGTAGAGTCTATGGAAAGGTCCGGCTGGCTTGCTGTTACCTCACTCATGCAATAAATCAACATAGCACCAGACACAAACACCCGGATTATTGCGGCTGCCGTATAATTTGCATGTTTTTGTTGAATTTTCCTTCCAGTTTGATCAATCTTCGGTTGTTTCATTGCATCCATATATATATATATATTCCTAGCTTACTGATTCCAAAATGATATTAATTTGTAGCTTCAACGTACGTAACACAAGGGTAACTTCAAAAAACATCTTCTATTGGCACTTTATAAGTACCCTGTTTTCTATATAGAGTCAGAGGGAGATATCCTAATTACCTAAGTATGGACCTCCAATCTATAATTAATACCCTATTTTTGTATGCATGCATAAAACAGTTCTTTTGCTTTAAATATATAATAATTTATATATATTTATAATTCCTACCATCGAAAATGATGTACATAATTAAAATATATTTGGATATTATGATTGTTCATAGCGAGGCATGACTACCAATCAACAAATGGATGGATCCAGTACTAGTGGGGATACAGATCTAGAGCAATATTTAGGCGATTTTAGGCGAAGCAAGAGAGAAGAATATATATATATATATATATATATATATATATATATATATATATATATATATGAGGAGGGATCAGATGACACCCTTTTTTGGTGACATCGAATAACATCGTGCATTTTTAAAGTTTTCAAAGTCAAAATAGTCGATCCAAACAGTTCAACTTGATGGATATGTTAAAATGTGCTTGCATATCAAATTTTACATTTTTCTAAATTTTTTTACTATTTATTAAGTATTTAACAAAATCGCTATATTCATATCGTTGAATTTTTGTACCCATCTTAATAAATAGTAAAAAAAATCAGAAAAATGTAAAATTTGATCTGCAAGCACATTTTAACATATCCATCAAGTTGAACGGTTTGGATCGACTGCTTGGACTTTAAAAATGCACGGTGTCATCCAATGTCACCAAAAAAGGGTGTCATCCGATCCCTCCTCTATATATATATATAGAGAGAGAGAGAGAGAGAGAGAGAGAGAGAGAGAGATGGGCTACGGTGAGTTGCGAAGTAAATCGACTATTTTACTTCACGCTTGTATTTTGTGATTTTAAAGTTTAAAACGTCGATCCGAACCGTTCATCTTGTTCTCCATATTGAATGTGCTTGGAGACCAAATTTTACATTTTTTGGAATTTTTTTACTATTTATTAAGCAATTTTGAAAGTCGCTGATCTGATGGTCTAGAAAATTTTACTGTTTTTTACTGTTTAGCAAAACAACAATTTTTAAAAATGCTTAATAAATAGTAAACAAATTCCAAAAAATGTAAAATTTGGTCTCCAAGCACATTTCAATATGGATTAAACATCTAACGGTTCGGATCAGTCGTTTAGACTTTCAAAATGAAAATACGATGTGAAGTAGAAACGCATTTTACTTCGCAACTCACCGTAGCCCATCTCATATATATATATATATATATAGAGAGAGAGAGAGAGAGGATGGATCCAATTATACCATGTTATGGTGACACACCTTGACACCATATTTTTATAAGTCATTTTTGTCGTTTTAAAATTCAAATAGTCGATCCGTACCGTTCAATGTGATGTCCATATAGTAAAATGTACTTGGAGACCAAATTATTTAGAATTTTTCAAATTATTGCTTTTCAATGGTCCAAAATTGTCTGAAAACAACAATTTTGTACACATCTTAAGAACCTGCAAAATAATGAATCATAGAAAATATGTGGAACTAAAAAGGTATACAAAAAGAAAGAGAAAACAGATAAGACCATATATCAAGAAGGAGAGATCTAAACCTCCTTCTGTGTCCTAGATTCTATCCGATCTTATTTTATTTGATCTGAACTATTCAATTATCATAATGTTCATTTCACATTAAATATCCTGGAAATAAGGGTAGTTCTGTTTAGAATTGGTACATAGTGCGGAGTAGTCCGTAATACTAATCAATATTTTTATTTTTAAAATTCTATCTGTTGATGTGAACCGTTTAACATAGTCTCCATATGAATATGTATCAGTAAAGTTAACAGATTTTAAACTTTTTTTACTATTTTTTTAGGTGAGTAGAAAATAACAGCATAACTATTATTTTGTAGGAATTTATTTCTGTCACGTATTAATTTAGTGCGTATTAAATACAATTATGAGAAAAGCATTGGCAGAACAAAAACTTTTTAATGGCTTTTTTCTAATCTAATTTCTGTCGTTTCTGTATATAGCTATGCGCCTCTAATAACTATTAGATTGCCTCTAATAGCTTTTTGTTTAATAACTCTTCTAATAGCTATTTGTATCATAATAACTATTTATATCCACCGAGTAGACAACACTGTACAATTATTTATGTCAAATTTCCAATTGACAAAACAAAAAACCTCGTAACAAAAAGAAAACATACCTTGCTCTCAAGCCTTTTTCTTCCACCTCAAGGTGCCATATGATGATCAAAAAGGAGGGGACAATTGAAATGGAAAGGAATTGGGCAGATCTTTTACCGGAACTTTTCGTTCTCATCCTGAAAAAGCTTCCTGACATGTATGATTTTGTCCGAGCCCGAGCTGTTTGTAAATCTTGGCGTTTCTCTTCCTCCGTCTCCGACATCCCCCCACAATTTCCTTGGATCCTCTGTCTAAGAACGGGGCCTAATTTCAAGTTCTATTCCATCGCTCTCAACAAACTATACACCATATGTGCTCCCACCTCTTCGGGCAATAAACCCTATAAAACTGTAGGTGGTTACATGTTCACTGGCAAAATTGGTAATGTTGATAGCTTCTCTCTTTTCAATCCCCTTTCCAATAGCGAGGTTCCTGTCCCTATTCTAGATGATTGTAATCCATATTTATTTCCAGACAAGTTTTCTTTGTTTAGACTTATGAGTTTTCAAATTGATGACTATATGTTCGCCTCTGAGAAAGAAAAATCATTTCGATGTAAACTCGGTGATGACAAGTGGGACATTATTGGACCTGGATATGAGAGGCGCATGCAATACCGTTGTTATTATTTGAAGGGTTTTCTTTTCAGGATTGACGACCGTACTTTGGTTACAAAAGTTACGGATATTAGCAGTCATAAGGAGCTCTATGTGATACCACCTCCCAATTATGAAAAAATCTCTGAGATGTTCTTTTCAGGTCCTTGCCTTGTTGAGTCTTGTGGAGAGATTTTGAGCTTTTGTTATAATCAATCATATAAAAGGACATATTATAAATTTTATATTCACCGTCTCGAATTTGGCAATAGAAAAGAGAATCCTTGTTGGGTCAAGCTTGACAGCATTGGAGATCGAATATTGTTCTTTGATTTTCCTCTTGGAACACTTCGTGCTTTCTGTCTCAGAGCAAGTGATTTTACTGGGTTCAATGGGAACTGTGTTTACTTCATAAATAAGTATCAATCATCTGGTTCAGGTGACGTTCGTGTCATCAATATATATGATATAAAGAGTGGTAAAACAATATTTGTCAACACCCCTTTCGATTGGGAAAATCAGATTACATGGTTTATGCCTACTTTAAATCATATCTGACATCGTTTTATTTTAGAGCACGATGCTATCTTTCCATATTAGTCCTCTTATTCAAACTTAAGGATTGCTTAATGTAATGTAACTATGTAAGACAATGATTGTGGATGATAAATTAATATATATGGAATTGTAGTTTTCTTTTGATTAGTTACTTTCAGGTCCAATGCACAGAAATGATTTTGTAAAACTAATAATTTGATGGCCATTTGGGTCTATTTTGAGACAATTTTGGGCCTTTTGAGCAACTCTATGATTCAAGCCTTTTGGGCCATTTGTGGGCCTTTTGGAACTGCGGATGCTTTTTTTTATGATGATGATGATTATTATTATTATGTAATGGAACTGTAGGTGGTTACATGTTCATTGGCAAGAGAATCCTTATTGGGTCAAGCTTGACAGCATTAATGGAGATCAAATATTAATTGTTCTTTGATTTTCCATGATTATCCATCATCTAGTTCGAACCATTCAAACTAATCTCCTCAACGAGAGCTTCACTTCTATATAAAAAAAAAATTAAGTTTCAAATTTACTTACTAGCTATCAAGTCAAGTGGTCAAAATATGAAAGATTTTGTGCACATTTTAATGCACTATTTTGCTCATTTTTTTACTACTTGACTTGATAGTAAATAAATTCGAAACTTAAATTTTTTTTATATGAAAACGAAGCTCTCGTAAGGAGAGTGGTTTCAATAGTTCGGATTTGTAATTTGAAGCCGATTCGATAGATTTTAAAAACCGGAAGCATATTGTTGATATATATACTAGTGGAAGCGTGTTAGCCGTACTCTCTATATATATATATATATATATTATAGAAGCATTTACAGGAGGTCAGGACCATTTGGGACCATCCTGGGATGCGGCAGAAACCATTGCATGGTGTGCAAGGTTCTACAGGGAACATAAATCAGCGGTACAAGTAGAGCATGTACACAAAGCATAATACTGGGAGAAGACGAACAACTCCATCTCAATCAAGTCTACTTACAGATGCAAAATCTGGAGCAAGAATGATTCGACAAATCACAAGATAAAGCTTAAGGAGGCTTTTTCCGTTTTCCCCTAGCTTAAGTTCCTTAAGAACATGTAGTTTTTTCCTGCAATATTTACTTTCCAGTATTTTTACTTCGCAATTTAGATGTAAGGTTTATTTTCTAGTCAGTAGACTGCAATAGCTGTAACAGTTCTTTACATTCAAATCAACCTACGGGTTCTTCCTCAAAAATAAAAAAATAAAAAATTTTACCGGAATAATAATCATAGGCTGCATCTAACGGCATCATAAACTCATAGTGGCTGGTATTAATTCTTCTAAGAAAATGAAGAACTATGATTTTGAAATTATATATCACATCTATAATTATTATTATTATTATTATTATTATTATTATTATTATTATTATTATTATTATTATTAATATTACTATTACTATTATAATAAAAATAATTATTATTTGTTAGTATTATTATTAATATTATTATAATAAAAATAATTATTTGTTATTATTATTATTATTATTATTATTATAATAAGTTTATTCTTTCTTTTTTAAATAGAAAGATCATTAACCGTTTAAAAATGAAGACAACAAAATAACTATAATACAAGAACATTGAATCTTTTTTATTTGCTTGACGATAAAACAAAAAAGAAAAGAAAAAAAAAGATAATTTAAGCCCAAGATGAACTCTCGTGTTGGGCAGATTAAAACATAGGCAAAACCTTCTCCCCAAAAGATTATTACTTTTAAAGTAACATACATAAATTGTCGAGACTTATTAAAAAAAAAAATCGAGAAGTCGCAAATTTTATGTATCAGTTTATGGAACAATATATATCACATCTATAATTATAATTAAAACTAAAATTATTAGTATTATTATTATTACTATAATTATTATTATTATAATAATTTTTAGTATTATTATTATTATCATTATTATAATTATGATGATGATTATTGTTATTATTATAATTATGATGCTGATGATGATGATTATTATTATTTTATTCTTTTTTTTTAAAATAGAAATATCATTAGCCATTGAAAAATAAAGACAACAGAATAACCATAATACAAGAACATGAATTTTCATTAATTGTTTGGCGATAAAAAAAAACAGATAAAGTCATAAAAGCTTCTCCGAAGAAAAACATAAAACAGACCCAAGAAAAAGAATTTCTTTGTATTACATACTAAAACCAAAGATAAACCCTCCACACCACCCCCACCCAGCCCCCCAACACCCAAACAATTCACAAGCTTTTTTTTCAGCAATCGTTTGACAAGATTAGAGGTGTAGTACAAGATCGTTTTTCCCGCAATCGCTCTCCAATCTTGAGTCTTAAAACTGTGCAGCAAAAATAATCAATCCCTGGTAAGTCAGTTTATTACAAGATCTTTTTCTCTATTTTGTCTTAAAACTGTGCAGCAAAAATAATCAATCCCTGGTAAGTCAGTTTATTACAAGATCTTTTTCTCTATTTTGTAAAATGCTTATATAGGATGATCATGATGATCTTGTACATTTTTCAAAACAGGAGTTGTGAGAAAGTAAAATTATGGCGGCAATTGCCGAGAATAACACGGATCTTATAAGAATTCTATCGGACGGTGTTCTCACTCACATTCTCTCCTTTTTAAGTTCTAGAGAGGCCATGCGGACGTGTGTTCTGTCCAAACAATGGAGAGAGATTTGGGCATTTGTGCCGGTTCTTCAACTAAATCTGGATAAATTCTTGACTGACAATCAATTGTCAAGATCTGGAAAGCATTGAAAGATTGCAAGAGTGTGAGTACAAATTTCAAATGTTCATGAATAAAGTCCTCAAAGATAGGAAGTGTTCAATCCTAGACAAATTTGAGTGTACCTGGTGCATTTATGATAACTATTCTCAAGCCTCCATGGAATGGCTAGACCGAGTAGCTCTTCTGAAGCCTCGGGCAATCGGCATTTTGCTTTTCAGGAAGAATGTATTGGAGGTGCTGCCTGAATTGGTCTTCTCCTGTGAAAGCCTAGAAGAGTTAGAGCTGTCTCTCTACACAGATGATTTGAAAACAGTCATTAAACCAAGATTAATAAACTTACCTCGTCTCAATTGCTTAGAGCTGGCGAGTGTAGCTCTTGAGCAAGATTTTCCTCAAAAACTTTTCTCGGGCTGCCCAGCCCCTGAAATCCTCTACCTATCGCATTGCGAATTGGGCTTCTCTAAAATTCTGTCAAAGTTGTTAAAAACATTGCACTTAGATGAGTGTGATCAAGTCACCCAGATACAAATTTGTTGTCCAGGACTGACCTATCTGAAGATCGAGTCCAATTGGCAAACAAAAGGCCTTCTGATAAAACATATGAGTATGACTTGCATAAAACAAGCAGACATCATATTGAATACAGCTGATAAATTACCATTTGATGGCGATCTGACTATATTTGGAGGCCTATCAAATGTTTCAATTCTGAAACTTGACTTACGGAGTGCTGACCTCAAGGTATAGTCTTCTCCCTGTTTATAAATTGCTTCTAAATCAGGTGTCAGGTGTCTGCACAAATTCTGTAAATTAAGTTTACACCATAACTTTTGTTAAGGTTGTTGTTACATATAATTAATATTTAATTCGTAATGTAAAATCTAGTTGTTATAGCTAATACAAGGATTACTGGCTATTCAAGATAATAAATTATTTATTGTGAAATTAAGATTTGTTTTGAAATGCATAGGAATCATTGAAGAAGAATATTCCATACAGCATTACCTTCAACTATTTGAAGACCTTAGAACTCGGGAGATTGAATATGAAGGACAGTTATTTAGTTGCCCTATTCCTGCTGTGTTCTCCTCAATTACAGGAGCTCACCTTGAACTTAAATAAGGTACTCTCTCTCCCTCTCTCTCTCTCTGAACTAATATTTATGTTTTATCTACAGCTTAATTTAGACTAATATTAGTATTATATCAAGTATTTATATGGGTATCATATCGGATCAAGGCTTCGGTCATGTAGGTAAATTATAGTGTTGAATGCAGATAAAATTCAGACCATACATATAAATATTAGTTCTATAAATGTACCCATAATTTAATAGGTTATATTTTCTAAATCATACCCTACCTAATTCAATTGGATCCGGGTAGGTTTCGGTTTGGATCCCAGAAAGGACTGAATCTGAACCTGGTAATTGGGTAAAAGTAGCAGGTCTAATATGCAGATAAAATTCATACCATACATATAAATATTAGTTCTATAAATGTACCCATAATTTAATAGGTTGTATTTTCTAAATCATATCCTACCCAATTCAATTGGATTCGGGTAGTTTCAGTTTGGATCTTGTTTAGGATGGGATCTGAACCGGGTAATTGGGCAAAAATAGCAGCTCTAGTATACCCTAAGATTATTATGTTAAATACATTTACCGAAATATAATGATCATTGATCAACTATCTACTTGCACATTTTTAAAACGAAATTAGGTTGAAGATTCTAAGAAAGAGCCTAGCCAGGAGGAACCAGAAGTTTTCGAGAGGGAGTACCTAGATACTGTAAAAGTTTTGCAATGGAGTGACGATAACGTTATAGAATGCATGGGAACTTGATGATTGACTGCTTGAAAAGATTATGGCATATATGTCTGCTAATATTGAGAACATAGGAAAAATTATTACAAGTTGAGTATTATGTACTAGTTATCCTTGTGAATGTTTGATGTTTACATTAGAGTCGGGGGTACTATGAAGCTGTTGTTATTTTTCGTTAGTGTTCTATACTAATTCATTTCTATCGTTCTCTCTTTTTCATTTCTTATCTATTGTCCTTAAATTTCTGATGCAAACTGTAATAACATTTCTGTTATGTTCCAAACTTTTGTGATAAATTCAGCTCAAGTAGTTTATTAAACAACTAGTTCAGCTATGTTTCGGACAAAACATATATATCCAAGTTGGTACTGATACTGAACGGTCCCAATGTTACTGGTTCTATTAATTTGTTTCTCTTATGCAGACTCGCTGATTTTGCATTAGTACATAGCAGGCCTTTATTAAAATTAAATACAAAACACAAAATATGAGAGTAAGTTGAAATTCCACTTTGTGTTCTATTTTGCGTATAAACTTTGGCAATTACAAATTGGGAAGCACATTAAACAATATCGAAATAGCAAGAGCAATATAAACCTGAATATGCGCAAACGACTCGTGGTGGACTGCACACCTTTCTTGTTCATCTTTTTGTTCACTGTGTGACAGTAAAGTAACAGTAGAATTATGAGATAATTAATAAATATACTCATGACAACTTGCATCTCAACAGTTATTTGATGGTGATCTGAATATTGTTTGTAGGCCTGCCAAATGTTTCAATTAAATTAAATCAATTCCTTATTTAAATAAAAGAGTCTAACATCCTAACTTTTTGTTTAGAATTCTCCAATATCTAAAAAATATATTTTGAGATAATTAAAACTCTTGAGTGTGTATATTTATGTGCGTTCAAGTTATTTTTCATTGATATTAATATTTAAATAAGAAGAAAAAGTTATTGGTAGAACTTTGCATTTATAAAGAATATCATTGTTATTATGTGTATTCTAGCTTTTTTTTATTTATAAAAACATTAAAATAAGCTAAGTGAAACTTTTGGAACAACTTTGCATTTATAAAAAAAGTTTTGGTGTTGCTCATTTCTTTTACACTTGAACATGCAATTTATCTCCTTTATCATTCAATGTATATGTTTAGTGATCTACATTGACACGTGTTAAAAGCAACGTAAACAGCACTACAATTACTAATAAATGTTAAAGAATTGCATGACAAACTAAAATAAGCATATCTTTCCATCTACAAATAAGGTTTTACAAACCCCTAAAAAAACAAGCTACTAAAATTAATACAATTATAATAACAATTCACTCCCTTAGTTATGGTAATACAACAAGGCGGAACTATAAAAACTTGATAGAGGGGATTAAAACTTAAAATGCACAAATTATGATTGGTGAGAATTAAATTCAAATTCTCCACCAACACAAAATAAGCTCTAACCACTAAACTACAAGTAGACATGTGATATTTATGAGAGAGGCTAGCTCTATCTAAAATGTTCTAATAAAATTATAAAATTCAATTTAATCTTAGTGCACATAACTAAAATGTTATAAATTATATGAGTGACTTAGCTACCTTTTGTATGACTTTAGATCCGCCTTGACAGCAAACTACATGAACTAACTCTAAAATGACGTGGCGGGCCCATATGCAGTAGTAACTAGTTAAGAAAGTGATTATTATTATTATTATTATTATTAGCATACAAATCCAAATACACTATTTTGTCGCTATTATTTACAAATCACTAAAAAAAAATTGTGTATAAAGTCAACGTCAACGATTTATAGTATTAAACGGCGCCACCGCGCAGGGGCCATCAATTTCTAGCTTGTACTGCGACAAATTAAAAAGAAAAAGAGAAAGTATTCTGAAAAATAAATACGAGACAAAAGGCACAATTTTATGCTATATGTATATCCAGAAGACACCCTTTAGGCATTTGAATGCCCCAAAGCCTACATAATTTGTGTGCTTGTTCACAACTTGGGGAAAATAATTAGATCAACTCATGCATAGCTACAATTGAACTATACCCTTAAATATGAAAATAAAACACAACTCTGTAGAGCTTAATTAACCACAGATTAATAGTTAATTACCATTTATACAGTAACACTCGCCATCTTAGGCACACCCGGCAACTCCGGCCGAGCAACCAACAGATTATATATATGAATCATCATCCTTCGTTCAAACTCGCTCTGTCCCGAAACGCTCATCTGTCGTTCTTTCGGCATCCGCCTAACCCAAAGCCTGTCTGAACAACTCCTACTGCTTGTAAGCGCTGCTGCGGGCCGACCTGCTCCTCCAGCCAACGCTAGCATGAGGTTTACATAGGCATCCCTTGCCTTAGAAAACAGTTTGCGTGGTGACCAAACCTTAGCACGGATTTTGAACATGAGCTGTATGGGTCTCTGTTTCCGTGAGCGCCGAGCTGTCCCGAGCATAGAGATTTTTACCGGCTTTGAGACGGACTCGAGCCTCTGGTAATAGCGGTGCCGCCAGTATGACTGGATGGTCTTGCAAACCTGAGAAGTAATACTTGCCATTACTAATTTAGTGAAGAACTGTAATGTGCAGTTTGTGATGATTGATTGAGTATAAGTATACTATTTATATTGGGATATAAATTGTTCAATAGATCAGTTGACTATTTGAAGATTATTAATCACGGAACGGTTTAGTCAAAAAAGAACTACTTGGTTGTCTCAAGCGATTTGTTCTTTCTTTTTCTATATTTAATGCCTTTAATTACTCGAGCGTATTATGTACGTTGGTCCATGAACAGTCACAGTCAACAAAAACAGCTATAAATAATAGAAGTGCAAGTAGTCGGTTTAAGCGGGCCGTAATGGGCCGGGCCAGCTTAGTATTGAGCTTTTTATCTGTTTCTATAGAATATACCAGCCCAATAATAGAAACCCGTATAATTGGGTTCAACTCCTAAACCTTAGGTAAATTGTTACCTTATTTTTGGGTTTTGAATGAGCCCAAATTTTTTTTTTCCATAAGCTTGAAGTTTTAGGCCATGATGGAAACCAAAGATTTTTCTATTTGAGTCATTAACTTTGCTTCTATGTCAAAGAAAACATGCTAACCTTTATTTATTTATTTTTTTTCATCACTGAATACTAATGAATTTGCCTGTTTGGTTTGGTAAATGGCAATACATCCAGTTGAAATAAACATAGTAAACTCCCAAGTACTCCTTCATAGGAAAGGCAAAAAAGTCTTGTGGTTTGCTCGAGACCGATACGGAAAATGCTCGTAAATAGCTAGTTCACTGGTACTAACTCGGTATGTTAACTAGCTGATCTTACAATTGATTATAAAAATAAGGAATTCACAGCAGCAAGCAATAATCGCAATTTAGGATCATCAACTTATAAATTAAAGATTCCATTTAGTTAATCAAATTTGGCGTAAAAAGAAAAGCAAAAATACTTCGTCAATTACAAAAATGTTTACTATCCCTAATCAACAAATCGTCCAGTCAAATTCCCTATAAAACAGTCAAAGCTTCTAAATAACCACCTGGCTTTATGCAGCGAAAACACTAAATTCCGGGTGCTGATATTCACACCACAAAAAATATTATTAACACAACAATCTTTAAATATTTTAATAAATAGACAACTTTACCCCTCAATTTGTTTCTCAGTCAAGTAGTCATTCATTTTTTTTAGTTAACAAGTTTTCTTAAATATCAACTTCTAAATTTGTTATCCTTCATTCATGTTATCTTCTAATTGTATGCTATACGATGAAAAGAAGAAAAAATATTTAGCATGTTCCGCAATCAAATTTTGAAATAATATGTCCCAATTGCCACTTGGATTTTTTTTTTGCTTTTTCTATAGATGTAATTGCTTCCTACTTTTAATTATTATTTTTCATTAGTGTGCGACTTTTCTAGAAATAACTCAAAAGAACCGTTGCAATTAATGTTACGATTTCTACTCTAGTATCGAAAAAGTAGCCATCATATATGTTTCAGATTTAGTTATTCTGTTACCAAAAAGAAAAGAAAATTGCCATCATTATGTTTTCAGTACATATCAATTCATTATTAAATAAAAGATTTAATTTTCCAACGTCTGACTTCAAAACTAAAAAAAGAAGCAATAATAATTTCCAATGTAAAAATAACAAAAGCTTCTGTAAAAATCCAGCCCGTTCAGAGGGAAAAATCAAGGAAAGAAACATCAATTATATATGATAACATAAAGTAAAATGTTCCTTATTGTCTTACATTAAAAATACATAAAAAGGAAACTAAAACAAAATGCTGCATGAAGAAAAATAAACCAGATGTAGAGCTACACTAAAGCTATGCAGAAAATAAGCAGGAAAGACACGGCATATAATGCCACTAACATTCCAATGACTCTCAGAATACTATCAAAAGTAACACGTCTTAAAATGGATTGTCCGATTTTAACAACATGCCACACGGCAAGAGACCCTAAAATCATTGTAATAACAAGGATGAGGACGGCGATAGGATAGCAAACTAGAGCAAGTGTCACATACAACCCCAATCCAAATGCCACAATCATACTACTCGCTGCAAAGAAAAATGATAGAGTAGCATATTTGAGATTGCGGCCAGGTCGTCCAACAAAAACTTCCAGAAGTAGCACAATTAAGCTTAAGAATCCTTGTATAAATGCAAATGCATTTGCTAAAATAAATGCCTGGAACATATATTTCCTCTCATGAACTGGTGTACCGTTGTCTTGGTTATAAGTTATAACCTCCAGGGATTGCAAAAGCGGCACTGGCAGCAAATGATACAGTTGTGATAAGTACGGAGTCCAGTCCAATGACTTGAGTCCTCTCCCATTTATCATTGTTCGATAATGCGTCATCCATTACCGAGGTAAACCACTCTGGAGTAAATTTACTGCCTTCTAGAAAGATGTATTCGTTAATGGCTATTTTACCAATTTCCTGTAAGAGACACACTTCTGTTATAATATTACTAAACAAGAAAGCACTCAATTACCAGTACTGACAGATCTAATGAAGAATGATTAAAAGGATGTTACGTCTTAAACTCTTAGTTGATTTGATACCTTCCATTGTGGTAAAATTTAACAAAGAGGAGGGTTCAAATGCCTCCATGTTTTTGTGCCTCCATCTCCCTCCATTATTTTCAAAGTTCAAACAGTCGATCCGAACCGCTCAACCTAACCTCCATACTAAAATGTGTTTGGAGACCAAATTTTATATTTTTAGGAATTTTTTTACTATTTTTTTAGATAGGTACAAAATCAGTAAATCTGAACCATCTAAAAACAGTATTTTTCTACCTATCTAAAAAAATAGTAAAAAAATTCCTAAAAATATAAAATTTGGTCTCCAAACATATTTTAGTATGGAGTTTAGGTTGAGCGGTTCGGATCGACTGTTTGAACTTTGAAAATAATGGAGGGAGATGGAGGCATGATGGAGGCACAAAAACATGGAGGCATTTGAACCCTCCTCTTTAACAAATAACACTTATGTAAGTAACAATAGTACGTACGTGGTCTCCTCTCTGTCAATCAATATTAAAGTTTTGGAAAACCCCAAAGAAATAATCACCAAGGTTATCACAAAAAAAAATAAAAAATAAACAGTCAGTGAATGTTACCAACTAGCACCTACTGTTCCTTAAATAGAATCGTCGGTGATGACAAAACATCACAAACTGTTTTTCATATCCGAACCTTTGGTGATATTGGGTAAAATTTACCAACAGTTTGGTATGAAAGAACTATTGGTAATTGTTTTATCTTATTTACCCACTGGCCACCAAGAATTATAACTAACAGTAGTTTACAAATTTTACATGAACCGTTTGTGATGTGCCATTGGTGGTTGGATGTTCTGTAACCTCAGATCAAAAATATATGTAGACTTTGCCTATACTATGAGCATTAAGTCGCATTGGTGTTGACAGAAGCTATTAGTTATCACCAAATTACCTAATTAGCTATTGTGTGTTTTTCAAGCTTGGTAGCTCAGTGCGTAGTTGGTAACAACACACAAGTTGACTAATAAAATTGACAGGAAATAGTTTTCTGATTTATTTTGAATTTAGGCATACCTTATAAGTTTCTAGTACTTGCCTCACGGAAAGGTTGAATGGTGTTAACCCATGCTTGTTTTGGACTGTTTCTGTAACTGGATACTTTTCCCATAGAGCTCTCATAATATGTTTGCATCCCTTCATTGCTGCAGTGTGCAATGGTGTATCTCCTAAATAATCCGATGTAGTATTCATTCTTGTAATCATTTCTCCAAAATTAGCATCTTCTAATACTTTCGGAAAAAAAAAATGAATTGATTCTCTTCTGCAGCAATGTGAAAAAGATTTCTTCCACGAGGATCCCGCAACTCGGCATCTTCAGAATACTTTTCCATGAAATGCATTACCAGGTCTACGTTGCCCATGCGTGCGGCTTCATGGACGGGAAACATTCCATCCAAAAATGGAGTGCATGCCAGAGTAGGGTCAACTTCTAACATGGTCTGTACCATCACATTATGTCCAAAGAATATAGCCCCATAAAATGGACATAACATTTTATCGTTGGCTTTGTAAGCCGCTTCTGGGTCCAAGTTCATCAGCACGCAGCATATATCTATATGATTGTGCATTACAGCAAAATGCAAAGCTGTGTTTCCATTTTTATTTGCTTTTTGGAGAGCATATTTCACGACAGTATGATCACTTTGAATGAGGTTGTGGATGACCTTCTCATTACCGACCTTCGCAGCACAATGTAAGGGCGTCTCAAACATCTTGTTTTGCGCTTTCAACAGGGAAGTATCTCTTTGAAAAACATCAAAGCTAGCTCGTTGTGCCCCTCAGTATCTCTTTGAGTATTTATGATTTTACGTCATATTTGGCATATCTTGTAATACATACATAGTGAGTCTGTGGCACTATGCATAGCACATATCGATCTATGCTTCAGATCAATATTTTCATTTTCAAAATTCAAATAATCTATCTAAACCGTTCAATATGATTTCCATATGAAAATGTACTTGCATACTAAATTTTACATTATTTTTTTTTTAATATTACTTACCCGTGTCTGTTCTAAACTTATTGATTCAGTGTTATTTGAATAACTATCCTTCTTACTCCATATTATAAATCAATTTCATATGCTAATTGATTTGGTACTAGTAATTATTTATGTACTGAAACTCCCCTGTTAACAATTTACAGTTCTTTCCTTCTTACTTGATTTGCTAGCAGTAAATATTTAGGCAGGTTCAAACCCTTTAATAATTATTTTCTTAATACTTTATATAATAAATCAATTTCACATGCTAATTGATTTAAATAGTTATCCTTCTTACTTGATTTGGTACCAGTAAATTAATTAAAGAACATTATTTCCTATTTTGTTCTTTTGCATTTTTGAAATCAACATTTTTCTATACATGCACACTTGTCAAACAATAGTGTACGTACTATCGCTTTTTCTTAGTCAAAGTTTACTTAACAAAAAATACAATTTGTTTTCAATTAAAAAGGATCTAGCACCTAACTGTTGAGAATTTCTTTGTTGTATATGAACTTGCAAGTTAAACAATAATCACATGAATATATGAATCTGAAACATACAGATAGTTCGTGCTAAGTGCTCAAAATATAGCAATCTCACATGATTATGACATTATTAATTAATTGATACAATAGGGCTCTGTATATTTATTTGTTTTTTTTTTTTGTTAACAGACAAAGGTCCCAATTCCCATCAGGTAACTCAACTTTTGAGTTTCAGTCTCCTCAAGTAACTCAAATTTTGAGTTTGAATCTGGGCCAATCCTATACAACTTGGAAACTCACGGGTGCCCTTTAATATTCGAGCAAATGCTTAAAAACGATTGAAGGTTCAAATCCACACTAACACATTTTACAGTGTTGAACAATGCTTCCAAATTCAAATATATATCTCATATTCAACACTACTCCACACTCTCCAAAACAAACTGACACATTTTCTCATTTTTTTTTTCATAAGTGAAGACAACAGAGCAAGAGAAAAGACCAATTGAATCATCCCTGTCAAAAAAGTTTCACATGTTTTGTTGATCATAAATGTTATTTTTGTTACATGTCCCAATGCTATAGAAATACTGTAGTGAATACGTTTCATCTGGGGTACCAAACTCATGCAAGATTAATATATATTATTCAGATATGCTAAATGTTCATGATGCTTTCATTAGATGCAAATGATGTACATCTGAAACAATATTAGATTGAGTGCCTTCATGGTATTATGTTTTGTTTTTATTATTCATTTGCACTGTGTTTTTCATATTTTGTATTATCAATCCCTCATAAAATATATTACAATCAATATTGCCGAAGCAATTCATCTAGTAACATTCTCATAAATGAACGTAGAGCATTAATTAAGTACGTGCAACTTGAGAACACAGTTGGCAACTTGGCATGCCATTGCATACATTCCTATCTTTAGTTCTTGACGAAATTAATTCCATATGAAATATCCCTTGTCAAACAAGCATCCAACCGCACCTTCAAATCAACAGGCTCAGAAACTGCCCTCATAAACTCATCATCCTTCAATAACTCGGCCATGGTGTCGGGCACCAAGCACACCTCCAAGTCCATGCTTCCCCTACCCTCCAACCCAGGATACAGTGAGAACTTGCCATCAAACTTATTTGCAGTGCCACTACCTGCTGACACCGGCTTCCCCCACCCAAAATCACACTCATACATTTCAAATCGGGGTCCACTGCCAATGTACACAAGATGTTGGTTGAAAAAACTTTGTTTGACAATTGTCAGGTCTGTCATCCATGTATGTACCTTGCTTCTTATCGAGGAGTCATCATGTGCAGCGATGACACGGTTCACAAGCCATGCTGCCCACCCGAGATCATGGTCGAGAATCTCTTGCACGGATGCAGCAGTTTTTATCACATTAATGCTGTTACCAAAGTAGTCTGGTGAGAGAGGTGGTTGCAGTCTCGGGCGGTTTTGAATTGCTAGCAGAAAGGCCGTCTGAGCATCTTCTGGCAGATGACGGGCCCGAGTGATAGATCGCCACACCAACGAGGCAAGAGCTTGAAAAGAAGAAATATTGCCTACAGAACCAAAAAGAGTTCAAAATTAGATCTAATTAACTTAAATACAATAATAGTTTAGAGTAGTAGTTCATATAATTTTGCTCTACTTCTGATAGCAATTTCAAAAAGAGTTCAAGAGGTTATGATTCTACAGTTATATAGTCATACAAAATCAAAGTTTTCTTTGATAAAACTGTATCAAACATTCAGATTTTTCACCAAAGGTTCACCAAGGTTAAGGGGAATTTCAGTTTCAATTGGTAACAAACATCCACCAAAATAAGATAACAAAACTCTCGATGTGGTTCCCTCAATAAATTAATTACCTATTTGAAAATTATGCAAATTCCAACAAATAAGCCTTTAATTTGAGCTAGTACGGTAGTACCTTCTTCACACTCTTGGTTTGCTCTAGCCTTGAGTCTAGCAATTGACTCAAGAGAAAAGTGGAACAACTTCTCCCGTATTGGAGGAGACACACGGTGCCTCTCGATAAATTCGGTTGGAGAAGAAAACGGAAGCATGATAGGAGGATCTCCAAGTCCATCAACGAAGAACTTTTCATGAACCGGCGGTCGTGACAGCACATAGTCTATCCCAGCAGCTTTGGCGCGAGCGATCTCTGCCCATGAATTCCAGAAATGCCAGATAGAAGTACCATCAGCAACCATTATGTTCAGGGAGAGGGGGGTTTCCGATGGGCATCGGACCAAATTCTGTTCGATGGGCTGTTGGAACCGTCGGATCTGCTTTAGGATTCGTGTGTACGGATTTTAAAGCAGACACAAAATTGTGGGCGCGAATCCTAAAGCAGATCTGACGGTTACAACAGCCCATCGAACAGGATTTGGTCCGATGCCCATCGGACACGCCCCTCACCCTTATGTTCAGAGCACAGCCCACAAACACACTATCACTGAGCTCTGTGACCTGTATTTCTCAAAGGACAAATAAACACAGATCAGGTACAAATACAGATGCAATCATCATGCAACTACACTATTACAGTAATAGCAAAAGGTAAAATTATGCATATAACCAATTACGTGACATGGTTTCTCCTATCAAAATTAAAATAATTGCCTTCAGCTCCCACTACCACTGACAAAAGAGTCACAGGGGGCGGACCTAAGAATTAGGCCAAGGGTAGATAAAAAAAAATAAGAAGAAGAGTACAAACCTGGGCTATAGCAGAAAAGAAAAAAAAAATGGGCTGTGCGGTAAAAAAAAATAATAACAAGTCGGTTAAGAATAATTTACAGAAATTTAAGAATTGTTGTATACTTGTATCTCTGAGTCGGATTTTTCAGATAAATAACACCATATACAGAATTAATCCTAAACTTGAACTTGAACGAACCAAACCAAAACCCAGATGAGCCGATCTCTCATTGGAGCATCCATATTCAGCCTAACAGTAAATTAATAACTAATATTGATAAGAGTCACTCGATAGAAGGATAAGTTGCAAATGATTAATAACTAATATGGCCAAATAACTTATTGTTTGAAAAGACAATTAAGGCATTAGGATGATAATCCATTATTTAATGGTTCTAAGAATTTAGACTTTTATCTGGTTGTAGCATTTCAACGACCCTAAAAGAACTTTTAAGTGTAACAATTTTTAAATCCATAGCATATAAATGCCAAATGTGAATAAAATCATATTGTTTGGTCATTTTTGCACATTTTTTCCATGCTAATTATTTTTTTTTCAATTTAAGAAAACTCACTGAATATTAAAGAGTGCGCAAACAAAATATTTCCCTTCTCTTTACTTCACAATAAAATTAGTATTATAAAAGGAAGCTGAACAGTACCGCACTACTGTACTTGCAGGTGGGACCATCAAAAATTAAATGTTGAAAAATAATTTTTTGTGAAAATCGCAAAAACTCTACAATTCGTATTTTTTCCTAAAGTATTAATACCTATGCACGGAAGTATTTATAGCTATGAGATGAACAATTATTTATTGAGCGGGTACTGTAGCGCGAAGATAATAATACCCGCAGTACTGTACCCGCACTGTACTCGTGGGAGAACCACTGAAAATTAAATGCAGAAAGATAACTTCTTCCGGGAACTGCAAAATTTCCACAATTTTAATTTTTTTTTATATATTATTAATACATATGCAATTTTTTCTTTCAAATAAGATCCATGATGACGTACTTTCAGACTTGTCGTCACGCAAATATTTATACCTATACTTGCAAGTATTTTTTACATATGACACTAAAAGTATTTATACATATGAGGTCAACTATTTATGTTAGGGGAAGGCTGACGCAAGGATGATTAGAGAACTCGAAAAGGGATAATCATAACAAGTTACGCATCAAAGTATTAATATTTTTTTAAGTGTTAATATATTATCTTATAAGTATTTATAACTACGAACGTATAAATATCTAAGTATTTTTTTACATACGACACTGAAATTATTAATATCTAAGTACTGGAAGTATTTATATCTATACATTGAAGTATTTATTCTTATGAAGTTAACTATTTTTGTTAGAAAAATATTGACGAGAAAACAAGTGCGAAGACTGTAAAGGGGAAACTATATAATTGGTGGGGACCTATGTTACTCCGATACTTCGATTTAGACACCGTACCCGTATCGGATACGTATCGGATACCGATACGCGTCCGATATGGCCACGATACGTATCCGATACGCCAGCTGGCGTATCGGCTGACGTGGCGTATCTCTACCATCCGTGAACCATTTCCGCACCTGGGGAAGTGCATCTTTTAGTCAAATGCACCAACGATAATTTTCTGCTCCAACGATATATTATTTTTACGGTCAGATGCACCAACGATAATTTTCTGCTCCGTCCGTGATTCGAACTGGGGAAGTGCATCTTTTAGTCAAAAGTGTTAACCACTCCGCCAATGTTTGGCTTATGTTACATCGGTAACTATAATATTTATTATATTCTTACGTTGAACCTTTAACTTTCTAAAACATTATTCAGTAAATTAGATTTTGTGATATATTTTACCTTTTTAATTAGACTTACTATCATTTTTTAAATGCAATATATAAAATAATAAAAATAATATATATATAATAGACGTATCGTATCCTAGATTTTTTAAAATTACCGTATCGCCGTATCTGTATCGTATCTGATACGATACCCGTAACCGTATCCATGCGACATAGGTGGGGACCATAGAGAAATTGTGCTGCTGGAATTTTAGAATAATAACTAGTTGAGACTATATAATATATTTTTAGAATAATAACTAGTTGAGACTATATAATATATTTTTAGAATAATAATTAGTGGGGATCATAATACATTATTCCTCTAAGTGCGGGTACTGTAACGTGGATACTGAAATAATTATTCATTATTTTTATAGAAAAAAAATTGCATTTATTTATAGGACAAACTGGACAAGTAATAAGTCAACTTTGGTCAAATTTGAGAAATGAAGCCGTAATTTGTTCAGTATTGAATCAAAATGAGCCAAGTGTCTTAGTTAGGAAAAACAAACGGAAGTTCAGTGGTTAAAAGTTGCATAAAAGTTGAACGATATTTTAAGAAAATAAAAAAAGGTAATTTTCCCAAATATATATACACCTGTACAACGAGAAGCGGTTTACAGCAGCCGTCAAAGCTAACAGCCCCATCAAGTGGGAAAAGGTCTTTTAGCACCTCTGGCGAATCCCGGTCATAGTATGATGCCACGTCAACAACCGTGACTTGCTCCGCAACAGCTTGTATCAGTATGATCTCCGCCCCATCTGATCCAGGGACTAGCTCTAGCTCGACAAATGTGGCCTGACCCTCGCAAGTGACTTTCAGGCGGCCTGAGAAAGGGTACGTAGAAGTGATGTAGGGCTTCTTCTAAGGAATCTTTCAACAACCCAAAGATTTCTTTGAAAGAGAGGTGAGGAGGCTTAACAAAGACGAGGCCTTTGCGTGTTTGATTGAGATCTGATCAGGGGGAATGTATCTATGAAACACATATAGATTGAAAGCACAAGCGTTTGAGGGAGAGCAAAGGTCTTAGTGTGTTTGATGGAGATGTGAGAGAGAGAGGACAAATAAGAGGAGTACCACACTCAGAGCAACAATTCAGATTTTGAGAGCTAAGAGAATATTTGTTTCTAAATATCTGTTTTACCCCTGCTTTTTAAACGGGTCACTTGATTAGTGAATTACTGGATCAAACTCAAATTAAACCCGCTTGTGTATCTATAAAATAGGTACCCACTACTAGTGTTGAAACAAATTGGCAAATACACTTGGAATTCAGTATGCCCGGTTGACGTGAACCAGAGCTCAAGAATCAAAGTATCATCTTTGGTGTACGAGAACAACTCTAGTCAATGAAAGATCACAGACAAGTGGTCCTGTGGATAATGTCACGAGATCATATATTTGACAAGATGAGAGTTCAAACGCCTCTATTTTTTGTGTCTTCATTATGTCTTTATTTTTGAAAAATTTAATAACTTAAAATTTAAATTTTAAAATTCAAAATAAATCCATTGGATATGAACTACATCATTTCATTTATGCATGTGTAAAAAATTATGACATTTCAACTTCGTTTTGATTGTCATTTTAAGCTTGTAAAAATGTATACTAATGTGGATAATTTCTAGACGTTGATTTTTTAACTTGTTGATTCACATAAAAGTAAAATCAAAATGTGATAAATTTTTATAGGCACATAGAGTAAATAGCATAGATCACATCTAAATGTTTTATTTTGATATTTAAGTTTTAAACTTTGAGTTATTTAAATTTTTAAAAATCGAGGCATGATGTAGGCACAAAAATGGAGGCATTTGAACCCTCCTCATTTGACAAATACTCTTGGAAAAAAAAGCAAAATATTTGAAGCATAATATAATTTAAAATAGCATATGTTAGTATGACATCAATGTCATATAACACCAACTACAAAATTAATTGGATAGACTTCAAACAACTAATCCAAACTGCTCAAACCAATTTACTTTATGAGTTATGCATTTACATGCAAAAAAATTATCATTTTTTTAGTCATTTTAGTATTAAATCAAGCGGTCAAAAATGCTAAAAAATGGATGCACTAAAATTAACTTAAAAACTCATACATTTAATCACTGACTTGATACATAAATTCGAAAAATTATAAATTTTGCATATAAACGCACCTAATGAAATAGATCGATCCAAGGGTGAAAACGGAGCGGATTCGGAGCGGATAATACTGATACCAAATTCGTATCCGCTTGTCAATGAGCAGATACGAATACGGATATAGATAGTAAACGGATGTCAAAATGTAAAACCAAATCTGCCTTAAACAGATACGGATACAAATCGGATAATCTACTGATACATATTCAAATACGGATATGAAACGAATAATTACCGGATAATTGAATCATATGAACTTTAGGATAGATACAAAAATCATTAGATGTAGATTTTAGTTTATACTATTTAAGTAATTATATTATTTTTCATTTAATACAAAGTTTGCACTGCAAATATCAAACGGGCAAATGAGAAAAGCAAATTTAAAGCTAATAAAGCAAGGCCCATTTTAAGATCGATGTTTTGGGCTTGGAATAACCCATTCGATTTAACAATTCATATCTGTATATGCGTCATGTATGACCGGTTCACTTCAGTTTGAGAATTGCGCTAGTTTAGTCCCACAATTATTTGCTATATTTTCCGAGTCCCCAGAGCTCCTATAAATACTAGGCGCAGCTTTGTTGCATTTCAAACCTTTCTAAGCCTTTAAATAAATATCTGTATCCGACCCGTATATGCGATCCATTTGTGCAGGACGGAAATTATCTGTATTTTCTGGATCTTTTGTCCATGTTAAATAAATATCTGTATCTGAATTCGGTATTATCCGAATCAGATTCATTCGAATTTGGATTTGAGTCAGATACGGAGCAGATTCGGAATGGATAATTCGGCTCTGTTTTTAGCCCTAAATAGATCAGTTTATGGAACGGATAATTCGGCTCTGTTTTTAGCCCCAAATAGAATAAAATGACACTAATAATATAAATAATATAATACCCATACTCTTTAAATTTTAAATATCTTGTTGTGGACAAATCCAATTAGCTAACTTTGACGTACTTAAATGCCTTCTCTGATAGTTAACTAACAAATTAATACTCCTTTTAAAATTCAATGAGGCAAAGAACTGTGTCTGTACACACAATGTCACAAACTAGTCAACCACATTTATGATTTTTGTCCCATTCCTTTTAACAGATTATATTTGTTGTATTTTTCTCTTCGTAATAGTCATAAAAGGAAGGTACCTTTTGGGAGTAATCAAGTCAAAAGCGACGTCGCCACTTTGGACTTTCAATGCTGATCATATACCACGTAAATTAATACAATTTTTGCATTATGTCCTCCAAGAAAAATTAAAATAATTTGTAGCTTCTTATACTTGGTTTGTTTAAGGGAGTTTTACTTGTCTTAATAAGAAAAACTGTAATTATTATAAGGATGCTAGACTGCTAGTGTTTAATGTTTAATGCTGATTAACCACAAATACAACAAATTTACCAATATGTTTAATGTTTTTATTTTTAACCCAAATATATAATTTTTCATATTGAAAACATGCAATATATTACAAATTATAACTCTCAATTAAGTATTCTTCCAGAATTCAGGAATATTGACTAACAATTTTTCAAAATATATATATTGAGCGCGCATGCATGCATAAGTCATTAATTAATTGTAATAACTTGTGTCAAATATATATGTTTTACATTGTCTTCCGGTATAGCTATTTTACATTTATCTTCTTACAATTCGGACCATATATGCTAAGCTTTTATATGATCGAACATAATTACCAACAAAAAAAAAAAAAGTAAAAACTAACAAAAAAAAATAAACAAATATGACAAGAAATTAAACAACTATGTACTAGTTTTTGTTTTTGTTTTCATTTAGATTGCATGCAACTCCACCTCCTGATGATCATTTCTCCTCAACATGGAAACAACCTCACCAGACGCCGCAAGTGACTTGTAAATTTCAGCAATCAACCTCTTCTCGTATTCAGTTGATCCGAGTCGGGTTGAACCTCTCTGAGGTATCTGCTTGGTCCAATAAGCCTCCGGTCCGTTTGTCGTAGAAAATGCACTTCCCTTGCTAGCTAGGCCCAACATGGCATTGACATATGCATCTCGGAGTCGGGCAAGTAGCCTAATTGGAGACAACATCCGAATCCGAAACCGGCCAATTGACCGGAGTTTGAAGAACCGGGTTCTTGATCTACGGTTTTCTCCATGGCCAAGCCGGGTCACAAGCGTGGTACGCTTACGGCCCTGTTCAAGCCGTTGATACTTTCTTTTCCTCCAGTGTGCCCTAATTGCTCTAGTGAACTTGTATGAAAAAGCCTCCATATCTCTCTCTCTCTCTCTCTCTTTCCCTTATCTCCCTTTTTTCCTCTTTGGAAAATAAGGAGGGTATATATGTGGTTTTCCTTTGACTGGGTTGGTGGACAAGAGACTTACAAATTAGAATAACAAAGAATTTTCCCATGGACAGGTTACCTTTATTACACGTATCTCTTCAATGGACTCTTCAATATTCCAATTGTAAATAGTGGGTCAATCGGCGGGTAGAAACAGAGTATGGTCTTATCTGAATAAAGGAAGATATTGAATTTATATTATTTATATTAGGTCATTGAATGGTCCGAAATTTGTTTAATCACCATCCTAAACTTTCAAAATTCTGAGCTTATCATTATCTGTTCGGATATTCAGATCTTAACACGTACACAGACAACTAGATCTCCGCATCAAAATTTTGTTGTTATATGTAGAAAAAGAAAATAACAAAAAAGAAATTCATCAAAATGGTGCGCAGATTCAATCTGCATATACATCAAAAATAATGCATGTACAGATCCACTCTGCGTACGTGTCAAGTTTTGAATTTTTTCTAAAGCGATGGTTAAGTTAGAAATTTTGAAAATTTAAGGTGTACACAACTACAAAAAAAAATTCGGTTGAATGGTTAATTAGAGACAGGGGAGTACATAAATTTGAACAGAGAATAAGCTAAAAATTAATGTGCACGTGCATTAATTATGTTGTCAATCAAATTAATGCACATAATTAATTTGAAGTGAGAACTTAGACTCAAAGAATAATTAGAGACAGGGGAGTACATAAATTTGAACAGAGAATAAGCTAAAAATTAATGTGCACGTGCATTAATTATGTTGTCAATCAAATTAATGCACATAATTAATTTGAAGTATGAACTTGACTCAATTCTTTGACTCCAATGCTATCGTTGAATCATATAAAAAGATTAAGCAAGACATATTTTTGCTATTATTTATTTCAATATTATTAAACCATATTCGTCTCAACTAATAACGTTAGTATTATAACTATAATTTTTATTATAGAAATATATACAAATTGTTAAAATTTGCAAGATTATTAAATTAAGAATTTATATAAAAGTATCACATCATCTTGATTTTGATTTATAATTGAAATTGCAGAAATGTAGATGTTGTTAATTTAAAATAATATCTAATCAATATATCAGTCGATATATATGATACTTTGTGATAATTTACCAGTCTTAAATTTAAAATTTTGTTAATTTTTCATGGATTTCTCTTCTGTCCATCATTATTTTAACGAAAATTCCAAAGGTTAATTACTTGTTGCATACATCCTTGCCATTTTTTTTTAAATAATCACAGAAATAATAACATGGGTTGTTAAATTACAAAAATATATTTTATATGCAATAATAAAAAATTACAATTGTAGTTAGTATCCGTGAGAATACTAACAGCGTTAATTAATTTTATTCGCCTGATAAAACAAAGAATAAGATTTTTTATTTATTTTTTATATGACCGACGTGTCCGGTGCCTATTCGGGGATGATGTAGGGGTCAGTGTCATGTGGGCTTTGAGATTAGTGCAGAACGTCTTTAAACGGTAGGATTTTTCATAAAGTCACGCAAAGTTTGAGATAATACGAATTCGGCATATTGACCCAAAAAAGTGTTCTCGAACAATATCGATCCTCTGCAGAACTAGCCGTGCGCTGCACAATGTATAGATGGATGGATTTTAAAGAAAGCTTTTACGATTTGTATTAAACGAATCTTAAAGCAATCTGATGATAACGAACCCTGTGCCGTAACGTGTTATACAACAGAGGATCACAGGGCCTATTTGTAGTTCCAATTTCTGTGTCATACGGATGACCTCTATGTATGTAACGAGCCACCCAAAATGACACATACACTTGTCAATATGTTGCCTCATGGATTGGCTTATTGCTGCGCGCCGCAGAGAATCTATATTTGGCCACTTTAAGATGTGGTCCCCTACTCACCTATGTGCCTGTAGTAGTCAATTCGTCATGCTTTACACAAGTCTTATATAGGACCACTTCTTCTAGAAGAAAATAGAAAAGTAGTGGGTAGTGTTTGAACTTTGAACATTTTGTTAAACTGCAAGTACAGGGACAGAATCACAGAAAATATATAATTGAGTGTATATTATTGACTATGTGGAGTAGAACGAGTGCGTATCCTCTGAGATATCTCATATTCTGCGTGACCGACGTGTCCGGTGGCTATTTGGGGATACCGCAGGGGCCAGTATTATTTGAGCTTTGAGATTCGTGCAGAGAGTATTTGACCGGTTGAGATTTTCCAAAAAGTCACGCAAAATATGAGATATCTCAGAGGATGTGAATTCAAGTAGAACTAGGGTGTTCCCAAGTACACCAAGATTCTTTATGAACTCAATTTTAAAATCTATCGAATTGGTTTCAAATGATAAATTTAAACTGTTAAAATCCTTTTTACCTTATGAGTGATGTCTACATGTGAAAATTTTAAAATTTTGAATTAATTTTGTATATAGTCAAGTGGTCAAAAGGCGTTAAAAAAATGAATGCATTAAAATTAATTTATAAACTTTCTAATTTTAACCACTTGACTTTATACTAAATTAATTCGAAACTTTAAAATTTTCACGCGTTCACACATCACTCATTAGGTAGGACTTTAACAGTTTAAATTCGTTATTTAAAGTCAATCTGATAAATTTTAATAGTTGAATTCACAAAATAACTAGATTAACCTAGGAAAACTCTAGTTCTACTCGACTATGTGACTTGGAGATAAGTCACAAATTATGTGCTACATTGATGCATGCCATTACGTACCAACCAGCTGTAAATTTTGTCCATGACATATATAGCATTTTAATAGGGTAATCTTGCATTATTTTTCAGCATGAATATAAAAAATCAAGGAAATGAGATATTTGTAGTGGCGGATCTAAGATATTTATCAGGGAATCAAAAAAATAGCGAATACATTTAAATAGTTAATTGGGTCTAACTTATATTCAATATTTTGACTTCTAATTTTCAATACTTTAACTTCTAATCATAATTACCAATCAAAATTCAAAAAATTTATTATAATGTTAACCCTAAATTTAATCCTTATTACAATTCAGAATTCCAGAGGAGGCAAATAAAATATTGGAGAGAGCAAAGTTGATCTTTATAAAAAATTAAAATTCAGGGAGCACAATTGGTCCTTACTGGGTATGCCCCTGATATTTCCATAGTTTAGAAGTGTATGGGAATATTTTTCATTTTCAAAATGCAAAAGGGTGTTTGAAATTATGATTAAAATATAAAAGAATGTTTGTGATTTTTCCCTACAATACTAATTCAAAGTTCAAGAGTCCACTTTCATGTTTCTATCTGAGTTGTTTTACATGCATAACAACTAAAGGCAAAGAGCATAAGATAAAATCCAAATTGAACAATGACAAAGCAAATTAAATCAACCCCTTGAAATTAAGGCTACAGCTGATGCTGATAGAAGTAGGGGTGTAAACGGATCGGATAGTGGTAAAACTATATCCGTATCTTCTTTTAATTTTCGGATACGGTCGAATAATATCCGACCTGTTTGCACTCCTAGATAGAAGGTCTCCATTTTCCTTTGCAGGCTGAATGAAACATGAAACAACTTCAAATTTTGAAAGCTTAAGAGCCCCCTCTACCCTCCCACGCAAACAAACAAAAAACAGAGCTAAAGTAATATGAGAGAGCCTGGAGAAATTCAACGCTTAAATCCAAGGACAATCCATCTTATACAAAAAGGTTTTGAATAAAACATAATTAGTTAACATCTTATGCTAGTGTGCTCGTGTCAACATGAGGCTTTAGTAAGTTTAGTTTAGTGCATTGGGGAAAGTATCCTCTGTGGAGTTTTTCCGTGTGGAGTTTTTCCGTGCGGAGCTTTTAATCTGATCCGTTCGTTTCGAATCGGACGGACCAGATCAGATCTTGTCCGAATTTTAAAAAAACTCAAAATTTGGTGAACCCTTAATCCAGTCCATCCGATCCAAAACGAACGGACCAGATAAAAGCTCTGCACAGCTCCGCACGGAAAAACTCCGCAGTTGATAGCGTTCCTAGTGCATTGGGCCTTTATTCCTTTTAAGAGTTAGGTTGTTTCGCTTTTATAAAGAAGACCGGGCTTCTTGTGGGCTCTCTCCTCTCTCTCTCTTGTGGGCTTCAAATCACAGTTTTAACTAGGTTAATTTTATTTTAATTCGTTTCAAATTTCAATCGAAAATAATCTATAATCAAGAAAATAATGCTATTAAGAAATCAAAATTGTTGGAAACGCAGAATTCGAGCTCGGTTAATTTATTGCATCCAGTGCTTTCTTCACATCTCTCTAGCTTATAGCCTATATTCCTCAGACAATGAAGAGAAAACTTCAAAACCTTGATTTTACATTTGTACTTCTTGTACCTAAAGCAACATCTCACAAATTTATGAAATAAAATTAATCAAATCGTAGGCTACCACACCACGGACCCTTTAAGACAGATCTTCATATCCTAACTCAAATTTTGAGTTAAGATCAGGACCGTCCGATTTAAATCAGCACGATATTGATCGGACGGTCCTGAATTAACTCAAACAGTGAGTTAATGAATAGGATTATTAGTATTAAATTCCGAGAACTATATATTATATTTTGCTGAACTGCCAAAAATTATTCAAGTGCGGTGTGCAAAAGAGGCAATATTTTATATAAATTTGATGAGCTTAAACTCATATAAAACTTTGAGAATTAAAAATATGCTTGTATCATATTTTTATTGTTGAGTGTTTATGTATCACTTACCTTTATAAAAACCCAATATATATATATATATATATATATATATATATATATATATATATATAGAGGTAGGCTAATATACAATCGATTGTTCCTAGCCTCCCGTGCAACCAAGTCGTTTTTCAATTTTTAAAGTCCAAATGATCGATCCAAACCGTTAGATATGATCTTCATATTAAAATGTGCTAGGAGACCAAATTTTATATTTTTTGAAATTTTTTTACTATTTATTAAGCTACTTTGAAAATCGCTGATCCAACGGTGGCTTAACCAAACAATAAAATCAGAAGCTACCGTTGGATCAGCGATTTTCAAAGTGGCTTAATAAATAGTAAAAAAATTCCAAAAAATGTAAAATTTGGTCTCCTAGCACATTTGAATATGGAGATCACATCTAACGGTTTGGATCGATCATTTGGACTTTAAAAATTGAAAAACGGCTTGGTTGCACGGGAGGCTAGGAACAATCGATTGTATATTAGCCTACCTCTATATATATATATATATATATATATATATATAAATAAATAAATAATGTTTGAGATAAAACATAATTAATACTAATAATTATTTAATCAGGCTCTTGCTGACGATGAGCGATCTTTTTTTTTAATAGAACCAATTTTAAATATTTTAACAGAACAAGCATCATTGATTTAGTTTTTACAAAATACAACTCCATAGATCCGCGCAAAAACATGTTTGCTCCACCGATCCGCAGGATCGGTGGAGCTATTTACTATTGATTTTTGTGGTAATCAATGGTCAGATAGTATATATGGGTCATAAAATGGCTCCACTGATCCAGCGGATCAGTGGAATAAACATCTTTGTGCCTCGTTTTTTGTAAAATTCAAATTAATGGTACTTGTTTCATTAAAAATATTAAATTTAGTTCTATTTTAAAAAAAAAAAAAAAAATCACGATGAGCATGTCAAGATGAGGCCTTAGTGCATGGGGCCTTTAAGGGTTAGGTTGTTTTGGAGCTTTTATAAAGCAGACCGGGCTTCTTTAGTCTTTACCTTATAAGGTGGCCTCTCCTCTTTTGTGGGCTCCAAATCACCTTTTCTTAACTTGGAGGGCCCTTGCTAGTGGGTATTATATTTCAAATTGTCATTTGAAATAAAGATCAAGAGATTCATTTGATTTTAATTCGTTTGATAAAAGTTTCTTTCTTGGTGCATGATAACGCACGGGGCATCTAATTAATTACAATTGTTATCTAATGACTCATTATGAAAAATAAAATATATATATCGGGCAGCCTAATTTTTTTTTTGAGATATAAATTAATTAGTCACTTATAAATAATGGGACTCAGGATTCAATCCCAATCATTGATCTTCATTGTGATTCGCGTACGAAAAAGTTTCTTCATTGAAATTTATCTATGAAAAATTTTAAACTGTTAAGATCGGAATAACATATTCATGTACAGATTTATTCCTTATTTTCGAGGTCTCTTCGTTTCTACATGGATCTAATCTGTTGGTTAAAATGCTATGCATCTATTGTTATTCATCCCCCCTATTTCTTAATGTCCGATCTATCCAACACGATCGAACAGATAGAATCGGATTAACTGATGATATAATGCTATTAGACGATCGATCATATCTGTTTGTTCTTAATTTATCAAACGGATCATATCTGTTACAGTGCATATATATATATATATATATATATATATAGAGTACGGCTAACGCGCTTCCTCTAGCATATGGGCCGAAATGCTTCCGGTGGAAATTTGAAATTTCAAAATCCAAAAAATCGATCTGAACCGTTCATCTTCTTCTCCATATTAATATCTGCTTGGAGACCAAATTTTACATTTTTCTGAAATTTTTTACTATTTATTAAGCCACTTTGAAAATTGCTGATCCAACGGTGGCTTACCAAACAGTAAAAATCAGAAGCTACCGTTGGATCAGCGATTTTCAAAATGGCTTAATAAATAGTAAAAAAATTCAGAAAAATGTAAAATTTGGTCTCCAAGCAGATATTAATATGGAGAAGAAGATGAACGGTTCAGATCGACCTTTTGGATTTTGAAATTTCAAATTTCCACCGGAAGCATTTCGGCCCATATGCTAGAGGAAGCGCGTTAGCCGTACTATATATATATATATATATATAGAGTTAGGCTGGGGTGCTATGGATAGCATAGTGGCCTCTATGCTACGGCTCAATATTCGAGTTTTCAAAATCCAAACGGTCGATCCGAACCGTTCATCTTATTCTCCATATTAATATCTTCTTGGAGACCAAATTTTATAATTTTCTGAATTTTTTTACTATTTATTAAGCCACTTTGAAAATCGCCAATCCAACGGTTTTACTGTTTTGTGCAGCCACTGTTGGATCAATAATTTTGTAAAATACTTAATAAATAGTAAAAAAATTCAGAAAAATGTAAAATTTGGTCTCCAAGCAGATATTAATATGGAGAATAAGATGAACGGTTCGGATCGACCGTTTGGATTTTGAAAACTCGAATATTGAGCCGTAGCATAGAGGCCACTATGCTATCCATAGCAACCCAGCCTAACTCTATATATATATATATATATATATATATATATATATATATATATATGGTACCGACACCGTATAGGAATAAAATTAACCAATTAAATAGCAAAACATTCTTTGACTTATGATCGGAACAACCAGTCTGCCACTCTGCGTGGCATCTCGGAAAAAAAAATTAATACCAGAATTTTCTATATCCCACATGCTACAGCTTGGTCGCGGAATAAGCGCAGACCAGTTTCTCGACCAAACAACTCGTATCATATATATCATGCGCATGCATTTTATTATAGCGTAGTTGTTAAATTAATGCACTGTGTCTGTGTCCGAATCAGTATATTAAAAAGGTTTTCATGCTAATCCAATATATATAGGTGACCAATCTATAGATACTTCAATAGATAATACTGAATAAAGACGCGCCTTTAGAATAAGGAATATTTAATATTTATATGAACCAGGAGTCAAAGGATTCCCAATTTCTAAATGGGCAGCTGAAACAGTTGTTTAACTTTTTTTGTCATTTTCTTTTAATTTACTGAAAGGATAAATAAAAAGAGCGGCGCACTTGAACTGGTTGTTGTTGAATTTCTAAATCCTTATCCAACCGCTGAGAGTTGTTGCGAGCATCGGATTCGGCCACGTCATCATATGTCGGCTAGCGGGGCAGCGGGGACCACAGTTTCGCGTAGACCACAAGCTGACTTCCACGTGTAAACCGACGCAAGCTGATTGGGGGAATTTCACGTATACCCCTCAAGAAAATCAAAATTACTTATTTCTCCGTCTAAATTTCAAAGTATCAATCTTATAAGATACCCAATATATCCTTTAACCTTTATAAAAAAAAAAATTTCTTGAAAATCGAATATCTATTATATTCTTTAACATTTGTAAAATATCTATATTGTCCTTAAAAACTGATCAAATATAAGAATATTTTTGTTGAACAAACTACAATTTTTTATGTTTTTTATAGAGGATAAAATGAGTATTTTATAAATTTAAAATGACTTTTAATATAAAAAATAATAAAATGGATAAATTTGTGAGTTTTGAAAGTTTAGAGGGAAAATTACATAATTTTCTTGTTTAGAGGGCAATATACACTATTTTATATTTTTGAGGGGTGTGCATGAAATTGCCCCCTGATTAAATAATTGTTTCTGGCTGCCCATGCCAGACACAAGGGAATGGTGATTGCGACGGCGTCAAAACGTAACGGAATTGCCTCCTTTACACATCTCTCTCCAGTGAGGAAGAAACGGACATCTCCTGTTTTTATTTGGAGTTCTGTTTTGTGCTATGAATCTATGATGAATATATCATATATGTGGTCCTACATGAATTTAATAATAGTATAGTTTTTCAAGTTTTTAATTAAATATTGTTGACCAAAGTTTTAATTTGAATGTGTGACTATAGTCTATAGTATGTTGATAAATGGATGGAAATTAATATCATAAAAGGTAATGATTGTTTTCATCAATTTGAGACATATGATACAATATTACAATATTTTTCAATAAAGAAAAATATGACTACAAATATTAGTTTATTTCCAAGATTTCATAACATATAATTATCTATTGTCAAACCCAAGTTATATTAAAAAAATATTATCAAAATATATTTCGGAAAATGGATTTCACTAATATTTATATAAATAATTATATATCCTATGTACAAGTTTAGTTACAATTCTTTAAAATTTACACATATATAAATCACCAATATTTGGAAGCATATGTCTACTTCTGTAATAAATTATCATTTAATCCAAATGTTGACAGAAATTTATGGATTCACTTTTTCAGTCAAATTCATCAATTGATTTATTGTTGTGTTGATCATGAAATTCACTAATATTTACATTTAGCAATTAGTTATAAGCAGCTATCAAAGTCAATTTGATATTTTCATTCATTTTATTGTTTTGTGACAACACAGCCGATTTTATATGACCGGAGAAAAGTTGGTGTTTTGTTTTTGTTACCTTTTGGTTCACTTTAAAAGAAAGCGTGATGATGACTAAATTTTAGAAGAAAAGATTTGATTTTAAACTGAAAATTTGTGATGAGGACCTCAATTTCTCTTATAATTAAGTTTTCATTTTCACAAGAGTATTTACTAACTTTTTGTTATGTAAAAATAATTACATTAAATTAGAATTTTACATGGAGAGAAATATGAAGTATAAAAGGGAAAACAAAGGAGACTGCCAACATCGTCACCAAGAGGAAATTAGAATTAGTTTCAATAATCACTAAATTTGAAAAAAAATATATATATATTTCCTCAAATTTTTAATACTTAAATTTGTTCCTTCTTTGTTCTTTTACTTTTGGCCAATAGCAAAAATAATATTTTCTTAGAAAAATTTGCTTAGTCAAGGTGTTTTCCAATATAGAATTTCTCATGCATTGTAAAGTCGAGTTATTTATTTATTTTATATATTATTAAACCAGAATTTTCCGAATTTATAACCAAATTTATTTTATGACAGTCAAGGTGCTTTTAAATATATGATTTCTTCTTTATTAATCGAGGTACATTTTGACTTATTATTTTAATGTTAATTTGTTACTTTCTGACTATTATTTTCAATATCAATTAATTCAGGTTATTTTGACTATTTAAATATCATTTTGGTGGGTTTTTTTTTGTTATCAATTATCATCTTGAAAAGTGTTTTTTGGTTGTGTGGCCTTTATATATTTAGGACTTTAATCATGAAGTTCATATGAGATTTTTTTTTTTTTTGACAAAATCCAAATTCCATGTTCATGTGATGATTTTTTTTTAAAGTTGTAAATCATAATATTATAAATTAAGGTGCACAAGGCATCTCAAACTCTAGCACGTCTTAATTATTAATCAAGATATATATAAGCTGAGGTAGAGGCTAAACAAATTTGATCCCATTAGTATTTAGTGGAAGCTGAGGTCAGAATGCCGACATTTTTATTAATAGAATAACCAAAAAATAAATAAATCAAAATACTTTAAATTTGAGAGATTTTCATATTTATTGGGCCACACAGCCAATCTGCAGCCCATTTATAGGGGGCGCAGATTGGCTTAGACCAATTACACCATTAATTGTCATTTCTTAAAGCATTAATAATTAGTAACTTGTGATTTTCTATATATGTTACTTGGATATATTGATTTAGTACATAATACGGATCAGTATTTTCATTTTCAAAATTCTAACAGTTAATCCGAACCGTTCATAATTATTTTCATATGAATATGTACTGCATACCAAATTTTATATTTTTTTTAGAATTATTTTACTATTTTTAACATTGGTAGAAAATCATTGTTTTTTAATGGTCCAAAATTTTCAAATGAAGTTATTTTCTACCTATCTTAAAAAATATAAAATTTGGTCTGCAAGTAGACATTTATATGGAGATCATGTTGAATAGTTCGGATTGACCATTAAAATTTTAAAAATATTAACATATATGATAAACCAACCCGTGATATGCATAGTATCATAGACTCACTCCAATCTTTTTGTTATGTAAAATTTGTGAAGACCTTTTTAATTCCTACTTTGTTCTTTCACTTTTGGCCAATAGTGAAAAATAATATATTCTTAAAAATAAGATGAAATTTATTTCAATTCTGTCGCTAACAAGTTTAATAGCATGTCGTTATAATTGGATATATATTTGTTTTAATCACTCAGAATTAATGCTTTGCCATCTGTCCTCTTCCACAATGTCCTCTTCTCATGTGTTTTCCAATATAGAATTTTTCATGCATTGTATTTTATTTTTTAAAGAAAGATGATTTCAAAACCTCAGTTTGATACAACTTTTCTATAGCCACAAAAAATGTAAAGACTAGTTCAGTACGTATTATTAGCATCTTTCTTTGAGGTAGATAGAATAAAGATACATCGGAGAGTCCCAAGATCAATGGAATTTTGTCTGCTGGAATAATAAAAAAAGTTGCTTCTGAATTGATCTTATCATATATAGTGAGAATCTCTCTTTGTTCGATTATAACTGAATCTTTCAATAAAATACTCGTTATATCAATAAATAGAAAGAATTACACATTAATTAGCTCATGAATCATGATAAGAATTATATGTGTGTCAAGCCTCCAAATTACATACCATTGTTATTACAACAAATAATTTTTTCCATCTGAATTTCGAACTCCTCATACATTTTATGGTCGAGTTATTTTTTATATATATTATTAAACCAGAATTTTCCGAATTTTATACCAAATTTACCACGTTGACTCAGGGTTACTCGTCTTCCTCATCGATTAAGATATTATTTAATCACAAGTTCATATGATAATTTGTTTAAAAAACGAATTATTGAAGTTGGAGTATATGACTTGTATTTGTAGAGCATAAACATTATAAAGGTACCCAAGCCATCTCAAACTCTAGCACGCCTCAATTAATTATTAATCAAGGTATATATAAACAGAGCTATAGAGGCTAAACAAATTTGATCCCATTAGTGGAGGCTGAAGTCAGGATGAGTGTATATTTTTTGAAGAGAATTATTGTTAAATAGAACTTATTTTTATAATTTTAACGGAACAAATATAAAGTAATTGGAATTTTCTTTTGTTTCTGTATTATCTATTGAAGTATGAATTTGTGCGAATTTAGTATGCATGAATTTATTTTGTGAATTATGCTTGTATGAATTTGGAGATTTAGTATTTTAGTAAGTATGAATTTAGTTACAAACTTAATTTATAATAGTTGATTTTATAATACATTATCTAATACATATGTGCTTTTGGCCCACGAGCTTTCATGAGCTGGCTCGGCTCGCTCATTGTCACATCCGAATGTTGGCTTGCTTATGACTCGCTCGTTATTAAAATGAACGAGCCATAAACTTAGTCTAGCTCGGACCGAAGCAGCTCGTTGCTAGCTCTACCCTCCACCATTGCAAGGAATCGGTAGAGCTATTTCTTTTTTATAAAATCCATCTGCTTTGTGCTTATTCTATTATAATAATTTAAATAGTACGAGTATTAAATTATAGACATATATTTTATTATAAATAGTACGAGTATCAAATTATAGCAATTAAAATTATAAACATATATTTTATTTTTTAAATAGTATCGAGTATCAAATTTTTGAATTAAATTGAAAGCTCTACATCAAATAATTTAAATTTTTAGTATCTCAGTGTGATTTTTTTTATTTTTTTTTATGGACGACCAATCAATTTTCGTATTATATCAAATGATGAAAACACATCGATATATTAAAATATCAAATAGATGAATGGTATTAATTAGATGCACGATAGTACTATCCGATTTAGTTATTTGTGAGAGATTCATATAATTTTGAAGATGATATTTTACATGAAGAGGAATCGAGTTACAACATTTTATAACAATTTGGTTTTGTAATTATTAAAATTCAAACCGTTCAACATGTATATGATTTCTATATTAAAATGTGCTTGGAAATTAAATTTCACAGTTTTTTTTGAATTTTTTTTACTATTTATTAAGTATTTTATAAAACTATTGTTTTTCAATGGTCTAAAATTATCTAAAAATAGCGCTATTGTATTGTAAAATACTTAATAAATAGTAACTAAATTTAAAAAATATATATAAAATTTGATCTTTAAACACATTTTAATATAGATATTATGTTCAACGGTTTGGGTTCGACTATTTGGATTTTAAAAATTACAAAACTAAATTGTTGTAAATTTGTAATTTACAAAGGATCTCTATCACCGACCAATTTTTTTTTTTAAATAGCACCTCATAAAATCGTAATTAAATGATTACCACCCTAATTAATATATTCCAAAACATACCCACATCAACTCAGTTCGTGCACCAAATTGGATTGGTGCGCCGACTCCGGTGGCGTACCAATTCAATTTGATGCGCAGATTGAGTTGACGTGGATAATATGCTTTGAAATATGTTGATTAGGTTGACAATTATTTAATTACGATTTATTAAAAAATCGGTATCACGGACGTCTGATTTTTTTTTTTTGAGAAATCCTGACAGAGGCTGTCAGTGTTTGATAAAAGAAAAGGTGTGTTACATCAGTACATCTCAACCGCTCGTTGGTTTTCAAGAAATCATCGTTAGGTGAACGCATGCATGCTTGGCCTGTCTAGTCAAATTCGAGTACAAATAGACTGAAATAAAATCTAGGCCATCTGGTCAATGCGATCTCAACCGACCCGGTGAGGTGAGGTTTCACCAAACTTCGCCGCAAATCTCGGGGTGTTCATTGGATCCGGTTTAGTCCATTTTGAACCGAACAAAATTAGTTTGGATCAAGAAATCGAATCGTCTGCCCCCTGGAGGGCAGGAAATTCTTGCCCCCAGAGTCTCTGCTGGGTGGGACCGGGGTGGGACCGGTTACTGTTTTTAAATGGGTCCCACCCGCAGAGACTCTGGGGGCAGACGATTCGGTCTCTTGGATCAAATGATTCGGTTTAATGGTTTGATTCGGTTTTTCTTTTTAAAACTGAATTATAACTTCGGTTTGATTCGGTTTGATTTGAAAATTTTCAAAACCCAAATAACCGAACTGACCGAACTTTTATATATTATAAATTTGGTTCGGACCGCCCTGGTTTATTTCTTAATATACTTTAATTTATTATAAATCAATTGTTTTAAATAAAAATTAATATATTTCGGTTTAAATCGAGCAAATCAAAATAAAACTTTAGTTTGGTTCGGTTGCAATACTAAATCAGTTCAATTCTATTTTTAAAACATAATTATAATTTTGGTTTGCCTAGTTCGATTTGATTCTAATTTTGAAACTGAACCGAACCGATGAACACCCTTACTCAAATCTATAATGTATATTACAATAAATGTAAGGACTTAAATGTTAATTTAATTAAATATTCCTAAATTAAGGAAAAATATATTTTTATTAATTTCAATGGTCATTAGAGAAAAGAGAAAAAAAAATACTTGGGGCTGCACCGAAATTTATTTAGTTTTTGAATAAATGTTGAAGATTAAGACACCCAACTATTTTAATATCCTTATTATTATAACAAATAAATTTTTTCATCTGAGTTTCAAATTCACGACCTCTTATATAGAGACTATGTGTCTTTGCCACTAATAAAAAACTAGTTCTCTGAAATTCATTTATTTCTCGACAAGCTCTCCATTTAAGACAAAATGGATAGTTCCAGTCCACCGCTAGTTCTTCGTGAACCACGTACAGCCATGCATTCGATAAAGCAAAAAGGTGTGCATCATGCATGAGTCTTTCTATTTGCAATAAGTAATTGCAGATATAGAAAAGAAGTTTACGTACTGCGTGCTACCAAGTTGATACTGTCGGATGCTGCTACTGATTCTGTTTTTTTTTTTTTTTTTTTTTTTGATTTTTTTTGATTTTGAAAAACTTAGTAGTAACTACTAAGTACTGCTAGTGATTCTGTGATGAGATCAAATCAACCCAAAAATCAGATATTTATGATTTCTTTTTCTGTTGCATGTGCATGCACGCTTCATATTAAATGCATGGGATCTCAGATTTCCATAATTAACTACTCTTTATTATGGATATAATATATTTTAAATATAACTCTCTTTTTGTTACTGTTAAATATTATATTTACTTCCATCTTTTACTAAAAGTAGACCAATTTACATTATTAATTGTCATTTCATGTTGCATTTGTAACTTAATAACCAATAATTTTCTATGTACGTTACTACAAGAATGAGACAGTATCCACAAGGGTATATCGACATAAAGATATTTTTTCTATTAGTGACAAAAGCATTCGTAAGGGTATATTGACAGTATCCCTCACGGATACTGTTCCATATATTATATTGATTTGGAACCAAATCTAGCTCCTGTGTTGCCAGGAAAATTCTGCCCACATGTTTAATTCCATCCGTTCGTTAATTTCATGTTTGCTTCAATCGAAATGGTCAATATAAAAAGTATGCATATAGAGTTTTCCAAAGCTCAAATAATTTTCAATCGAGATAGTCAATATAAAAAGTACACATATAGGGTTTTCCAAAGCTCAAATACTTTTCATATTTAATTCTTACTATCTAGATTGAAGCAGACATGAAATAAATTGACGAATGAGTCTGTGCTAAGGAATTTTCTGCCAATAGATCATAGGCAAAAGATTTGGGTCCACCTATTGATTTGGTCGTCAAATAATGCACACTTTTTTTTCTTTCTTTTTTTATCTAGGCGGTGTAAAAAAGAAGAACACAATTACATGAACAAGTTGTCAACTTAATTTGATATTTTTCAAACATATATACCTATATATGGCATTATGGCAATTCCATAAAAATGGGATTTATTAAAAAGTGACTGAGATAGAAAAAGATGCATGGTTGGCTTCTAAAGGGCACTAATTCTGGGCATTGCCGATTTCCAATGGCCACTAAATTCTGTCAATGCTGTCAATTGTTAGCATCTTGCTTCAATTCAAAATTTTAGATATTTTATGGTCAGATTCAATATATTATATTTCATATTTAAAAATATTAATCCAAAACATCAAAAATATAAATTCCATCTGTGTGTTCCTAGCAGATGAGCAAATAATTACAAGGCTACTTTTTTTGGCTGCACATTCCTCTGAACAGTGATTGTTCCAGTTCAGTTAATTTAAGTCCTGATCCGTTTTGATTCTGTGTTTTTTTGGCTGTGATTCGATGTTCTGTCAGAAAAAAACAAGACAAATAAGTACACAGAGAAAAAAATTATTAGGTTTCTATAATTCCAATCAAATTAGAATTATCAAATTTGTATTCACATGATACACATACTTCTGTGTATTTTTTATTTGTTTTACAGTTGAATTCTTTCAAAAACACTTATTGTCTAATATCATATAACAACTACTTATAATATTTTAGATCAATACAATTGCTTATGGAGTTTCAACCAAAAAAATAATAATAATTAGAAGGCTTAGAAACTCCAAAATAATAATAATAATTAGAAGGCTTCCCATAGGGAGGGGGCTACCTCGGATGTAAGATCAAAGTCAAGAACAGACGCTCCAACAGCATAGACTGGGACAGGGTTACTGTCAGGTGGGTCCCAGGAACAAGAGGCTGTTGAGGTATCCGCACGTCTGGATCCGATATTTATTTCCTGTCCCTACTCAGACCCACCCAAATCGCATGACCTCACCTCACCTATTTTTAATATCAAATTATTGGCATTTTTTAATTCTTTAATTCGAGGGAGCAAGCAACAGCAAGTCAGCAACCAAGACCCCATCGTTTCAGAGAGCAATTAACACATTAAAAACCTGGCGTTTTGAGCCGTGGGTACCGCATCTCACGAGACACCACATGGGACCATTGTGGAACAGTTTCAGCTAGCTCTAGCCGACACAAGCCGTTAGTTCCCCCTTCCGTTTGCTTCTGTTGTCATACTTTATTTTATTTTTAGATGGATAGTATAAGCCATAAGGAAAGGAAGAAGAAAAAACACAAAAGAATAATAATTAATTTTTTTAGTTAGATATTTTCTAAAATATCTAGATGGATAGGAAAATAAAGTTAACAGTTTTTTTAAAAAAATTTCAAAAGTTATATAATATTAATCTTGAAATTAAAATACAAAAAAGTCTCTTGCCTTCTTTCTCTTTTACCCTTTTCACCTCGTAATTTCCTTTACCGTAAGCGGAAATTACTTCTGCTCACATCGTCTTTCGTGAACGAAATGGGAAGGGGAATTTCATGTATATCCTAAAAAAGTTGGAAATTACGAATTACTCCCTCTAAAATTTTAATATCATATTTACCTTCTAAACTTCAAAAACTCAAAATTTTTATCCATTTTAATGTTTTTTTTTTATTATTAAACTCATTTAAAATTTTTGAAGTATCCATTTTACCTTTCGTTAATATAATAAAAAATATATAGCTTGTTTTAGAATAATGTTAAGTCTTCTAATTGAATAGTTTCTGAGGGCAAATGGGTCATTTCTCTATTTGATGCTTACACAGTAACATTTAGGGCAAATGGGTCATTTATCCCACCGACTTCATTAGAAATCAAATTGTCTTACTGTGCCAATTTCAAAAAACTGGAACTAGAACAAATACAATACTGAGACAAGCCAGCAGTCAAACTAAAAACAGTACAACAAAATAGTCTCATCACAGCCAAAGCAACCACATGTACCAAAAACACAGTACACCTAACAAGTATCCAAAATAAAGGGAAACTAAACATGTGATGCAACACCATAAAACTACCCAAAACAAACAGCCTACAGACTATTTAGGAGCTCTAACCCAAGAATATGGGTTATATCTTCCGTTGAATCTGCCACCATTGAATCCCTCTCGATTGTATCCACCTCTAATGAATCCACCTCTTCCTCTAATGAAATTATGACCTGACAGGGAATGTCATTAGAATGTAAAGGTAAAATTAAAGATAAAAGCAGTAAAGAAACATCATACAATGATTTACACCAAAATGTAGATAAGGATATTATCTTAGAACTCACCACATGCAAAAAGGTATATACTTGTGTAAAAACTAAAAGTCAATAAAGGACTCATTTGCTTTTAGAAAGCAAGCATTTATGAGACTGATGTTTTTTTGAAACGTACTACTTAATGAAGAATAAAATGGATAAATATGATATTATGAATTTTAGAGGTTGAATACGTAATTTCTATGTTTTTAAGAGTTGCCCTAAATGGGAATTTATCGTTTTAGTATGCAGAAGGGCAATTTCGTAATTTTGGCAAAATTTTAGAAACATCCTCTCTTAAATTTTGGTAAGGGTGACATCATATCCAACTGAAATATGAAACTTTTATACGTGAGTATGACATACTAATTAGATGAATCACTTATATCAAATTGATCATCTCCAATCATACTAGAAATATTGCATCCTATAGTGCATATACCATTTATAATTTGTGGGATATTCTTGCAATTTACAGTATGTTTCACTAAATTAATACCCGTGGAAAAAAATTAATATGTAAAATAACATTTATTGATTTTTTTTTATTAAAGAGTTCTGTTACATTCCAACACGGAATTCGCACGACTACGCTAAATAGTATGTATTGATAATTATTTTTTTCTCTGTGTACCTCATTAAATAAAGAGGAGAGATCTACTCACAACATTTTATAGTTACAACATCTTATAGTATAAATTTTCAAAGTTCAAACAGTTGATTCAAACTGTTCTACATGATCTCTATATTAAAATGTGCTTGGAGATCAAATTTTATATTTGTTTCTCTTGTTTGAATTTTTTTACTATTTATTAAGATGGATACAAAATTCAATAGTTTGAAAATAATAGTTTTATAAAATACTTAATAAACAACAGTTATGTTGAGTTTTATAGAATACTTAATATCGGTAGAAGAATTTAATATGTAAAATAGCATGTATTGATGATTATTTTTTTCCCTAAATAAAAGGTTCTTTGAGTAGATAAATATCATTGTTATGTTTTAAAAAAAAAAATATATATATATATGATGTAAGAATGTTTCTTTCTTAAAATACTGGATTTTACCTAAATTAAAAAGAATCCATGATAGTATACTAAAACATATATAGAATCAAATAAAGTTGTTGTAACAGAAAAGAAATCTTTTGTAATATCTTTTCCCATTAATTTAAAAATGTTGAGATTTTGGTAAAATCAAACAATGATATTTTACCCAAAAAAAAAAAATTCTTTACCAAAAAAATAATTTAGTTTGGATACCCAATTTGTCAGAAATCCTTTTTAATTACAACATTCTAATTTTTATGGTTAACACTGTATTTGCTTTGAACAAGTCAGTAAGTAACTGAAATGGACGCGTCCTGTTTCTTAAAAACAGAGAGCATTCTAACACAGAAAATCCCATTTCTTCTTATTTCCGTTCACCGAACTAGAACTAACAGCTGAGAAAAAGCAAGAACGCAAAAAACCACACGAGCGAAAAAGAAAGAAGAAGAAGAGAGAGCGCCACCGTCATGGAATCACCGAGAAACGAATCCACAGAGGTCGACTCCATTATGGAGCAGGTTCGATCCGACGAAGGAGAGAGCAGGATCAAGGCTGCCAAGGAGATTCGACGGCTGACAAAGACTTGCTCCATAAATCGACGGCTATTGTCGAACGCAATAGAGCCTCTTGTAGAGATGCTAAAGTCTGGGAGAGACGAGTGTGCTGAGGCTGCTATTCTCGCCTTGTTGAATCTAGGCGTTAAGGATGAGAGGTATGTATATATGATCTTTCTTCCTTTTTTTCACTGTTGATTTTTTCAGTCGTTTCAAAGTTTGTATCTTTAACAAATTTGAGGCAATTAGTTGAAATTATGTGTTGAAATTTCAAATTTCATAATTTCAATACATGCCCATGATTTCATAATTTTAACACATGCCCATAATTTCAAAATTTCATAATTGAGGCAATAAGGATGAGAGGTATGTATATATGATCTTTCTTCCTTTTTTTCACTGTTGATTTTTTGAGTCGCTTCGAAGTTTGTATCTTTATAAATTGTGTGGTTAATTTATTCTTCTTAGTGTGAGAGTAATTTTTGGCTATATTTTGAAATTTGAAAATTTGTACAATTGAGTAAAGGCAATTTGAAATTTGTACCATTAAGAAGAGCACAATTGGGATTTAGTTGAAATTAAATTGTCAGACAGAAGATTTTCAGTAAAAGAGAAGATAATTGGTTCTGATACTATAACTTTTATCATCAGGTTATAAAAAACGTGATTGTGCTTTCTAGTTTTGCGCACATGCCCATAATTTCAAATTTTAACGGTACCAAATTATGCAGTCTTTTAGTTGTTTTGATATATTGGGAAATAATTGTTCATGTGTAATTGGATTAAAGTATGTTTGAACACCAGATGATTTTTTTTTTCTATTTCCAGTGAGTTAACAATTTTCATAATTTTCATATAATAGTAGTTGATTTCTCTATGAAGTAACAGTTGCGTTAGCGACTATTCCAAATTCGGGTTAGCAACTATTCCACGTTTGGGTGAAAAGTAGCTATTCTCGATAATTGGGTTAGCTCGGATTAGTGTGCTATTCCGCTAACCCAACATTTTGTTGGGTTAGCGGCTATTCCAAATTTGAGTTAGCACGATATTCCGGAATATCCAAACGTACTCTATAATAATGCATATTAATTAATTTCCTTTTTTTTATTTTGAAATATACTGGTGCGGTTGCACATATGACGATAATGCTTTTAGAAAAGAATTAAATTAGTTCCCAGATCTGTGAAAATTAGTCATGGCAACATCCTTATCCATGTATAATATTTGAGCAGTAATTAAATTTTAATAAATTAAAAAGGTAGAGTTTCCTTAGTGCTTAAACATGGTTCTTTTTAGGTCATTTGTCTAAATGTCACTTTCCATAAAAATTTGAGACAATTAAGTGTTGAATTTAAATGGAGCTTCTGATGAAAAACGCACTAAATTTGGCATGCTTATCTGGCTTATAATATATATGCAATCAAGTAAAAGTTTGAACTGAATATTTTATTATTTTTTTTCGAATCAATGCGTTAGAGAATTAGAACATTAACAGATTACTTTTCTCTTATTAATTGTACAAGTTGGAGATATTTGTCCTTAATTAGCACTTAAATGTTTATAAAAATCTGTAGTTACGTATTTAGGTAAAACTTATCAAATGGATTTAGATTTGCATCCTAAAAGGAGTATAGTTGCCAAACCTACAGGAGTGCTGTTTAAATATGCTTAGAACAAAAAATGTAGCAAAAATCTGAGGGACCAATATGGAATCTGGTTAAACTATGGGTCAAATTGCAATTTACTTGAACACTTTAATTTTAAACAATATAAGAGATTTAGATTTCATTGGTGGTTAAATTAAACATTGCCCTTTTTAGGCCACCAAACTTGAAGTCCCTATCCAACTATAGTTTTAATTTTAATTTCTGAATGGAAGGATGACCTAAACTTCAAAATAATAGTCAAATTAGTCAGATTGCTTCATAGCAAAAACATGCACATCTAGAAGCAGCTCGATTGCCTCATTTGTCTTTATAAAGTAGTACTTAATTTAATGTTCCTTTTATAGAAAGACGACATTTTGAGATGGATTTACATTACTTATCACTTATCTGAGAAAAAATATTCAGAGGAGGAACTGGAAATTCATGTGGTGCTTTTGGTGTTGCAATCTGTGTATGGGTTTAATACAGAAAATTTACTTCTCTGACAAATTAAAAAAAAAAAAAAGGAGCTTGAATTTCTCCATAGTGTCAAAGTTTAGGCAAAATTAGGCTGTTAATTTTGAAAAAACTAGGTTTACATTTCAACTTTCTATGTGGATCTCATTCAACAATACACTTCTCTTTCAATGCTAATCAAATCAAGTGGGTCCTTGTGTTGATTTGGGCAAACTGAAATTGGTGTCTGCTTCTTTTATTGTGAATCTTTTAGGACCAGTACCTTTCGACTCGAACTTGTCAATATTAGATAACTAATTTAAAAGTAAATTTTGTCTTTTCCTTTCGTTGCGTCCTTATAATTCCTTAGTTTTTGCTGACCCCTTAAGTTATGTAAAAGTATTTACATATCTTATAATTCATTGTTTTTTATGTTTTTTTATTTATTTTCATTTTAACCAGAATCTAAGCTCTGAAATCTACCTTTTTGAATTTCAGGAACAAGATCAACATAGTAAAAGCTGGTGCACTTGTACCAATCATCGATCTCCTACAATCTGAAAACCAAAACCTCCAAGAAAATGCCACAGCTGCCATCCTAACCCTAACAGCATGCTCTGCGAACAAACCGACAATCTGCTCCTCTGGTATAATCCCGCTACTTGTCTCCATTCTCTCCCACGCGACAAATCACCAGGCCAAGATAGACTCCCTCATGGCACTCCACAACCTCTCTACCCTACCCGATTCTCTCCCGACCATCGTCTCATCAAATCCAATCCCTTCTTTAGTTTCTCTCTTAAAAACTGTGCGGAAATCTTCGAAAACCGCCGAAAAATGCATGGCTTTGTTAGAACCATTGCTTGGTTTTGAGCAAGGCCGAAATGCTCTGACAGCTGAACCAGGTGGGGTTTTATCTGTGGTTGAGCTTCTAGAAGAAGGATCACCGGCAATTAAGGAATTTGCAGTTTGTGCACTTTTAACAATGTGTGAGAGTGACAGAGAGAGATATAGAGAGGTCATTTTGAAAGAAGGCGTGATACCGGGTTTATTGGAGTTGTCAATTAAAGGTACCACAGCCAAATCTAGGTCAAAGGCACGTGCTTTACTTCATTTGCTTAGAAAATCACCGTGTCCTCGGCATGAAGTGGAGCCTGCTGCTTTAGAAAACATTGTGAGTGATATCGTGTTGCGGGTTGATGGTGGGGACCGTGCAGGGAAGGCAAAGAAGATGCTTGCTGAGATGGTGCAGGTTAGCATGGAACAGAGCCTGCGGCACATGCAACAGAGAGCTCTTATGTGTACATCTAATCCATCCAAATGATTTATATTTCATAGGATAGAATAGTTTTATGAAGAAGGAAGAATAAATTCTAGTAGGATGTGCCAGTCCAGGCCATGAGGTAACAAGTGACTGGTAAACTGTCTATAATTTCATAGACCTACATTTCTTTCGAGCATTTTAAATTTAAATTTCAATGTTATGCTCTGTTGTCATAGTTGTCAGGTCGTTTTTTGTATCATAAATTAAACAACGGTTTCTTTTCAGTAGTTTGCTCTTCCTTTCTTGATACTGTAACATTTCTTTTCTCAGTGGAGGATAGGGGGGAGATATGTAAATAACGTTTTACTTATTTTTTTGAAATTAAAATTAAAGGAATATAGTTTGCAAAGACGGTAGAAATTGGTTTCCACTTTTGTATGGGGAAAATATCTACAAGAATAAGGAGGATTATTAGGAATAAATTAATTTTGTTTGCAAAGTATGAACTGGACCATGATGATACCAAGGCAAGGAAAATGCATCAGTTGTATATTTGTATAACACTGCGCTTGAACTTTGAATAGCTCTCTCCATCTCTGTATGTAGTTGGTAGGCGTTGACATTGATTTTATGTCAATGGTTATGGTGGAAACGGAAATATGGTTGGAAACAGCTTACTGCACAGACGGGCCTAAAGATTTTATGGATTTGTTATACCTCTGGATCTAGGCCCATTATGTACTCAATGTAATAACAACCTCTTAAGCCCATTATGTACTATAGTCCGATAAGGCCCTATAATTGCCAACAGATTACTCTTTTGTTTTGTGGAACTTTTACAATGGTTTTTACTCTTTATTTTTTGTTGTTGAACTTTTACACATAGGACCCTGCCAGTTTATTATTTGTGAGTATATACCTGCACTTTTAAAGTGTCGCCACCATGTGCCTACATATTGAGATTTTCTCTTTTGATATGCAGATATGATCGTCTTTTGTTCAAAAAATGTAGAATTAGTTAACCCTTCCATATTTTGCGTTCCAGTCGCCATCAGTTCCTTGTAGAGTGAGGTGAGCTCGATGCATTCTTCAACGTGGAGACTCCGAAGTAGTTGCAAATGCAACATGTTGAGCTCAAGCATATATTGAAAACGAACAATTGAATATTTCTAGCCTTTTAAGAGAATCAAACTTTGGGAGTGAGCTCAGATTTGGACAATTGTTAATTCTAAAACTGTGCAATACTGCACTGGACAACCCCAATGTTGTTCTCCAACTAAAATGTTCCACCCGAGCATGTATTTGAACTCTAATTTCTCACTTTCAAGATGTATTGTTTATATCTTCTTGCAATATATTCTTTACTGGTTTTCTGTCTTAATTAAATATATTACTTGCGCATACATTGTGAAAAATCCGAGATTTTTATTTTTACCAAAAAAAAAATATTTTTTATTAAAAATAACCACGGTTCGGCAAAATTTTTAAAAATACCCAACTCGCGGAAAAAATCCGTGGCCCGGGATTTTTTATTCCGCCCCGTGAAAAAATCCGCGGCCCGGGAATTTTAATAATATATTTTTTTTTTAGATTATGTTGTTCAGTTTGTTTGGAATTTAGATTAGTTTGAATTGTTAAGTTGGAAGTTTGTATAAATTTTATTTGCCCGAATTGCTGAAGGAGTGCTTTTGAGTCCAACTTTGCACCTCTGGTTAACATAGCAAAACATCTTCAAAAATCATGAAAATTGACCGACATGCAGTCTTGACATCGTAAAACACGACTGTGAAGTTTCACACAAAATCTCAAAACAGATCACGAGATATCATCTCTCAAAAATTGCCCGAACTGCTGAAGGAGTGCTTCTAAGCTCAACTTTGCACCTCTGGTTAACATACCAAAGTATCTTCCAAAATTATGAAAATTGACCCACATGCAGTCTTGACATCGTAGAATATGACTATGAAGTTTCACAAAAAATCTCAAAACAGATCGCGAGATATCATATCTCAAAAATTGCCCGAACTGCTGAAGGAGTGCTTCTGAGCCCAACTTTGCACCTCTAGTTAACATACCAAAGCATCTTCAAAAATTATGAAAATTGACCCACTTGCAGTCTTGACATCGTAGAACATGACTGTGAAGTTTCACAAAAAATCTCAAAACAGATCGCGAGATATCATATCTCAAAAATTGCCCGAACTGCTGAAGGAGTGCTTCTGAGCCCAATTTTGCACCTCTGGTTAACATACCAAAGCATCTTCCAAAATTATGAAAATTGACCGACATGCAGTCTTGACATCGTAGAACAAGACTGCATGTCGGTTATTTTTCATGATTTTGGAAGATGCTTTGGTATGTTAACCAGATGTGCAAAGTTAGGCTCAGAAGTACTTCTTCAACAGTTTGGGTAATTTTTGAAAGATAATATCTCGCGATCTGTTTTGGGATTTTTTGTGAAACCTCACAGTCATGTTCTCCGATGTCAAGACTGCATGTCGGTCAATTTTCATGATTTTGGAAGATGCTTTGGTATGTTAACCAGAGTTGCAAAATTGGGCTCAGAAGCACTCCTTCAGCAGTTCGAGCAATTTTTGAGATATGATATCTCGCGATCTGTTTTGAGATTTTTTGTGAAACTTCACAGTTATGTTCTACGATGTTAAGACTGCATGTGGGTCAATTTTCATAATTTTGAAAGATGCTTTGGTATGTTAACCAGAGATGCAAAGTTAAGAGTTACAGTAATATGCTATACTCACCACGACTTTAAAACGAAACTAGCATAGAAACATTTTAATATAACATAAAAATCAGAATATATAATTCTGATTTCAAGTGTTTGAAGGAATCGTACAATTGTGTTTGGCTGGAGCCAAATCTAAGTAGCTAGTCATAAATAAATTTTCAATTTATGTTTGTGTGTGTGTGTTTTTTTTTATTATGTTGTGTTGGTTGGGCTTTAATTAATTATATTAGAGGTTTGTATTGGAAATTATTTATGGAAGTGTAATTCTTAGTAAAAAAATTTATTTGAAATTTTAAGCCCTCTAAAAGTTGGCCATAAAATATTAAATCCAATGTTTATGTAGAATTGAGGCATATCTTTCTATTGTTTAGAATTTGTGTGAATTTGATTAATACAAATTTTAAAAGGGTAGAGTTATAATGTATTTATTTTTTGTGTCTTCATTAATCTTTTACTTTTTAAATTTTAAATAACAAAATATGTTAAAATTTATATGTCAAAATAAAACCGTTAGATGTGATTCATATATTTTTTTTCTACATACACATAAAAATTATTACTTTTTTATTTTGTTTTTAGATATGTGATTCATATGAATAATCATTAAGTTAAAAAATCAACGTTCATAATTTATTTATATCAATGTATTTTTGCTAGCTCTTGATATAAATTAAACCAAAGTAAAAAATATTGTAAATCTTTTATATGTGCATAGATAAAAAGATACAGATCAAATCTAACTATTTTATTATGACATTGGAGTTTTAAATTTTAATAATGATTTTTTGACAAAATAGAGACACAATAAATATATAAAATGAAGACATTAGAATCCTCCTCATTTTTTAGAAATATAAATACATACAAATATTGATATAGATTGAATGACTCCGATCGAAGATCCGAATTTGGTGAAATACCCATCGAAATGCACCCATACATTACTACAAAAAATATTTTTACCATCGCCCCTTTACCATCAGATGTGTTTCCACATAGATGGTGTACATGACAAGTGACAGCGCTGTAATTACTTTGAACCTTTTACCGTCTGTTAGGTAACAACCGATGCCGTTGATGGATCCCCTTTTTTTCCATCGGTTACATTTTTTTTAACAGTTAGTATTGAGCGACTCTTCAATATCGGTTTGGATAAACAGACGATGGCATTGAGAGGGTTAGACGAGAAAAGTTTTATTTGTTATAATGCCTAGAGTTCTGTGTTCATGGGAGAGACAGTAAAAAATAATAAATAAATGAAAGCTCTCTAAGGAGTCGTACGGACTTGGGGGGTAAAATAGTCTAAAAGTAACTGAAAAAGGTCCTAAAGAGACGTCTAAGGAGGCTCTGATCTTTTAGGGGGAGAAGGATTAAATTCTGAGTTTCTGACGCTAAGGAAATGTCTAAATCTTTCCTAAGGCGAACCTATTTCGAATCGATTAGTAAAAAGGGAAAACGAGGCTAAGGAGCCTTGCCAAACATGTACTTTGTGATAAAAGTATTTCAAGAAGACAATAATCGAACAAGTATAAATGACCAAACCTCACGATTTTATGCTTTGAGATATCAAATATTCAACTATTCTCACAGTATATATCCCAAAAAATGATAGTTTTGTTGCTAATTGAAATTAATTCTAATTTACTTGTGACAGTTCTAACATTAGAGCTCCATGCATTGCCGATTTAAAGATTAATTCTTGCTCATTTCTTGATGTTTTTTTTTTTAAACATCTATCAAAATTTATATTTGCAAAGTCAAGATAATAATATTTATTAATTTGTATAAAGAAAAGACATAATAATAATAATATTTACTAATTTGTCTAAAAAAAAAAATAAGCTGCAAAAGAAGAGACGGGACGATTAAGCCGGTAAAAACCTCTTATCGTCCAATGTCATCTCTGCCCCCGCTTGAGTTACAAGCTCACGCAACTGAGTTTGGCGATTAGAATATCACAAAAATGTTATAAAATTTGTTGAGAAATACTTAATTTGCCTTTACCTTTTGCCTTTGTGGGATTAATGTTTTTGACGAAACCAAATTTATTGAGAGCATCGTAGCTAATTCTGGAAACCACCGTTTTATTATTTCGAGAGGGCAAAAACAGCAATCCCAATTCACAAGTTTTCAAAATAATTTCTTTAATTTTCTTTTCTATGGGCCGAGCCCAAAAGCATATCTCAGATTCAATTACATCTTCATTCTCTGTTGAAATCTTATTTTATTCTCGACTCAGAAATTAACCAGGCCCATATAATTTTTTTTCTCCTGGTTGTACAGTAATGTTTTAGTGATTCATGCAACAAAATATAAATGAGAGATTCATGGAAATAATATGTCACATCCACGCAAAAGAATGATTATTTAAGAGCTCATGAATATACAATGAAAAACTTCTATAGCAAACTTCTGAACATTTGTGCTAGATATATGGTAGTGAAAATAAGTTAATATTAATCTCTTAAAATCAACAACAAAATTTTTTGTGACAAAAATATTTAAACATAATATCAAAAAATGAATGAATTATGAGATATTTGAGGATTATTGAAATTAGGGATGACGCTCATCCTCCAACACCATAAATAGATCAGGTAAAGTTGGATTTAGAGACAAATTAAACAGACCAGTCTAGATCTAAATTTAAACTAAATCTCACAAGACCTTTTATTTGAAAAAAAAATGAGGTAAGGTTTTATTATTAATCTGCTTTTATTAAGCGGCTCCTCTTTCACACTCTCTCTATTTAGTATATATATATTTTTTAAAACAGGCAATACAAACAATTTAAGTTAAGTTACGGAAAATTTGTTTTGCAATTTTAATTAAAATAGTTTATGGAATGCAGAAGATGTAATTTTAATTTAAATTATAAGAAATATTTGTTTTGTGAATTTTATTCATAATCTTTTCAAAATTGACCGGAAGGAATTAATGGACTGCAGAGTTTTCCTTGTACTTTGACGATTAAACAATATTTTTATGTTTCATTTTGAGCAAGCAATTTTAAGGAGGAATACAGTAAATATCCATAAAAAGCTAGGGGCTTTCCTATAAATTAAAAAAAAAAAAATCCAAATGCTGCAAATTAGTGGTATGCAGAAAGTAACACGGGAAAACAACTCCTCTGGAGAACACAACGCAAGGCTAGACGTGTTGTGTTTGATGATAAATAAAAATTGACATGGTTTAACGCATTCAATTGCTAAATTCTTTTTAAAAATATAAAAATGACCATTTTAACACTACTAAAGTTAAAAATATTAAATTAAGAACTAGCAACATATATATTATTTGTGCTAACTTTTCAATTTTACATATTTTTCAATTTAGTTAGTAAATATAATGAATTTTTCTCAACAATCCAAAATTCAAATCAACGTGTAAAATTTGACAAAAAGAAATACATTTATAGTACATGAAAAAAAATTGAGAAATAAAATGAAAATGACCAAAAAAGAAACTGCAGCATTTTTTGTGGACATTTTTCCATATTTCTTTGAACGTAAACTATTCGTAAACATTTTGAAAAATATTTAACATGAATTTCAAAAGAAAACAAATTCTAGTGTAGACACTAAACCATGGAGAAATGAATCAATTACTGACAAGAGCGACATATATATGTACATTCGGTTGCCAGTATATAGAATCAAACAGAAATAGAAAAATGTACTTCTCATTTTCGGTTACCAACTTTTTGTCAGAATTCATTTACTATCATTATTGTTACAACTAACAACATCACATTATTTAATTTGTTATGTCCAATCCAAATTGATTAATTGCATCACAAAACAAAACAACAAACAAAAATATTGACTGATATGTGCCCTTTTACAATTATCCACTAATGCTCATTTTTCATTTGTAAAATAGTGAATAAAATCAGTAAAATTCATATATGATGAACCTCCTTCCTCCATTGCCTTCTTTGCTTTGTCAGAAAAATCTTTACTCCTCTCTCTTCTTTCATTTGCTTCAATTCCTCCATCCATCAGTGCATATACTGCCTTTCTGATATCATCGCTCTTCACCATGACAGCATCTTCGTTAGCAAAGTTCGGCACTTTTACACTGAGACTAACTCCGATCCTGAGAACATCCACAATTAATTTCTCATTGACAAATTGATCTCCAAACCGCGGCCATGTGATCATCGGTACTCCCATAGAAATCGCCTCAAGCAACGAGTTCCATCCACAATGCGTTATAAAGCCGCCAACCGCCGGGTGTGACAAAATCACCATCTGAGGAGCCCATCCAACAATAATAAGACCTCTATCCTCTGTTCTCTCTTCAAACCCTGCAGATATCCAATTTTCAACCTCGGGTTTCATTTCTATCTTCTTAATTACCCACATGAACGGTTGGTTTGATGCCTCTAAGGCATTCCCGATCTCCATAAGTTGCTGAGGAATTGTATATGAAAGGCTACCGAAATTGATGTACAAAACTGATGCAGTATCCCTGCTATTGAGCCAGGTTAGCACTCGTTGGTTTTGATCAATTGCCTCTTTATTTCCACGAACAACTTTCATTTCAATATCCTTGTTGTAAAGGCAAGTTGGTCCGATTGTCCAGACCTTTTTTCCAATCAGCTTCTCATAATTATCAACAAACAGTTGCTCCAACTCGAGGAAGGTATTTATTACCACCCCATCAGCTGTAGACTCTTCTTCGAGACACTTCTTTCTCATATCTTCAAACAAGGGGCTATTAAGGAAGCCCGGTGTTTGGGCTTTCGTGACTTCTAATTTAATAGGAAAGTCTGGCACAATGACATATTTGTTCTCATCGGTTGTACTATCATACACCTTGTGATGCACTAGATTATAATCAGTAGATATATAAAAGCAACATGGTCCATGAAAGATTACCCTAGGTATGCCGAACTTTCGTGCAACAGGACCCGTCCATCCATTGCAACTATCAGTGATGATGCAATATGGCAGTCATTCAAGGCTTCCAAAGGCTCATCGAGTGAATAAATGGCCTCAAAGAAAGCCCTGAAGAGGCCATGATCAGTGATGCTTTCGACACTTTCGCACCCTGGTGGCAAACCGAACTTCACATTTGGAAAACTGAGCTCGACGAATTCTATTGAGAGATTTGCCTCTTTTGCCCGATCGATTATGGGTTTGATATGGTCGGCATTTGCCGGTGTGATTTTGAGGCTTACATGCACCCCACGCTCGGCTAGGATGCACCCAATGTCTACCATGGGGATAAGATGGCCTTGAGCAGCTAGTGGAACTAACACAAAATGAGGTTTATTTGATTCTTCTCGGAAGCAAGTCATATTTGCTTGTGTTTTAATTGGTCTAGCTCTAAGCTCTTTTTGTTTATCTTTTTGTTTTTTGTTTTTTGGGTATTGCTAGCTCCAAGCTCTTGGTTTTCGGAGAAATTAAGGAGCTCCAATTGTATGAAGGTATTTGTAAGGAAGTATGGTTTATCAACTATATATATGAGGTTGATTGGAGAATTGATCCATGTTAACCACCTTTTTCTCCATTGCCAACTGAAACGGAAACTTCCGGTTAATCAATCATGTGCCAGATCTATATATAGTTAATTGGTTTTTACTTTTTACTTTTGAAACTAAGGCCATTTGCACTTCATATACCGCGCATCATATTATTAATGCATTAATACCCAAGTATGAATTTAGAAAAGTTCAATGTATAATTATATATAAATTTAGTATGTGTACTTTCTTCATATTATTAATGATCCGAACGTGCACCCTCCCCTCATTTCTTCATTTTCAAAGTTCAAATAATTGATTCGAACCCTCCAACGTGTTCTTCATATTAAAATGTGCTTGGAGACCAAATTTTACATTTTTTGAAATTTTTTTACTATTATTTCAGAATTTTTGATTAAACTAAACAATAATAAAAAATTCAGCAAAGTGATGATTTTCAAAAATTCTGAAAAAATGGTAAAAAATTTCTAAAAAATGCAAAATTTGGTCTTTAAGCACATTTTATTATGAAGAACACATTGAAATGTTCGAATCGACTATTTGAACTTTGAAAATGAAGATATGAGGAGAGGGTGCATGTTAGGAGCACAAAAAAAGAGTGCATTTTAACCCTTCTCATATATATATATATATATATATATATATATATATAAAGAGAGAGAAGACATCTTTATAAATTGGACTATAAATTGTCGGATTCAAAGTTCAAATAACCGATTCAAACTAGAGACGTATTATCATGGATATTCTGATAACTTGTCTTCCAAGGTTAGACCGGCCTTTCTATTTGGCAGCTAAGGAGAACTTTTTATTCATGGATATTCTGATAAAATAAGAGAGTGAATGACAGAGAATATTCTAGATTCGGTGCAGAAGAAGATCCAAGATATTTTTTTAGGTCGAATTTATCGGAATTTTCTTTGTTGATCCAGAAAATTTGTGTTATTTTTTGTGCGAACCACTTTGGATCTTATGTGGATCGACTATATATTGTCTGTTATACAGGGGTATTATTTTGTGGTTTGATTGTTTGACGTGTATTTTTTTAATTAACATTTTTATGATAGGTATTGTACGAACGTCTTATTTTGGTTTCCAATTTTTATATATAGTTATATTGGCACTATCAACTGAATTCAAGAACACATTTTGGATCGACTATGGTCATACTTTGTTTCTGATCTTTCTGAAGTTCTTTTCTGTCCACAGAAGATCTTTAAAAAAAAGCAACAAAATTCTTTGTACCGGCAGAAATTTTTCCGTTACAAATTGGAAATAGAATTACAAGAATAATGAAATTTGAAATTAGTAGATGAGAACAATGAAATTTGAAATTAGTAGATGAGAACAATGAAAAAGTACTAATTTTTATATTAGTGTGAAAATGATACTATTTATATTAGTAAAATTGTGGTTTGAATTGTACATTTGAAACAGTGAATATCTCTAACAGATAAAAAATAATGTTAACAATGTGCTAATTAAAAAGAAAGATAGGTAAGTAGGATCTCAAACGAATTGTTGCAACGTGGAGATGCATAAGTTGCGTAAACTTGATCATTTTGAGATTGTGTTGATGGAAATACGAGAAGAAAACATTTTTTTTTCTCTCTATTCACACTTTCAAATAGTAGTTATTCCAATATTTACAAGGAATAAATAATAAAAACTATTCTAGCTATTTTGAATAACAAAAATATTGATTGGATATACATTGTTATTCTGAGTAGCCACTGTTTTAAAATAACTTATTTTTTACACATCCAAACATATCCTAAGGAGTTTTGAACAGAGAAATGCTAAGAATTTTAAATGTAATATGTCCTTATTTTGCATAGTATTATTTTTATTTATTAATAAATGCAAATGCTACAACAATTTTGATCAGTACTACATATATTAATTTTCTTGTCCATCACTATATAAGTAAGAGGTAGTTCTAAGAAGATTCAATAAAAATCAATTGATCCCAATTTTATTTTAAAATTTTTGTATTTATATTGAATATTTTATATAATATGATATGGTAAAATTGATCTCCATTCTTTGCATAAAATTTATATAGTTAACTCTCGTAGTTCGAAAATTTATATGATTTATTCTATATGTATTTGATCTTCATTGTTCGAAAATCTAACTCCACCTCTAATTAATAATAGCTCTCGCAAAAATAATTGTCAAAGCCGAAAGCGATGCAAGAGATCTGATGCGCTGAAGGTAATCAAAGAAAGAGGAACCGCCTTTGACTGTGGTTTGGAGGTTTCGGTGGAGTTCAGCAAGTCGAGCTCGAGAAGTCGCTGAAAAGGTGTGTTGGAGATTAGACCAGAGAGCAGAAGAGGATTTGCATGCAAGACACGACTTGGCCAAGAAGTGTCTCAGAAAGAGATGCCCTTAGCCATCCAAGAAGAAGCTGGTCTTGTTGGTGAGCAGGATTTGAGCGAAGCTGGGCATTGACAGTGTTATTAGGCTCAGGAGTTGGTGGAGAGAGGTAGCAGTGTAAACCGTAACCATAGAGAATAGGCTCGATTTGGGATTGCCATGCTAGGTAATTGGTTCGATTTAATTTTGTAGAGATAGGCAGATTGAGAAGAATGAGAGAATCAGTAGATGGGGTTATGTTTGGAGGAGGAGGGTTTTCAAGAGGAAGGGTAGATGTTGAATCCATGTCGGCTGACAAGGAGCTCTGATATCATATAAGCTTTTGAGAAGAAGAAGAGATTTTAAGGATTGAATTTTATTTTTCCTCAAAAAAAAAAAAAGGATTGAATTTTATTCATTATTGCTTGATTACAAAGATTGCTACAGTGGCTTATTTATAGTCAAGTATATGAGAAATCCTAAGTGTAATTTACAGATTTACTATTGTAATTCAAGCTAAGGTAAAACAGATTAATCACTTGTTGATAGGAATGAGTTGCAGACAGGAGGAATAATTCTTTGCTCTAGTCGTTGGAATGGTGACAGCTTCATGTCCATTGGAGACAGAACTGGAAGAGTCCATTTGATGCTTTACAATGTTCTCCTGGTCTGGTGTTGTGGCATAATGTGGGAAGCAAATATGCTGCGATTCTACAGGATCGCAGGATCTTGCGATTTCAATTTCAACTCTTCATTTATTACATTGTACGAATTTTAAAAAGAGAGAGTTTTTATACACGGATCTCAAAATACATGAATGGTTGAGATTAAAATCGCAGGAATCCTGCGATCCTACAGGATCGCAGCAGATTTATTTCCCATAATGTGCAAGGTATTGTAGACGCATCAGGTTGCCCATCAAATTGCCTAAATCGGCTTCTCCCATTTTTGGTTGTTTCTTTATTCTATCGGTTCTAAATCCATGACGCCGAGCATGGTTGCCTAATGGGCCAGTTGAGCTCACCAGCTCACTTGTTAAAGCAGATTCGGATCTTTAACGGGGTTTGGATCGGCATTGGAAATTGTAATGGGATGCAAGTGGAACTAATTAGTTTAGGAGGCTTGTAATGGGCCGACTTAGAATTGAGTTTCTATTGGGCTTTTATCAGCCCAATTAAAGAAACACATCAAACTGTGCTCAACTTAGAAACTTTATATAGAATTTTACCTGGTATTTGGGTATGGAATGAGCCCAAAATTATATTGATTTTTCATCAACTGGCATAGTTTAAAAAAAATAAAAATAACAATTGTTATTGAACCCTTTTGCATTGTGATATTTGTGCAGTATGACAAGCTCACACAAATATTTAAGGCTATATAGTAGTAGTTTGGCGTATGACACGTTTAGATTAATGAAATTATCCGTTTCAATATCGCTAGCGCTACTGCACGAAGGACACACAGGCCATCCATGCCGATAATGATTCTGTGTTTTTGTAAATTGTGCTTCCTTCAGCAAAATATAGATGAGAGATTCATGAAAATAACATGTGAGATCCACGAAAGAAGGATTATTAAAGAGCTCATTAATAGACAATGATAAACTTCTATTAGTTCTATAGCAAACTTCAGAAAATTTATGCTAGATATATGGTAGTGAAAGTAAGTTATTATTAAGTTCTTAAAATCAATAAGAAAAATTTATTGTGCAATAAATATTTAAATAAAACTTTCAAAAATAATTAATTAATTATGAGATATTGGAGAATTATTGAAATGTATTGACTCCAAAAATATCAAAAATAAAAAAAGGCTTCAAATTACATGGGTTACAAACTCACGCTACTAAAGTTGGCAATTTGTGGAGTGATACTTAATTCTCCTTATGGTATTAATGTTTCTGACCAAATCAGATTTGTTAATTTGATGAAGTTATTTAATTTTTTGCGCTTTATGAATAGCTCTGATCCTTAATTAATCAATGTTGATTTTAGCTTTCTTAATTGCTCTGCTTTTTAAAATGAAAATTAAGGAATTAGTTTATAATCCAGCTATTCGTTTTGATCTTTGAAACTATTTAAATACAATTTTGCATTAGATAATTCTCTACTCCATTTATACCGTGTAAAACCGGACAACACTGTATCATACAATAATTATTGAGTGCATAACAACAACCCAATTAAGTTTTCAAAATAAAAGAACTTGATCCGTACCTTTCGTAATGAAAAAAGAAAATCCAAAATTAATGAATAACAAAATGTTCTTTATTAAAAGTTCCAAATTGTTTTTAAGATAAAACAAATAAATCACACAAACGATAGTGAAAAAAAATTAAAGCGAAACCTAGATATGAGTGAGTCTATGGTACTATGCATATTACGATTTGTTACCGTGCTACGGCTCTATATTCGAGTTTTCAAATCCTAACGGTCGATCCGAACCGTTCATCTTGTTCTCCATATTAATATGTGTTTGGAGACCAAATTTTACATTTTTTGAAATTTTTTTTACTATTTTTTATATTTATTGAAAATCACTGTTTTTGGATGGTCCAGAATTTTCAGATCAAGTGATTTTCTAAATATCTAAAAAAATAGTAAAATTTTTTCAAAAAATGTAAAATTTGGTCTCCAAACACATATTAATATGGAGAACAAGATTAACGGTTCGGATCGACCGTTAGGATTTAAAAACTCGAATATAGAGCCGTAGCACGGTAACAATCCGTGATATGCATAGTACCATAGACTCACTCCCTAGATATTTAGTTAAACCTCCCTGTTAATAAGAATGAAAATTAATCGAGAGGCTTTCAATGAAATTGCTCAGTCATAAGAAAACCCTGCTACTTCTATTTCATTATGTGTTGCTGCTTTCAACTTGAATTCTTCTTCTCTCAACTATTCTCTTCTCACGGTCTAGCTAAATCAATGAATTCCCTCACAACCTTTGCAATATCCTCTTTCCAAACATTTATCACACTTTTCCCTTTTGCCCTTCAAGCTCATACCCATCTTCCATTTCTCCACTATAAGCCGGCTATCGCCATCTTGGTCTGAACACATTGGAAAGTTAACATTGGTATACCATGCAGCATATACAATGACATAATCAGGATTTGAGTCAGGAATAGACATAAATTAAATTTGGATTTTTTTTTCAGAACAAGTTCGGATTTGGATCGCTTTCATAATTCTCTTCCCGCCTTCGCCCGCCTACCAAATTGTATCACTGCCTATTGAATCGGTTGTAATTTCTAGATTACTAATTGATACCAAAATTACTAAAACAATTTCTTGTAATTTCTAAAACAATTGGTATCAATTGGGAGGAAAGAAATTGCTACTCCGAATTGAATAAAGTTTTAAAAATATATTTCTTCCCTAACTAGATTAAACAACTAACACATCCATCTCTGAGGTCTGAACTGACAATCGCTACTCCGAATTGAAATCAAATTGGGACCCATTGAAGAACCTAGGCAGCTGCCACTGTAGCTCAACCCATTGAAGAACCTAGTCCAAAAAAAAAAATATTCCAGAGATATAGGCAGCTGCCACTGTAGCTCCGCCCATGAGAATATACTGCCTCAAGTGTCAAGTTCCAGTGAAAGTGTGTCCGAAACCCTCCAATAGAAGAATGGCATAACACCTTTTGTTGCTCAGACCACGGCACGACCAAACCATAAAGGAATATAGTTTGCAAAGAAATAGAAATTGGTTTCCTCTCTTGTATGGGGAAAAAATATCTACAAGAATAATAAGAGTTGTTAGGAATAAATTGGATGATGATACCAACATGTGTTTATAGATGCAATTATCTTACAATTTACCAAAAATAAAAATATTATAAATAATTCAGTCTCAGTCACCCTTGTTTCCACAGCATAAGCATTTATTAACCATGAATGATGACGACATGCCCAAAACACTATGAGGGTGTTCGGCAGCCCTGGTTAAGAGGGTGAGGATAAAAAAATTAATCTCATCTAAGTAGTACTTGTTTGGCAAAGTAATTGGATTAAAAATTAATGAAGACTTAAACAAGTAAAATATATATTATAGTATGCAAAGACTTAAACACCCTCATTCACATTTTTCTTGCTATCAAATACAATTATGATCTTCAACATATATAATACACACATTTTACTACAAATAATTAGAAGTGCCTGAACTTAATAATTAATAATGAAAAACCGAGCTCATAATTAATAATTAATACAACAAACTAACAAAGATAATGATGAAAATAATTCATAATTTAAAAATACAATATTATAATAAACACATATGATAATAAATATTTATACAAAAATTAAATTACAGCAACTTAGTTTCCATACCTTCAGCGCAAAATTAGAATTTACCAAGTTTTCATTCTATTCATCAAGACAACTTTAATAATTGTGACTATTTAATATTTTATGCAAGGTTGGTACCGACTTATTTGTAATACACAACAAGTAATTATATATTCAAATTTGCAAAGTTGGTACGAAACCAACAGCACCAAATGGTACAAAACTTGACATGCACCAGTTGGTAATCGGTTCCAACAAGAACCAATTGGTCGTACCAATACCAACTGGTTCATACCAGTACCAATTGGTTGGTACCCGTCCCAACTGGTTAGCACCCGTCCCGACTGGACTGTATCCGTACCAACTGGTCTGTACCAGTAGCAATTGAATTGCTTTCAGACTAGAATAAAACAAAAAACGAGATATAAGATAGTAAATTCTGAGATTGAAGAATCAAGTTTACACAATCACACTTACAGAATTGAAGTTGCTTTAATTATACTCCGTATATTAAGGATCAAATTGAAATTACACAATCACACATGCTAAATGTCCAGTCTTTTTCTACCCCAAATGAGATGGGTTCAATATTCAATTTATGCTTTGATTCTACTCGATTTTAGAGGTTCCAAGCATATTAGTACATTTCTGTAAAAGGATTGAGATATCAGCGTCAGATGGCTTGAGCTAACCCTGAGATAGTTTCCAATTATCAACGACGGGTAGCACCTCAATATCGAACTTTACAGAAGAATTTACCAAAAAAAATTGAGAAGGAAGAACACCTATCAAAAGGGATATCAATAGATAGAGCCTTCTTGTGCAAAGCTCTTCGTGGCCTTCGATTGTCGCAGTTGTTGCCTGTTACGAGATTAGTGTTGAATATAATTTTATGCAGAACCATATTGCATATATAAACCCTAAATTGTCATGATCCTCTAGTGAATCATAATCTGAAATTTAAAATTACCTTGATCCATAGCCATGATCTTTCAGAGATGCACAATCACCGTTGATCACCGGAAGCCCTTAGAATTCCAAGTAATCCCTCTCAAGTCTGATGGAGAGAGCGAGAGAGGCAGTAGTGACAATGTTCTCTTCTTCACAAGGAGGGATACCCGAATCACAAGTTCTTTACCGAAAGTTCCCTTCTCAATTACTCTAGATCAATCTTTAATTTTTGTTCTTCTGTAGAGAGAGACTAGAGAGAGAGACAGAGAGGCGTGACCCTTAATTAAAAGGACACTGCAGGTTCATATATATATATCCTTTCAATTAATAATCAAAGAGGATATATAGCCGTATCTTTTGAGGATGATACAGACCCAATCATTTATCCAATTGAATAGGCGCATCTATCAATTAATTAATTAATCAATCAATTAATTAATTAATCAATCAATTTATTAATTAATCAATCAATCAATTAATTAATTAATTAATCTTGTTTCTTTATTTGATCTGTAGCCTATTTTCTTATTGGATCCTTAACGGGTCTGAATTCAGAACTTGTCTTATTGGGTATTTCCTTATTTACAGAACATTGTCATATTTGATTGTGTTCCTCAGGGACCAATAGCATAATTGTATTATTATCAAACTTTATATAATTTAGATCATCACTAAATTATAAAGTTATTAATACGCATTATACACATCAAAGGCCCCACTTCTCATGACCCATATTGAACCCGATAAATAATACTTAATTTGATCACTTCATAACGGGTCTAATTTTGACAATCTATTATTCAATATATATTTATATTACATATAAGTCCACATATGTTGTAATTAATTGAAATTAATTCCAACAATTAGTTCTTAGCTGCTGAATGTAATCACTCTTGGTCAATTACGTGAGAAAAAAAAAAAGAATTTTGGGGAATTTGGAATATGGAAGCAACAAGACAGTAAACAAGAAAGATGGGAACTAGGTTAAAATTGATTCATTATTTTCATATTCCAATCCGTAGTTACATTAGCCTTTTATAGGCGATTACAACACAACTGAAATTATTGAAATTGGTTGAGTAAATTACTGTAAACACTCTCGGCACGGCACATCAGCAAGCTCAGCCTTTATGGCATCTGACGCGTCACAATGACCTCTCTAGGCAGGGCCCAATCTCCAGAGTTATCGCTCTCTAGCGGCTCTGGGATTTCATTTGAACTCTTGGGCTCAGTTGCAGTCTCTTCCTTTTTCAATTCAGCCTGTTCGAGTTCTCTGACCATCCTGCCCGCTAACTCAACTTCTTCTCTTTTCTCTTGAGCTTCAGCGGCCTCCACCAAATCAGCGACATTTTTTTACATTACCGGAGTACTGTCGAACTAAGTTGGAAAGATGAGGGAAACTTTTTTTTTTTTTTTTTCTAATAAGGAGTCGTACGGACTTGGGGGTTAAATAGTCTAAAAGTAACTGAAAAAGGTTCTAAGAAGATGTCGAAGGAGGCTCTGACCTTAAGGAAGGGGGCGGAAGGATTAAATTCTGAGTTTCTGACACTAAGAAAATGTCTAAATCTTTCCTAAGACGAACCTGTTCAGATTGATTAGTAAGAATTAAATGAAAAAGGAGACTAAGGAGCCTTGTCAAACATGTACTATGTGATAAAAGTATTTCATCATGAAGACTATATAATCGAACAAGTACAGATGACCAAACCTCATGATTTTATGCTTTCAGATATCAAGTAGGCAACTATTCTCTCATCTCTTAATGTTAATTTTTTAAAAGATCTGTCAAAATTTATATTGACATAATAAAATTTATTAATCTGCCTTTCTCAAAAAAAAAAAAAAATTTATTAATTTGTATCAAGCTTCTAAATAGCTAGCTATAGCGGTTTTGGACCCAGAAAGCTAAGCTACGGGCTAAAACTGCGCTAATCAAGCTACGACCGCTATAGCGGTAATAGCGGTCCGCTATGCTACATGGGTTATGATTTTGCAATTTTTTTTTTCTGAAAACATGATTTTGCAATTTTAATGGGCCTTAATATCTAGATTGTTTTTTTTTTTACTTTATTAAGCTATATCAATACAATGGAACATGTGCGGGCTATACCGCTATATCAATTAAATTTTGTATCATGCATTAATATATGGTAGTGGTATATTTTGAATATAAAATATATCGATAGTTTTTGAATTAGGGATATTTTGAATGACAATTTGAACTTTGTATTGGTTTAATATGAATAATATTAGAACTTCTTAATTAATTTGATATTTTTTTTCTTGATGAGACATTTTTACTAGGCAAAGCCTTCTATGGACATAAGGACCTATTTGTAAAATGAACATATTTTTATTTTTAAAGTTCAAACAGTCGATCCGAACCGTTCATCTTGTTCTCCATATTAATATGTGCTTGGAGACCAAATTTTACATTTTTTTGATTTTTTTTACTATTTATTAAGATGGGTACAAAATTCAATGGTCTGAATTTGATAATTTTTATACCCATCTTAATAAATAGTAAATAAATTCAGAAAAATGTAAAATTTGGTCTCCAAAGATATATTAATATGGAGAACAAGATGAACGGTTCGGATCGGCTGTTTGAACTTTGAAAATAAAAATATATTCATTTTACAAATAGACCCTTATGTCCATAGAAGCATCACTCTTTTTACTATTAGTAGAAATATAAAATATAATTTTTGAAATAAAAAAACGCTATTTATAATAGCTTTCGCTATAGCTCCGCTATTCGCTAAAGCTTTTTTTTTTGTCTCCCCGCTACACCGCTATAAACGCTATTTAGAAGCTTGATTTGTATAAAAAGAAAAAAATGTGAAAAAGAAAAGACATAATAGTAATAAGAGAAAATGTAACGTCCCCCGGACTACAGTCTCTCGAAAATTCCCGCGTATAAAAACCTTTCCTTTTTAGCTTAGTTCCGACGCATTTTTTCAGCCACGCGCTTTCAACTGCCATAACCGGCAACGACGCGGTCCCCACTACTACAGTCGCCATGTTTCCTATTTAAGCCCTTCTTTTTTTTACCGTTTTTCTTTTTTTTTGAAAATTGAATCGTTTTTTGAACCTTCTTTCCTTTTTTTTTACCGCTTTCCTTTTTTTTACAACGTCAAATATCTATGATTGTCTGAAGTATATTTGTATGTAAACATAATTTTTATATGTATGTTCACAGGATAATATGTGTATGTTCACAGGATAATATTTGTATGTTAATAGAATAATATGTGTATGTTCACAGGATAATATGTGTATGTTCACATAATAATATTTGTATGTTCACAGGATAATATGTGTATGTTCACAGAAGGTGGTCCCGAGTTTAACTGTCAATTGTACTTCAATTGTACTTTGTTTGTTGACCACGCGTTTTCATCTGGGACCACGCGGTTTCATCTACAAAACATCCATTGAACTTGTTTATAGGATTGTTTTCATAGTATTACCGGATCTAATGAACTTATTTATAGGATTAGTGTAAAAAGTCCGGAAATTTTCGGAGAACTGTTAGCTGCTTCCTAGTAATAATACTTACTAATTTATCTAAGAAAGAGATAAGCAGCAAAAGGTGAGACGGGACGATTAAGCTGGCAAAAACCTCTTATCGTCCAATCTCACCTCTGTCTCCGTTTGAGTTACAAGCTCACGCAACTGAGCGATAAGAATATATATAATTTGTTGAGAAATTCTTAATTTACCTTTGCCTTTTGCCTTTGTGGGATTAATGTTTCTGACGAAACCAAATTTATTGACAGCACCGTAGCTAATTCTGCACACCACCGTTTCATTATTTCGAGATGGCAAAACAGCAATCCAGTTTTCAAAATAATTTATGTATGGTTCTTTTCTATGGGCCGAGACCAAAAGCATATCTTAGCTAGATTCAATTACTTCTTTCTTCTCTTTTGAAATCTAATTTTATTCTCATCTCATAAATTAACCAGGCCCATAAGGCTCATATAATTTTCTTATCTAGGTTGTACAATAATGTTTTAGTGATTGATGCAACAAAATATAGATGAGAGATTCATGCAAATAATATGTCAAATCGACCGAAAAAGAATTATTTAAGAGCTCATGAATAGACAATGATAAACTTCTATAGCAACTTCTCAACATTTATGCTAATTAGAGATGACATAAAAGCCCATCGTCCCATCGGCTCATTCGCTCTTTATTTAGTCAGCCAGACACCATAATAGGTCATGTAAAGTTGGACTTAAAGACAAACCAGACCAAGCTAGATCTAAACTTAAACTAAGACCACAAGGCTTTTATTTGGAAAAAAAAATTTGAGGTTAATTAGGTTTTATTATTAATTTGTTTTTATTAAGCGTCTCTTTCACACTTTCTCTCTCTCTTTAGTATATGCTTTTTTAAACGGGAAATACAAACAATTTAAGTTAAGATGCGGAAAATTTGCTTTCCAATTTTAATTAAATAAGTTTATGGCATGCAGTAGAATTAGTTTTAATTTAAATTATAGTATATATTTTCTTTGTGAATTTTATTCATGATCTATTTAAAATTGATTTGAAGAAATTAATGGAATAGGAGTTTTTCCTTTTATGTCTCCGAATATTGCTATATATTGTTTGCTAGAGTGCAATGGTGACTTAATCTCCGTATTTTGAGCAATTAATATGGATTATGTCCGAGTTTATAAGTTGGATAGATCGAAAATGTTTTTGGACTCAGCTCGAAAATTTAGAGGATCTTACACTATTTTTTTGAATTTCGGGACTTTTATCACAAGAGAATTGCTATGTAAGAGTTCCAGTAATATGCTATACTCACCACTACTTTAGACGAGGGAATTTTTTTTTTAAAATGCCTAGAGTTCTGTGTTCATGGGAGAGAGAGAATAAAAAATAATAAATAAATGAAAGCTCTCTAAAGAGTCGTACGGACTTGGGGGTAAAATAGTCTAAAAGTAACTGAAAAAGGTCCTAAAGAGACGTCTAAGGAGGCTCTGATCTTTTAGGGGGAGAAGGATTAAATTTTGAGTTTCTGACGCTAAGGAAATGTCTAAATCTTTCCTAAGGCGAACCTGTTCCGAATCGATTAGTAAAAAAGGAAAACGAGGCTAAGGAGCCTTGCCAAACATGTACTTTGTGATAAAAGTATTTCAAGAAGACAATAATCGAACAAGTATAAATGACCAAACCTCACGATTTTATGCTTTGAGATATCAAATATTCAACTATTCTCACAGTATATATCCCAAAAAATGATAGTTTTGTTGCTAATTAAAATTAATTCTAATTTACTTGTGACAGTTCTAACATTAGAGCTCCATGCATTGCCGATTTAAAGATTAATTCTTGCTCATTTCTTGATGTTTTTTTTTTAAACATCTATCAAAATTTATATTTGCAAAGTCAAGATAATAATATTTATTAATTTGTATAAAGAAAAGACATAATAATAATAATATTTACTAATTTGTCTAAAAAAAAAAATAAGCTGCAAAAGAAGAGACGGGACGATTAAGCCGGTAAAAACCTCTTATCGTCCAATGTCATCTCTGCCCCCGCTTGAGTTACAAGCTCACGCAACTGAGTTTGGCGATTAGAATATCACAAAAATGTTATAAAATTTGTTGAGAAATACTTAATTTGCCTTTACCTTTTGCCTTTGTGGGATTAATGTTTTTGACGAAACCAAATTTATTGAGAGCATCGTAGCTAATTCTGGAAACCACCGTTTTATTATTTCGAGAGGGCAAAAACAGCAATCCCAATTCACAAGTTTTCAAAATAATTTCTTTAATTTTCTTTTCTATGGGCCGAGCCCAAAAGCATATCTCAGATTCAATTACATCTTCATTCTCTGTTGAAATCTTATTTTATTCTCGACTCAGAAATTAACCAGGCCCATATAATTTTTTTTCTCCTGGTTGTACAGTAATGTTTTAGTGATTCATGCAACAAAATATAAATGAGAGATTCATGGAAATAATATGTCACATCCACGCAAAAGAATGATTATTTAAGAGCTCATGAATATACAATGAAAAACTTCTATAGCAAACTTCTGAACATTTGTGCTAGATATATGGTAGTGAAAATAAGTTAATATTAATCTCTTAAAATCAACAACAAAATTTTTTGTGACAAAAATATTTAAACATAATATCAAAAAATGAATGAATTATGAGATATTTGAGGATTATTGAAATTAGGGATGACGCTCATCCTCCAACACCATAAATAGATCAGGTAAAGTTGGATTTAGAGACAAATTAAACAGACCAGTCTAGATCTAAATTTAAACTAAATCTCACAAGACCTTTTATTTGAAAAAAAAATGAGGTAAGGTTTTATTATTAATCTGCTTTTATTAAGCGGCTCCTCTTTCACACTCTCTCTATTTAGTATATATATATTTTTTAAAACAGGCAATACAAACAATTTAAGTTAAGTTACGGAAAATTTGTTTTGCAATTTTAATTAAAATAGTTTATGGAATGCAGAAGATGTAATTTTAATTTAAATTATAAGAAATATTTGTTTTGTGAATTTTATTCATAATCTTTTCAAAATTGACCGGAAGGAATTAATGGACTGCAGAGTTTTCCTTGTACTTTGACGATTAAACAATATTTTTATGTTTCATTTTGAGCAAGCAATTTTAAGGAGGAATACAGTAAATATCCATAAAAAGCTAGGGGCTTTCCTATAAATTAAAAAAAAAAAAATCCAAATGCTGCAAATTAGTGGTATGCAGAAAGTAACACGGGAAAACAACTCCTCTGGAGAACACAACGCAAGGCTAGACGTGTTGTGTTTGATGATAAATAAAAATTGACATGGTTTAACGCATTCAATTGCTAAATTCTTTTTAAAAATATAAAAATGACCATTTTAACACTACTAAAGTTAAAAATATTAAATTAAGAACTAGCAACATATATATTATTTGTGCTAACTTTTCAATTTTACATATTTTTCAATTTAGTTAGTAAATATAATGAATTTTTCTCAACAATCCAAAATTCAAATCAACGTGTAAAATTTGACAAAAAGAAATACATTTATAGTACATGAAAAAAAATTGAGAAATAAAATGAAAATGACCAAAAAAGAAACTGCAGCATTTTTTGTGGACATTTTTCCATATTTCTTTGAACGTAAACTATTCGTAAACATTTTGAAAAATATTTAACATGAATTTCAAAAGAAAACAAATTCTAGTGTAGACACTAAACCATGGAGAAATGAATCAATTACTGACAAGAGCGACATATATATGTACATTCGGTTGCCAGTATATAGAATCAAACAGAAATAGAAAAATGTACTTCTCATTTTCGGTTACCAACTTTTTGTCAGAATTCATTTACTATCATTATTGTTACAACTAACAACATCACATTATTTAATTTGTTATGTCCAATCCAAATTGATTAATTGCATCACAAAACAAAACAACAAACAAAAATATTGACTGATATGTGCCCTTTTACAATTATCCACTAATGCTCATTTTTCATTTGTAAAATAGTGAATAAAATCAGTAAAATTCATATATGATGAACCTCCTTCCTCCATTGCCTTCTTTGCTTTGTCAGAAAAATCTTTACTCCTCTCTCTTCTTTCATTTGCTTCAATTCCTCCATCCATCAGTGCATATACTGCCTTTCTGATATCATCGCTCTTCACCATGACAGCATCTTCGTTAGCAAAGTTCGGCACTTTTACACTGAGACTAACTCCGATCCTGAGAACATCCACAATTAATTTCTCATTGACAAATTGATCTCCAAACCGCGGCCATGTGATCATCGGTACTCCCATAGAAATCGCCTCAAGCAATGAGTTCCATCCACAATGCGTTATAAAGCCGCCAACCGCCGGGTGTGACAAAATCACCATCTGAGGAGCCCATCCAACAATAATAAGACCTCTATCCTTTGTTCTCTCTTCAAACCCTGCAGATATCCAATTTTCAACCTCGGGTTTCATTTCTATCTTCTTAATTACCCACATGAACTGTTTGTTTGATGCCTCTAAGGCATTCCCGATCTCCATAAGTTGCTGAGGAATTGTATATGAAAGGCTACCGAAATTGATGTACAAAACTGATGCAGTATCCCTGCTATTGAGCCAGGTTAGCACTCGTTGGTTTTGATCAATTGCCTCTTTATTTCCACGAACAACTTTCATTTCAATATCCTTGTTGTAAAGGCAAGTTGGTCCGATTGTCCAGACCTTTTTTCCAATCAGCTTCTCATAATTATCAACAAACAGTTGCTCCAACTCGAGGAAGGTATTTATTACCACCCCATCGGCTGTAGACTCTTCTTCGAGACACTTCTTTCTCATATCTTCAGTGGAGGGGCTATTAAGGAAGCCCGGTGTTTGGGCTTTCGTGACTTCAAATTTAATAGGAAAGTCTGGCACAACGACATATTCGTTCTCATCGGTTGTACTATCATACACCTTGTGATGCACTAGATTATAATCAGTAGCTATATAAAAGCAACATGGTCCATGAAAGATTACCCTAGGTATGCCGAACTTTCGTGCAACAGGACCCGTCCATCCATTGCACATATCAGTGATCATGCAATCTGGCAGTAGTTCAAGGCCTCCGAGGAAAGCTTCCAAGGGCTCGTCGAGGGAATAAATGGCCTCAAAGAAAGCCCTAGTGAGGCCATGAAGAGCGATGGTTTCGACACTTTCACACCCTGGTGGCAAACTGAACTTCACATTTGGAAAACTGAGCTCGACGAACTCTATTGAGAGATTTGTGTCTTTTGCCTGATCGATTATGGGTTTGATACGGTCGGCATTTGCCGGTGTGATTATGAGGCTTACATGCACCCCACGCTCGGCTAGGATGCACCCAATGTCTACCATGGGGATAAGATGACCTTGAGCAGCTAGTGGAACTAACACAAAATGAGGTTTATTTGATTCTTCTCTGAAGCAAGTCATATTTGCTTGTGTTTTAATTGATCTAGCTCTAAGCTCTTTTTGTTTTGTTTTGTTTTTTTTTTTTGGGTATTGCTAGCTCCAAGCTCTTGGTTTTCGGAGAAATTAAGGGGCTCCAATTGTATGAAGGTATTTGTAAGGAAGTATGGTTTATCAACTATATAACTATATATGAGGTTGATTGGAGAATTGATCCATGTTATCCACCTCTTTCTCCATTGCCATCTGAAATGGAAACTTCCGGTTAATCAATATATCATGTGCCAGATGTATACCTAATTGGTTTATACTTTTTACTTTTGTATCTATGGCCATTAAACTTATATGTGTACAAATTTATTTGTCAAAAATATGTTAGGTTTGATGAAAATAAAAATTGCAGTATAATTTAAAAAAATATTTTATTTAAATATTTTCTAGATTGCATATTTTGTTGATATAGAAAATTATGCCATTTTAAAAAAAATATCGATTTTATAATTGATAAAGTTATAATTTTCGTTTATATTTAAATGAAAACAAAATTAATTGCTTATTTTACATTTTTTTAAAGTAATTAAAAATAATAAAAAACATTAAGTCTTATACAAGAGGCTCAAATCAAGATCCAGACCATTTGATTGAGATCGAACTAATTTCAGCTGATAATGTGCTCTGCCATTGGCTTCTTTCCCTGCTCTCCGTGTGCTCTGCAGCTGATGATGTGCCTTCCATCACCAGGTATTTTGTTGGTATATATGTTTGGCGTTTTGGTTTATTTTTAGTTTCATGATCAGACGGGTGCATGAGAACGAGGGTTTATTATAGTATGCAAACTCAGCCGAGTTGGGAATCGAATAACGTACCGATTCTGCAGCGGCCGATTTTTCGGATAAAAACCGGCACTACAACAAAGTAGACACTTTTTGCGAGGAAAAAAAAATGCATTTATGACGGTCGTCCGTTGCAAAAAGTACCGTCACAAAAAGAAAAATCTGAACAGTGAGAGTAATTCGTCGCAAAAAGTCACTTTTTTATTCTCGCGAAAAATATCTCATTCTTGTTGTGCAGGATTAACAGTAGTGAATCGGCCGAGTCTAGAGAGTTTTGCCTGAAAAAAAGAGTCCTCACTTCTCAATTTGAGAAGGAAAAACGAAAGAACTGTGTGGAGAAGATCAGAAAATGTATACTCTTAAATAGATTTGGTCTACTAGTCTGTCAACTATATAAATAAAATACACTTATATATGGTCCATAGTGAGTCAGGAGCTATGAAAAGCTCTCATGGAGATATGGGACCACTTGTTACCAGGAGCATAGTGACAATATATTTGAATTATACTCGAATTATATCCGAATATTTTTTTTTGAGGTGATGTCGAACTGAACACCGAATTATTCAATTGAACGAACTTTGACTGAATTAAACCCGAATAATTCGCGAATTTTATAAACTTTTTCCGAATTTTACAAATTTTTGCCAAATTTTTTCAAGAACAAATATTTTTTTTTGAATTTTTGTTTGCTCCCTTACAAAACTGAGATTTTTGATCCGAATAATTCCAAATCATTCTCGAATTACATCTAAATTATTTATGAATTACAAATTTTTGATCTCACCGAACCGAACTCAAATAATTTATTTGTCACTATGTCAGGAGTAGGGGTGTTCAAACGGTCGGTTCGGTTAAAACCGAAGTAAAAAAATCAAACCAAACTTTTCTTCGGTTTTTAAAAATAGAACCGAACCGAACCGAATTAATATATTAACCGACTAAAAACCGAACCAAACAAACCGAACTAAATTCGGTTTATTCGATTCAAACCGAATTAAAACTATCGCTACAAAAAATGTTAAAATGTGAGGGTCATTCTTGCAAAATTGTTGAAACAATACATTTTAAGAAAAATTTTGCTACACGATTGAACCCAACACAGAAAAAAAGAATTTTTCTCAGCAAATTATGATAATTAGTAAACAAGATCCAGGGCCGGTCCTGAAGATTTTGGGGCCCGGGGCGAAAGAAATTTTTGGACCCTTTATATATACCCGTGTTATAAAAAACGGGCTTAATGGCCTATTATATGATTGTTTAATTGTTAATGGCTGTCAAACAGTTATGAATACACTTATCGGAGGTCTGTTAGTGAATTTTTCCGATTAATTGGCCGATTATTCTCGATTATTCCCAATTATTTCGTTTATTCTCGTTTGATCGTCCGTTTTTTTTTTTCTGTTTATTCTCATTTATTTTCGTTTATTCTAGTGATTGTTTTTTTTTCTGTAACTGTGTGATAATAAGTTTCATAAACATGTATTGCAATTTTATTTGTGCTTGGCTATACATTCAATTTTTTTTATATATGTTTTTTCTTCTTACTTATTTTGAATTAATTGATTAATTCCTCTATTATATATATATCATATATTTTTCTTACTTACTGATGTAATTTTTTCAATTAGTACATCATGTTCATATATTAAATTAAGTTGTTATTACAAACTAACTTTAGTGATTTTATGTTGGAATGTTTCATGTCTTTCAAATAATATATTGTTAGTGTTTGAAAATGCTTAATTCTCGAATTTATTTTTTAATTAAATAAATGTGTTACTTACACATGTAAAGTGCGTGTGTATTGTTAAGCGTAGTTTTATGTTATAATAATAGAATTAAGTTAAATTAAGTTTATTTGATAAGTTTGATGAGTTAAATAAATTATTTATTTAATAAATTATGAATATATACACATAATTTTAATGAAAATACAAAATTGTCCGCATAATTCTGATTAATCGGCCGCATACCGATTAATTGCTTGACAGTATCCCGTTCGTTCGACAAGCGCATACCGTTATTTACAATACCGATATACACAATTTTTTATTGATATGTCAATAGATCATACCTATTTATAGAAAAGTTTGAACCCTTTGAATATTCAAAGTTTGGACCCTAATATTTTATTTATTTTTAATATATACAGATTAATATTTTTAATATATGCAAAATATTTTTGTTTCTTTTGGGGCCCCATAAATCTTGGAGCCCGGGGCGGTCGCCCTGGCTGCCCAACACCAGGGCCGGCCCTGACAAGATCAAGGCTTTGCATCAGCTAAAATTGTAAATAAAAAGTGGGATTTTATCAATAATCACCAAATCGTTAATAAAAGAAGAAAGAAAGAAAAAACAGTGTATAATCCAACAATCTGAATGTAATTCGAAGATTAAAGAAGAGAGAATACAAAAAATTAAGGGGAGGGGAAATAAAAGAAAATTTAGAGAGAATACAATTTCAGAATGATTGGTTTTGAGTGAAGCACGAAGAGAGAGAGAGAGAGAGATGGAAGCTTGGGATTCGCGAGACGAGTAGACTGGAATTCTTCTTTTATTTTTGGATCCAAGTGAGTTGGGATTCGCGAGAGTCGCGCGGCGAGAGAAGGGGCCTGGGAACATCGAATTAGATTTAGGGTTTCGTGATTTATTCGGTCGGTTCAGTTAATTCGGTTTTCAAAAATTCTAAACCGAACCAAACTAAAAAAACCGAATAACGTAAAATATTGAACCGAACCGATCCATTTAAACTGAAAAACCGAATCATTTAATCCAAACTTTTCCGGTTCGGTTTAAAACCAAACAAACCGAACCATTTGAACACCCCTAGTCAGGAGCTCCTAAAAACTATCTGTGGTCCGAGCATCTTGTATGAAATTTGCGTGATAGGACCACGTGGGTGAGGCGTGACCGCGTGAGACATTTTTTTTGAATTTTGAAAGACATAAATGGAGCCCATCACGTGACAATCACCCTATATCAGATTTTTAATTCACACCTAACATTTTTAATTCTCACCTAAAATTTGCGTGACAGGACCACATGGGTGAGGGTGATGAGACACATTTTTGGAATTTTGAAAGACATAAATGGGAGCCCATCACGTGACAATCACTGTAAATCAAATTTTTAATTGAGGAGGGTTCAAGTGCCTCCATGTTTTTGTGTCTCTATCATGTCTCTATTTCTTTCCATCATTTTCAAAGTTCAAACAGTCGATCCGAACCGCTCAATCTAACCTCCATACTAAAATATATTTGGAGACCAAATTTTATATTTTTAGAAATTTTTTTACTATTTTTTTAGATAGGTACAAAAATACTGTTTTTAGATGGTTCAGATTTACTCATTTTGTACCTATCTTAAAAAATAGTAAAAAAATTCCTAAAAATATAAAATTTGGTCTTCAAACATATTTTAGTATGGAGGTTAAGTTGAGCGGTTCGGATCGACTGTTTGAACTTTGAAAATGATGGAGAGAAATGGAGGCATGATGGAGGCACAAAAACATGGAGGCATTTGAACCCTCCTCAAAATAAAATAAAGTAATCAAGATTAAATTTTTAATGAATATGAATAAAGTATGAATAAAGTAAATTCTTATAAAAATAATATTACATGTGTACTTTAAATTTTTTGACACTTCTCAAAACTTTTTTTCCTCCAAATTTATTAAAAAATTTGAAAATTAAAAACATTAAAGTAAGTACATATACAATTTTTTTTTACTCTTTTTTTGTTTCCATGTGAAACTGAATCATTTTTTAATTATATCTTAATTATTTTTTAATCACGATTTTTTAACCCTGTCGAACTTAATCCAAATAATTAATTTGTCACTATGCTACAGAGTACGGACTTCAGAGTTCAGATAAAAAAAAACAAAATTACACAGAGCAACAAACTTTCCAAGTTGATCGCGAAATATTCGTAAAAAACATATTATTCGTTATTTTATTCGCGAATAAATTGGTAAAAATTTGATCAACCATTTTATTCGCTGTTCGATTCAATAATCTCTAAAAAATATTTTATTCACATTTTATTCGCAAATAAAATGCGAATCTGTGTTACTATGCTTGTAACAGAAGTTGCAGTGACGTACCTGTTTTCTTCCCTCTTCCTGTCGGCCGTTGGCCACATTACAAATTTTACTTTGTTACGGCTTATATTATACTTTAAAGAAAATTCTTCTAATTCGAATCCATATATCATATATCATATATGATGATGTAATTTCTAGTTACTCATAAAAATATATACTGCAATTAATTTTTAAAGTTTACACCTAAACCGCCTTATCAACATTTTCATTCATCTTTTTCATTTATTATGATGATAGGTTCATATTTTCATAATTTCTCTCCTCCTTTAAGAGATAATATATGTTTGTATCTCTCCTCATTTTCTTTATTGTATAATGTTTTAGAGTTATTCAAATATTTATTTATGTCAAAAATTTATTTTGTTGTAATCTTTTATACCGTGGTGGAGCTATAGTGTAAGAATGACGATCAATTGATCCTCATTTATTTTAAAATAAAATTATTTGTAGTGTAAAATTTATAATAAATTGACTCTCATTTCTTATATACATTGGTGGAACTACAGTGTAAAAATGAGGATCAATTGACCCTTATTTCTATACAATTTATTATAAATTGTTATGGCCGGGTAGTGTAAAATGACCCTCATTCTTCTTGTAGTGCAAACTTTGTAGCTATTTGTGTTCAGGATTGAATTTAATATCTTAGAGGCTTCTGTAGATCTATATGTATGGTTCTTCTCTTTCTTTTTTATTTGTTCTCTTTGGTTCTCCCTCATGTAATTTAATTACTTATTGGTGCAATGGTGTTGTTCCAGTTCGATTCCAAGAGCATACGACTGGGACTACAGATGGATCGTGTACCTGTCAAAAGCACGACGCATGAAACACCTGCACGATCAGTCCCGTGTTACTACACAAGTTCATGCTGTTTTAATTTGGTGATTTCTAAATCAAGTTCTCACTTCCTTGGTTGTTAGCCGTCTTTAATTAGGGCATATTTTGGATATATATAGAAGTTTTTTTTAGCACTTTTCTGTAAAAAAAAATTGGTATTTTGAAACAATGTATTTTTATGATTCTATGTCAATATATTAATGTTAATTACATGTTTATTATCTATATTTCAATGTGTTTGTTAATTTGGCTGAATAAGAATTGGGGAGTTTAAATGGATCAGTATTGAGTTGCTACAGGAAGGATTGTAGAATAAAGGCATGCTTATATGATGTCATTTAGGCCTGTCATTACCATGGTTAATCGATAGAATAATAAAAATTATCTTCCCATGCAAATATTAGCCCTTGGAAATACTCAAGTGGGTTGTGCATTATCCTTGGAAATACTCTAGTAGATTCCACATGCACTGCCCTTGGAAATAAACAGGTGGGACCCACATTTTCTTCCCTTGAAAATACTCTGGTGGGTCCCTCGTTTGATCCTCTTGGAAAAACTAAGGTGGGTCCCACTGATGATTCCCTTCGAAATAATGCAAGGCCAAGTTTGAAAGTATTTTCAATTACTCTTTTTTCAATGGCAGTCCCTTGGAACAAGCCAGAAAATAGTATTTCCAACGGTCCCCTTGGAAATACTAGCTATTAGTATTTTCAAGGAGGGTATTAGCAACGGTAGTATTTCCAAGGGTAGCGCTTGGAAATGATGATTTTTGGGCTTTTTTCAAGGGTAAACCCTTGAAAAAAGTCATTTTCGAGAGCATGAAAAAAGTGTGAATTCTAGTAGTGTATATACATGAAGCCGTGGTAGAACTAAAAAATCATGCGTCAGCCTATTATGGTGTGACAAGACCATGGCAACGTGCCAACGATTCAAGAGAAAAGTATAGGTCTCATGGCCATGAGAAGTAAATTTAAGTTTCATGGGCATCAGCGTGTTTGATGTGTTTTAAAATTTGTGCATGCTTTAAGAAACCATTCAAAATAACGATTAAAATAAACAGAAAGTAAATGAGAGAAGAGTGATATAGCATACAAATTAATGACTGCGGAAGAGAAAATACTGGTCTTTGTTTGTCGATTTTGGAAAGTTAAAATTCACACAGAGCTAGTAGAATACTTAATTTTGGGGATATACTCAAAGGATCTGAGGAGATAAATCGATTGACCTAGGGTTTACTGAAATATATGTATAATATAACAACATCACCATCAGTTTAACATATGGAGCAGATAGTGTATACTAAATCCGAGGTTCTAATTATTTACAAAGCATTGCCCCTGAAAATATGTCATCGGCTCAATATGGTAACGAGTCTTTATTACTTTGTACTATGACCAATGGATCATGTACACAACAGATGGTAAAAGTAACCCCCTAAGTGTGCCATCGTTCATTTAGCCAAACTGATGTTGAAGAGTCGCTCAATACTAACTATTCATAAATTTAACCAATGAAAAAAGGAGCGGCATCAACACCATCGATTGTTATACTGAATAGACGGTAAAAAGTTCAAAGTAATTATAGCGCTGCCACTCATTAAAAACACTATATGTGCGGAAGTACATCCAATGGTAAAGGGACGATGGTAAATGTGTTTTTTTTTGTAGTAGTGATAAAATAACACTTTTGGGTGAGCATAATATTTTTAGGTGCATATTTAGTACAAATTGGGTAAGTCAAAAAAAAATTGGGTCACTTTCGACTAGCATTCACATTATTGTTGGTTCTAAAGGCAGGAGGTGAATAGGACATTTTTAAACTTTTAATCTAAGTTATAAGTCCATAGTGTGTCTTAGAGTTATTATTGGCGGAAACTAGAATAACTTGATTCTAAACTAAATTAATAAATAATAAATAAAAGAGTAGAGTGTAGAGACACTTGACACGAGAGTTGTTTACGGAGTTTGGCACTAATGCCTACGTCTCTAGAGCCGACGACCTTTGAGATGACACATCTTTCTTTACCTAATGAGAAAGGAATATAAGATGGAACCTGTGAGCCCTTTGTTGAGTATTTTAAGTATAGGATTTTATGCTTGTTTTTATACTCTTTAGACTTTTAAATTTATAAACCTAAATACTCAAAGAAAGGCTAGTTCAAGCACACAACCTATCCTTGCAGTACTTTGGGTATTGATCCATAGGGAAATCGAGAAATACTAGTCTTTAATTCTATTGATTTGTTTCAGATTTGTGCAAGAAAGTAAAATTAAAGGGGGGATTTTGTTCTAACAACCCTAAGTTCGGGTTCAATACCCGGAGGAAGAGTTTTGAAACAATTAAAGTAAAAAAGAAAAGTAAAATAGAATCTTGGTTGCTTTCAAGAATTGGAAGATCTAGGGGCATTCGGTCTACAATCCCTTGTTAATTTTATCTACTCGGTTTGTTTAAATTCATGTTTGATTTGACGATGTTTCTAACCTAAAGTGTTAAAAAGGGTCATGGTCGTGAATTAATAACGTGCCTAGATAGTTTTGAACTTCACGGTCGTTCTTCACCCTAGTTATCTAGACCCATTAAGCTCTTGTTAGTCTATTTCAACTAATTATTGATACAAGTATTTTGGTGTGGTGGATTAACGTTCCTCTGATTTTAGGGTTGTCACCATCCTAAAAGGATATTTGACAAACGCATGCACACAAAATACATATCAACATTTAATCTAATATAGGGTTCCTAATTAAGGGTTTGACTTCATGGTTGTTCTTCACCAAACCCCTAACCTTAATTTCTGTAGTTTCGGTTTGGATATCAAATTACGGTCGAATCTAATTGAAATCTTAAGGTATTTGTGTTCATAATTTGGTACTCTCCTATCCCATCCTAACTACTTTAATTCTTTCGAATCCAAAGCGGGACTTGTCCAATTCAAGTACTAAATTATGTAATCAGCACAAATGATAAATCACATAAAATAACAATCAAATCCTATAAAACAATCATAATAAAAAAATAACCAAATAAAATAAAATTAAACAAGTTCATGAATTGACCTAAACTCCAAGAGAGAAAACTAGCCTCTCATGGAGATGCAAGAATTCAACAAAAAGATTCATTACAAATGGCTAAAAAAAAGATAAATTAAATAGAGAAATAGATTACACCCTTCTTTAGATGAAGAACCCTTATTTTTTCCTTCTTCTTGCTATCTTCTTCTTCTTCCTCCTTGAATCGGAATGAACCCCCTCTTTTATAGCTGAAAACCATGCCCAATTTAGAGGCTATAATGTGGGGTTAGTGGGTGCTATCTTTACATGTTTCCCAGACTGACATGTCTAATTTTGGCCCTTGAAACATGGCCAGCAGTTTCGAAAATAGAAAAACACATCGAAAATGCATTTTTAGGCTGTCTGTGACCAAAGTGCGTTCATACTATGCTTCTCAAGTTGTAGATCTTCTTGATAGCTTTCCGAAAAGTTGTTATACGTCCAAAACAGAGTTACGAGTCAAAATCTATGACTGTTTTAAGTTCAGGCTTCTGTTATGCGTGCTACTACCACTAGTAGAGAACTTGGAATTAGTATCAGTTGTTTATGGGTATTAGTGTCGGACTTTGGACGACACTAATGGAGCTGATACTAATACTTTGTAAATAACCGACACTAAAAATAAAGCATTAGTGTCGGACTTTTAATAAATAGCCGACACTAATAAGTATTAGTATGTGTTATTTATTAAAAGTCCGACACTAAAAGTATTAGTATGGGTTAATTATTAAAAGTCCGACACTAATTCGGACTTTTAATAATTAACCCATACTAATACTTTTAGTGTCGGACTTTTAATAAATAACACATACTAATACTTATTAGTGTCGGACTTTTAATAAATAACCCATACTAATACTTATTAGTGTCGGACTTTTAATAAATAACACATACTAATACTTATTAGTGTCGGCTATTTATTAAAAAACCGACACTATATTTTATTTTTATTTTTTTAAAATAAATTTGATTATTTGGACAGCTACCATATATTTTTGCTGACCTATATATAAAACAAGCAGTCTGAAGATATCAAATAACACATCCTAATTTACAAATAATACTCACTAAATAAAATATCATCCAAATTGCCAATTATCACATTTACAACGTTTATCATTATTCCAGACAAATTCATAAATCTAGAATCAGCAAAAAAAAACTAAAATCAAATCACATGGGCACAATTCACATATAATTTTACTCAAAAGCACTTATCTAGGACTTAATCAAATCGCAGCGAACTCCTCTCCTCGTCAGTAGCAAGATAGTTGTTTTTGCACCTTCCTCGTGCTTCATGATTATATACTCCTATTAGTTAGACACTGAATAGTGAAGATACAGTAAAAATGTTACTCACTATATCTACCATACATGCCCCAGCACCGAAAAACAAAGAATGACTATTATGCCCCTAGATATTAGATCTCAGAGGTAAGGTTATCTAACTTGGCCAAATGCAAATAAACAAATTATACATGTTTAACAGTACATGGGTAGTACTGACAAAAATAAGGGTTGAAATGAAATGTGATCACAAATTCACAATTATTGATAAGAAAGAAGGGTTTTTTGAGAAACAAACCAATGCATCAAAGTGTTGGTCCCTAGTTCCTGCTTCTATCCCATTTGCTAATTTCTCCACTAGCTACATACCACAATTGAATGCAATAACAATTAAAACAAAATAACATATTAATCAATTAATGAACCAAGAAAAAAAAAACACATTGCCTATTAACCAAGAAATAAACACGATACTGATAGCATACCAGCACACATCTAATGTACCTTTTGGTGATTGGAATTTGGGAATAACTTGAGGTAAGTTTTGATGGTTGGAATTTCTAACTCGGATCTGTTTATCTAATATGATTATTGGCACTTGTTTAATTCTTTTCATTTAGGGAGTCCATTTAAAATACCACTAGTTAGAAATCATATCAAGTAAAATATATGCCACACGCAAATTACACTTGAAAAAGGATAAGTATCAGATCCTATATATCAACAAACATATACAGGGAAAATTTAAGTCATTACTAAGGATAAAGGAAATAAGTACCTCGACATATAGCTTCCTACACTGCGGGCCCTTGTCTTCATGATCCATCCCCTATAATTAACCAATGCCGTATTGTTAAAGAGATGATTAAAGATGTGAACCATGCACACAGCTAAAGATCCTTACCTCAACATACAAATCATAGAGATCGCATATATCTTATCTTCAAGAGCATTATCCATAGTAAACTTCCCTTTCAATGCGCCACTATATCCTACTACTTGAAAATCATCACCTGATCCATTTGCTTGCTGTTGTTCTTGCATCTACATAACAAATAAATTTATGAATATGGTCAATACATGAGACAGCTAAAACTTATGTTTGGCATAGTAACTTGACCTGATTTTAATGAAAAGCAAAACCGCTCCCTAATAGAAAAGAGCTTGCATTTTGAATTATTATATTTCTCCTACTAAAGCTATAATTTAGAAAATTGGTGACAATCCATTATATTATTGTTCCGTTTACCTTTTATCCAAACAAAAAAAAATCATCGTCCTCCGCATTTATTAAAAAAAAATTTTGTGGAATAAAGGAAAGAAAAGTATAAGATGTGCCTTGGATTTGAGTTGAGAAACACGCAGTTTGACCATCTCATTTATTTCTTTTTTTACATGCTGGAATCTGTCTGCCTTCTCTTGCTTTGCACAAAGTCCCAATTCAACCATTTCTCTCATGCAACAAATCAAGCCCCTGTATATGTTCTTAATTATCAGCCATATCAACAAAACCAGAAAACATAGTAAATCTACAAACCCAGCAAGATAATTGGCACATTTAGACAATAATCTAGATTGGAAATTTCAAGCTTTACCTCCATGCTCGGGGAACTTTTTCAATATGGCATCTGCAGCTTTCAGACCCTTGTATTGCTTTGTTTCATATAATTTCTGAAAAGGTTCATACGAGAACAAAAACAAATTAAAAATAACCATAGATTGTATCAAATCTAACTAGTCTATCCCACGGCTTAAATGTACTTTCTAAGCTAATGTTTCTAATAGTTTTTACAATTTGATATATAGCATTTGCTTTACAACATAATTCAGCTTTGAAGACAACCATTATCCAAGCCATAAATGAAAAAAAAAAATACTCAATCAAATTAGTTCAAGTGTAACTAAAGAAAGTGCTTTCTTCACAATTTGAAGCTGATTTAACCCCAATCAACCTCCACAAAATTACCCCAATCAAACGAACTCGAAACCCTCTAATTATTGATCACTTCGACTACAAAACCCTACAAATTGAGCAAACCAATAGACTCCCGAAAAGCCCCAAATTACTGATTCAATACACTATAGTTCCCTCTATACTGCGTTAAACTAAATACAAAAAATCTAATCAAAATCAAACTCACAATGGAAGGACTAAGTAAGATAGAAAGCTTACAACGATGACTTTGAACTGATTCGCTTCCTTTGGTGGAAGAGACGACCCCATTATTGCGACGCGACGATCCTCTCAGAGCGACCTAATGAGAGCGAGCGAGAAGAGAGAGAGAGAGAGAGAGGGGAGGAGAAGGGTTGGAGTAAGGCTTAACCATCGGTTGTGAGCGTCGGATGAGCGGAGGTGATACGCTAAGGTGAGTGGGAGGAAGAGCTGTGCGGAGGGAGAAAGAAGCGGTTTTGAAAAACCCTAGAGATGCGCGCGAGAGAGAGAGAACGGCGGGACTGAAATATTGATCACTACATTTTTCGCTGCATTAGTGTCGGCTGAAATTAAAAATCCGACGCTAAGTATTAGTGTCGGCTGTTTATAAATATCCGACACTAATGGTTAAGTATTAGTGTCAGTTGTTTATAAATAGCCGACACTAATACATTAGTGCCGCCTTTTTATAAACAGCCGACACTAATTCTCAGTTATTAGTGTCGCCTATTTATAAACAGCCGACACTAATATTATTAGTGTCGGCTTTTTCTAAATGCCCGATACTAAAGTATTAGTGTCGGTTTTTTAAGGCGACACTAATTGTATGTTCTCCACTAGTGTACAGTGCGTCCGCATTGGCTGTTACAGTACGTCCACACTGGACTCGGACTTTTTCTGTGCGACCAGAGTACGGTTGTATCGAAATCCAAAAAAGATGGCTAAAAATGACCTAAATATTCTTTTATTTTCCTATTCATTTTTGGTCATCTTTCATAAATCATAATAAATAGTAAAAAAATTCCAAAAATAGTAAAAATTAGTATTCTACAAGTTTATTATATAACCAATTTATTGAGTTATTTAAATCGAAGTTTGAAGGTTATACGATAGGTTTTTGAGATCGTAGCACGGGATGACCTTATGCTATCCATAGCACCCAAGCCCCTCTCTCTCTATATATATATATAACGAGGAGGGTTCCACATTCTACGTACACCCAAAATTTCATGCTCCTAATTGCTCCCAAAAAATGAACGCTCAATATGACGTCAAAAGCCGTGCAAATAGTGTAATTTTGAGTTTACTTGAAATAGTCAATGATGCAATAGTGTAATAATGGAAGTGACACGCTCTGGGCTAGTTGTAGTGAGAAGTTGATCGTTCTATCAACAAGGGGAGAGTGTGTGTACTGAGGCCGCCTATTTCTTTGGACTTTTAGCAAGAGTAAGAATTGGACTTAGGCAACTAGCTCTTTTTTTTTGTAATTAAATAGTTTCAATGAGAAAGCTTAATCTTCGTTGTTTATATTAATTTCTGATCACACAATTTGTTCATTATACCTGTTGCAAAAGGTATAATTTTGACTCAATACTAATCGGAATCCATTGATATATATATAAGATAAATTTTTATATCAACACTGACGGTTATAAAGCAAGCACTGACTGTTTTTAATTAGAGTTTGAATAAAACCCGGGTCGGGTATACCCGACCATACCCGCCCGTATCCGCCGCCCGGGGTACCCGTGCCCGAGTACCCCGGGTACTCGGGTACGGGCAAAAACCGGACCAGATCCGTTATTTTGGACCAATATCCGACCATACCCTACCCGAGTTTACCCGTACCCGACTAAACCCGTACCCGACTACCCGAGTACCCGACCACTGTTCATCCCATTTCAAAATTCAAAAAATCTGATTTTTTCCCCCCAAACCGGCAAAAAAAAACCAGCAAAAAAAAAAACAGCAAAAAAAAAAAAAAAAAAAAAAACCAGCAAAAAAAAAAAAACCAAAAAAAAAACCAACAAAAAAACCAAAAAAAAAAAAAAATACCCGTACCCGCCCCACCCGTACCCGTACCCGCCTTACCCGTCAAGGGTACACGGGTAAGGGTATAGGACGGGTAGGGTATGGTTTTTGAAAATTATACCCGCCATACCCGTACCCGTATACCCTTGTACCCGAGTATACCCGTACCCGAGACGTACCCGTCCCGGGTATACCCGTACCCGCCCGAGTATAAATACACTATTTTTAATATATATACTGATGTTTTTAACATCAACACCGACTATTTTTAAAGCGCCAGTGTGAAGCTCAACACCGACTGTTACACTGACTGTTTTAAAAAACAGTCGGTGTTGGTGCTCAACACGGACTGTTTTAAAAAATAGTCAGTGTTGGTGCTCAACACTGACTGTTTTTAAAGAGTCAGTAAAAGGTAATCTTCACTGGCGCCGGCTTTACTGACGCCGCTATAATAGTCGGTGTACGGGTATTTGAACAGTCAGTGAAGGTGTTTTTTGTACTAGTGCATAAAATAATCTATGTTCAAATTTATTGATTTAAAGTTTTAAACTAGGAAAATACACATATATTAAATCACAAAAAAGGCGCTTAAATTAAAGGCCTTCAGGATCTCTTTCATGTTCATGTGCTTTTGTTGTTTTTCTCCTCAACAGTGTCGAAACCATTGATGATAGCTGAGAGGAACAAAAGCAACTAATCAGTATGATGCATATGGTCTTCTATTTTCTCACTTTAATTTTCTAAGTTAAATATTTTGACACGAAAATGGTAATCAGTGTGTTCAGTTGTGTGATTGTGTTACAAGTATTTGACAAGTACTTTAATTATTTATGATTTATGTAAATCTCACTAATCAAATCAGTAACCTCCATCGATCGTTATGCTTAAAAAAATGACGTTTGGGGAAATTTATTAAAATATAGGGATTAAGTACGACCTACATATTGTGTGATTCAAAAATTGTGCTTATGTGGAAATTTCATAGGATTGGTGTAGCATATATTTCTTATTAATTGCAAGAGATCGATGAAGTTGCAAAAGTTCCATGTGGGGCATTAATGTGGCATCTATATATCTTGGTGATTTTATCGAAGCTTGCACGATTCTCAACAAAGAACAAACAGCATAAGAATTCCCATCTGTTCGTGTTTTGCAATATACATTATATATCAATGCATGGGTTCCAATTAGGATTGAGTCAAATTTCCTTTTGCAATAGGTATTACTATATATATATATATATATATATATATATAAGAATTCCACCCTCGTCACCATCCCTTTTTTTTTTTTCCTTCTTTGAGACCAATTCTATATATGATCACTTGACAAATTACTAGAAATACTAAAGTTAATTATATAGGTGAGTGCTAATCAGCATTTAATCCTTTGAGTAAGAAAACTTACATGTCAATCGGTTTTGTTAAAGCTGCAATCAAATAAACAAAGAAAACCATATTAGAATCAGATCTTTGAAGAACTTAAAAAATTTAAAAGAGACGTACGTAAGGTGACCAACTGAATATTAACCACTGGCCTTGCCATAAAATCTCTGATTAAACACAAACTATAAAACAAAAAAGTTAAAATAAATTAACTAGAGTATCAATGGACCGACATCAATTTTTGCTAGTAAATATAAAGGTCTGTATGGAATTTACCGAACATTTAAAATTAAATATATTTTTTTTTTCTGAAAAACATTTAAGAGAAGTGGGTCTAAAGATAATTTAATAAAGTAGTTGTAAACCGATCGACCATTAGCTTCCATGTGTAGGAAGACTTGCACACAAAACATTCTGCAGTGCCAACTCTCGTATGTAGGTTATTTCTGCAAAATAAAACAGTAATATTAACTTGGCGAAAATATGTATCAATAAATCCTGCGACTATAATGTTAATATTAGTGACATGCCAGATAAGAAAGACCATCAAAATTCTCTCATAAAAAAATAACAGAAGAAAATGCCACCATTAAAATTTCACATGTATGTATGTGTGTACATATATATCAGATATATCATATGTTGAAGAAACTTTGTGCTAGATATGTGGCTATAAATATTAAATTATCGAAACAATAAATAATTCTCCCAAAATATTTAGTCACTAAGTTGCGACAATAAGAAAATTTAATTATACTTACATAGTGCATGTGACATTCTTCCTATAATTGCAAATGAGACAAACAAACTCGGTATTGGGCTTTGGGGGCTTTATTTTGGGAGCAAGTCTTCTAGATTTTCTCTTCCCCATTTTCGCTCTTGGAATTCCTGAAATAATAAATATCGAAGTAAACAAATGTAAGTTAGATTCCCAAATTAATTAAACATAAACTCAAATCTAGCTCTAGTCAACATAGTAGACACTTTTCGCGAGGAAAACAATGCATTTATGCGCGAAAAGTACCGTCGCGAATAGAAAAAACAGAACAATGACGGTACTCCGTTGCGAAAAGTCATTTTTTTATCTTCGCAAAAAGTGTCTCATTCTTGTTGATTGCTATCAAGTATCAACATTCAACAATATATAGAGCACATACAAAGATTGAGATATTACTTTTGGCCTTTTTTAAAAAAAAGAAGGAAGAAGTTTCAATTTAATATATACTTAAGAACTTATCGATTCAATATTTACGCTAATATTGTTTGCGAGAAACCTTTGTGACATTTACTAAATACAATTACAAATCATAAACCAAATTTAACAAAGTTCAGGAAACAATCTTGAAATTGATGAATATACAATATTAAAATTCAGAGTGCTCAATACAATATTTATACTTTAATTGTTTTTCAAAAATGATGTTGTGTAACAAATTAAATAAAATCAAGTAACATTTCATACTTCAGAAATGATAATATGAATAATTTAAACAACCAAATATCACATAATGCATGTTTTGCAAAAATAATCAAAACAAGGCAAAAGTAAAGATCAGGGAGGATTGGGGGTTTAAGACCTTAAGCTTATGAATAAGGCCCTTCTGGCTAAATGATGGTATCGATTTCTAGATAATTATGTTTCTGGTAGATGGAAAAATATTTTACTTAGTAAATATGGAACTAGAACTTCTCCTTCTCTTTGTTCACCATTTTGGCGATCAATCCTAAAAGATCATGTGGTTATCAATTTAGGCTTAAATAAAGAGATAGGTAATGAAAATATAACTTTTTTGTTAGATAGATGGTGTAGTGAACATACCTTAAAACATAAATTTTCAAATCTTTTCTCTATTGTTACTGATAGGTTTATTTCTGTAACAGGAGCATTTTCTAATTTTCATTTAAGTTTGTCTTTTCAAAGGCAAATAACTGGTATTTATAGGACTGAATTGATTGTCTTGCATCACAAGTTTCAACATTTTACTTTGTCTTCTCATTTGGAAGATAGATTGATATAGAGATGGTCACAAGATGATCTTTTCACTGTTCATTCTTTTTATAAATTTTTAGAGTATGGTAGTATCCCAAATTCTGAATATGATACCATTTGGAAATCTCACATCCCTTTAAAAATCAAAATCTTTTTTTGGTTCATCCGACGAGATAAAATTCTCACTAAGGTTAACTTAAAAAAAAAAGGTTGGCCAGGAGATCTTACTTGTGCATTATGTGACCAACATGAGAGCGCTGACCATTTATTTATACATTATTCGTATGTACGCTTGATCTGGAATTGGATTGCAACATACAATTCATTCACCTTTACATGTAATTCTTTAAATGATTTGTGGTTACTTGATGCTTCTATCCCCTTAAATGATAGATTACTTGTAGAATTGTTAAGGAGAGCTATCTTATGGAATGTATGGTTAGAAAGAAATAGAGTTATTTTTAATGATAATATTACTCTCATTTTTGCTAAATCATTAGAGTTTAAGATAATATCTTTAGCTACTTTTTGGTGTAAGTCTAGATCTGAAAATTCATACTTAAAATTAAGTCTAATGCTTCCATGTGATGTTAATGATCTTCTAGATCAGATATTGAAGGAGGAAGAGGAGTCAATCCAAAATCTTGGAGCTGGCAACCCCCCAGGTCATATGTCCGGAGACGAGATGTCGGATGAGAATTTATTGGATTAGTACTCCTAGGATATGATTGATTTTTGAGATTTTATTTGTTTAGTATTCATTTTGTTTGAAGATTAGCTTTTGATGTGGTACTGTTTCTACTTGTATACTCTTATGTCTGTTGATGTTGACCTGCTGTAAGACTTTTCATATTTGATCTTGGTACCTATTTTGAATACCAAATCAAGTATGTTTGATTTCTATAAAATCGGTTGTAATACCACTATTTAAAAAAAAAAAAAAAATCAAAACAAGGCAAACTACATTTACCTGTGAGATCTAGGAGAGCAAGTACTGGAAAATTGTCCGACCTTCGGTTCTCCGGTCTGCTTGCACGAAATTATTTATTGGAAGATAACTAACGGGGATATGTATATAAAGAAGTAAGTGCATGCATTGAATTTGGTCAAACTAGAGTGAACATTAATGCTCTTCGAAAAGATAGTATATCTGTTTTAATTTGTCATTATTTAGCATATCTTTTCAATTGTATTTATTTAGTATATCTTTATAAAACTTGAAAACGTTACTACTCGAGGTAGGGGTGTAAACGGAGTTGGATTATCCGTTCCAAATTCGCTGATGCGGATTCGGAGTCGGCTAATTATCTGATATGATGGAAACAATCGGATACGGATAAAATATTTGTAATCCGTAAACGGAGCGGATATCCGTTATATCCGCTTACCAATTTTTTTAGCGGACCCGTAAAATACTGTCTTCGGAGCTGAACCGTTTTGTTAGCGGACCCGTTATAAGCTTCTCCTCAATCCGCTCAATGCATTTATGTCGCTGCAAACTCATAGATTTACATACTGTCCGGTTCATTTACACTGCCGCTTGTGGGACTAATCTTATTTAAAATCCGGAAAGAATTATTTTTTCTGCTCAAGTTGCGCTGAGTCCATTGACCATAATCCATCTTTAATTATTCCCATTTGAACTGGCTTAGTGGCTTTTATCTCAAAACAAATTATTGCTGCACGTGCACCAGTATAGGGTGGGAATTTTATAAATACCCATATTTTTGTAAACTTTTATACATATCCATACTTTTTTTACAAATTATACATTCTATATTTAATTAAAAAAGTATATATATTTATTAAAAAAGTATAACTATCACACTTATCCCATTTTTCATTTACAAATTACATATCTCATATCTAATAATTTGATTAAAATTTTTTTTTGATTAAACTCATATCTAATAATTAGTATTTTTATCTCAAAATTCATATACCTTAATTGTCCGACCATTTTTCGTTTTGTATCCGTATTTGAATCCGTATCCGTGGACTATCCGCTTCGTATCCGTATCCATTTAAGGCGGATTTGATTTTGAGTTTTGATATCCGTATCCGTATTCGTATCCGCTCATTATCCGCTCCGTTTTCACCCCTAACTCGAGGACATTAAATGAGTGTATCTTTATAAAAAAAAAAAATCCAAATTTATTAACAGCTCAGCAAGAACCTTTATCAAAACTCAAGAACGGGCTTGAAACTGGGCCTAAAAAGCTTACAATAGAGATGACTAGGGCTGGCAAAAAAATTCGAGGTTCGTGATTCGATTCGGGTTTGATTCGGGTTTGATTCGAGTTTAATTCGATTCGAAATGAGTTCGAATTGAAACGAACCAAACCAGGTTCGGTTCGGAATTAATTCAAACCAAACCCAAACCTAGCCTGGTTCGATCGAAATGGGTTCGATCATTTTTATGGTTCGAATAATCGAATCTCATAATAACATCGGCCGTCCATTTACCTGATAAAATTAAAATCCAAGATAGAGAGTCATAATTTAACTTAGCCGATACTCCCTCGCTCTCAAATCTCAATAACCTAGTTCTCTCTCCACCTCTCCCTAACTCACTCTCCCTCTAGCTCTAAAATCTAGCCGACGCTCTCGGCGACTGGCTGTCACTCCTCTCTCTGGGCTAGATGACTGTCTCTCCTCTCTCTTCGGTCGTCTCTCATAGTTTATACCAGGAAAGCCGTCTCTGATGTATTTTTTCATAAACAATTTTTCAACTTAAAAACACTCATTTCATAGTTCATACCGGTAAAAGGAAGCCATGTGAATTGTCCCGCGAGAAAAAATTAATGTATAAACTACCGGTATAACTAGGACTGCTAAAAAATAATTTAGTTCGTGGTTCGATTTGGGTTCGATTCGAAAAATGTGTAGTTCGCAATTAATTCGATTCGAAATGGGTTCGGTTCGAAACGAATCAAACCAGATTCGGTTCGAAATTAATTTAAACCAAACTCAAACCTAAGGTAAGTTCGGTTCGGTTCGTTGCCACCCCTAGAGATGACATTGTTATATAATTCGTATATTGCAAATTTAGCGAGGATAACTTCGTTCATAAAATAATGCCAATATAATTTTGTAGCAAGTGATGAAGAATGAAGTTCATCTTATTTGCAAATGTGAGTACTGAATTTCGAATCTGTGATCTATATCATAAAGACAAAACAATAATATAAATTTTACGAGAAAAAAATAATGAAATACAATTAATTATTGACGAATGGTAGAATTCTGAGTTGTTTTGGAGAATAAGCTTAATGTGATCTTAAGCATTTGCTGTAATAGATATGGTCTAAGGAATGCAGTTTTTTTGTCGAATAGCCGTGCGTGGTGTGTGGCAATTTGTTTGCTTAACTAAAGAATTGTTGTTTACAAAATTGAAGATTTAAAAAAATATCATATATAATGTATAAAATTCATTGTTCGAGCATAATGTGAGTATAATCCACAAATATTTTCTATTCTCTTATAACGCTTTTCTAGAATAGCCACGCATCATGAAATTAAATAGAAAAATTTAACTATACTTGCATATCACATTTCACATTTTTTTCGTAATTACAGACGAGGTACATCAACCGACATTTTTATTTTTACCCCATTAAAAATCATTTTAATAATAATAACCAAAGTATAGCAACAATTTTAAAAATACCCCATCTGTGGAAATTTTTCACGGGCTGGAATTTTAATTCCCATTTTTTTTTTTTATAAAACAGAAATTTATTTTTATTTTTTATTTTTTGTATTGAAATATTAGAAATGTTGGATATATTTCTTTGAAAATAGATGGAATACAATATAATTTGATTTATTAGAAAGACTGTAACAAATAACCCGGATCAATATTTTTCAGGTCGAATTTTTCGTGGCTGTAAGAAAAATTAATATATTTCTGTTTGTGTTATTGGAAAAAAATAAAAATGCTTAGATTATGAGTTATTGATCCCGGTTCAAAAGTCACTTCTATGTAATCTAGAAAATATTGTGATCCTTCTAGGACATTTAATTTATAAAAAGTTGTATCTATTTTGAGAATTCTTTTTGAATAATAATTATTAAATAACTTAAAGTTTTTATTTTTTTTTCAAAAATAGATACAACTTTCCATAAATTAAATGTCTTAGAAGGATCACAATATTTTCTAGATTACATAGAAGTGATTTTTGAACCGGGATCAATAATTCATAATCTAAGCATTTTTATTTTTTTCCAATAACACATACAGAAATATATTAATTTTTCTTACAGCAGCGAAAAATCTGACCTGAAAAATATTGATCCGGGTTATTTGTTACAGTCTTTCTAATAAATCAAATTATATTGTATTCCATCTATTTTCAAAGAAATATATCCAACATTTCTAATATTTCAATACAAAAAATAAAAAATAAAAACAAATTTCTGTTTTATAAAAAAAAAAATGGGAATTAAAATTCCAGCCCGTGAAAAATTTCCACGGATGGGGTATTTTTAAAATTGTTGCTAAACTTTGGTTATTATTATTAAAATAATTTTTTAATGGGGTAAAAATAAAAATGTCGGGTACATCAATGAACTCAGTGTCTAAAGCTCGGGCAGCATTCTTTTATGTAAAAGCCCTCTTCTTGATTTTCTTTTCTCCATTTTGAATGTTTTTTAATATGCAAATTATTGTTGCACTTGTTGAATTATTCCTGAATTGTGAATATTTTATATTTTTATTTTACATTTTTCTGATCATGTCAAGTCCCGACGACAGGACTGACAACCCACCGCACTTATTTGCGTAAGGTGAACATATTATTATACTCAGCTTATACATACATATATACGCTACAAATATCACATAAATAAGCCACGACAAATGAAATAATTAATTGCATTGGTCTCATATTATACATGTACAAAAACAAAATGAAATAAATCTGCTATAGCGTAAATAAGTGCAATTGGAGTACTATAACAAATTCATTTGATAAGAAATGTATCCAAAACAAAATACTTCTCTTTGTGGCTGATACCGCAATCTTTATTTTGGCAAGCTCTGTCTCGCATCTTGGGGCTTCGTACCTGAAACCCACTGAAATAGAAAGGGTGAGAGATAAAAAAATCTCTTTTGGATTCAGCCAACTAGAACCAAATAGCACCAAGCACACAAAATATAGAAAACAACAATAATATCACTAGTACAAAAAACCCCTTCACCGACCCTTAATCACTGACTGTTTTAAGCAAAGCATCAGTGTTCCTCATGCTACACTGAGACTTTTATTAAATAACAGTCAGCGTTGTTCTTCAACACTGACGCTTTATAAACAGTCAGTGTTGGTACTCAACACTGACGCTTGAAAAATAGTTAGTGTTGGTACTCAACACTGACGGTTTATAAAAACAGTCAGTGTTGGTTCTCAACACTGACGGTTTATAAAAACAGTCAGTGTTGAGAACCAACACTGACGGTTTATAAAAACAATCAGTGTTGGTTCTCAACACTGACTGTTTTTTGAAAAACTGTCAATGTTGATAATTTAGTGTAAGAATTCAGTTTATGTGTTAAGATTCATCGTTTTTTATATCTAAATAGCAATACTGTAAGAATCAAATTTTGAGTTAGTGTAAAATATAGCATCTTTTTGTGTGAAAGGTCATCAATTTAAATATTGGATGTGAAATCTTAATAAATAATGGAGTTTTGAAGACCAAACTCTATTTTTTCTAAAAATAAAATTCTAGCTTGCAATTAGATATAACCATTCTTTAGCTTGTGATAATTTTGGTGAGTCAATAAAAAAATGTTTGTGGAGAATGAAAATTCATTGGTATCTTAAAAATTATTGCTCCAATTAAAAAGTTCAATTTGTCCATTTTTATTGAATAAATATGACACGTACCAAATTTAGCTCAATTAATAAAAAAAAAAAAAATTAACTTTTCATCGAATAACATTTTTAAACGTTTGACTTGTCATTTTTGTGTGAAATATATCATAACTGTTAGATGTAAGCAAGAACTGTCCTTGAGTAAATGTAAACAAATGCAATGGTCAATGCAAAATATCGTTCGTACTTAAAAGTCAAATTATACATATTTTAATAAGAGTAGAACTAGGGTGCTCTTAAGCTCACCAAAGTTTTGGTGAGCTTAACTTTAAAACTCATCAAATCGATTTCAAACGACGAATCCGAACCGTTGAAATCCGCCTACCTTACGTGTGATGCATCTACATGTGAAATTTTTAAACATTCGAATTAATTTAGTATAAAGTCAAGCGGTCAAAATTAGAAGGTTAATAAATTAATTTTAGTGCATTCATTTTTTGAACGTTTTTGACCGCTTGACTTTATACTAAATTAATTCGAATGTTTAAAAATTTCACATGTGGATGCATCACACATGTGGGTTTCAACGGTTCGGATTCGTCATTTGAAATCGATTTGATGAGTTTTAGAGTTAAGCTCACCAAAACTTTGGTAAGCTTAAGAGCACCCTAGTTCTACTCTTTTAATAAATAATGACTTTTAATTTTTCTTCTATAGATGATCAATTAAATTCAGAATTCACTGTAAATTAAGATGCCCTGTCTAAATGATATCAAATGAATTACTGGAGGATTACAAACACTGACTGTTTTTATTATAAGTTAGTATAATAACTTGTCATGTCTCACCCGTTTTTTATTTTTATAATTGACAAGTCAAATTCTTGATTGCCAAATATCAACAATATACCAAATGTCTGCTTTGAGATGTTGGCTTAAATTATTTTTGTGACTGAAATATCAATTTACAATTATAGTTGCTGAAATATATACCAACTATTTATATCTTAATTAATAATGTATCACCCAACAAACATGCATCTCAACTAGAGGATTGACTTTTCCCGCCTAGGGCATGCCCTGTCCTGCCCGCCCGTACCCCTGTGCCCGTGGTACCCGTGCCCGAGCCCGGGTATAGGACGGGTACTCGGGTACACGGGTACGGGCAAAAAACGGGCTGGGCACGATTTTTTGGGGAAATATCCGACCATACCCGGACCGACCATACCCGTACCCGACCATACCCATGCACGTGTACCCGTGCCCGTACCCCTATACCCGTGTACCTTTTTTTTTTTAAAAAAAAAATTTCCCCCAACCCCTACATTATATATATTGTATATGTATATGTTTGATTTAAGCAACATTGTTTTAAAATAATTAGTAATTGATTTAACCTATTAAAAATAAAATGAAAGTTTAGAAAATATATTATCAATTTAAAATATAAACTAAAATTTTTGAGATATAAATAAATTATGAAACTATATAATTAGATAGAGAATTTGAAAATAAAATAAAATGACTCGTGTAAAGAAATAAATAAATACATTTGTACTTGGCGATTAAACATACAAATTTTCGCAAGAATAATTTTTATATATAAGTTACAAATTTTATTTATGTAGGAATTATAAAAATGTGACTTGATAATTTTATGTATATATATATATATATATATATATATATATATATATATATATATATATATATATATATATATATGATTTGGTTAATATGCTATGGGTAGCTAAGAGGCCTCCCGTGCTACGGCTCAATATTCGACTTTTCAAAATCCTAACGGTCGATCCGAACCGTTCATTTTGTTCTCCATATTAATATGTGTTTGGAGACCAAATTTTACATTTTTTGGAAATGTTTTACTATTTTTTTAGATTTATTGAATATCGCTGTTTTTTATGGTCCAGATTTGTCTGAAAAACAGCGATTTTCAATAAATCTAAAAAAATAGTAAAAAATTTCAAAAAAATGTAAAATTTGGTCTCCCAGCACATATTAATATGGAGAACAAGATGAACGGTTCGGATCGACCGTTAGAATTTTGAAAAGTCGAATATTGAGCCGTAGCACGGGAGGCCTCTTAGCTACCCATAGCACCGTAGCCAAGTCCTATATATATATATATATACACTATTTGATATTGAACTATTCAGATTTTAAAAGTTGAATTATAAACACGTAATAATATTTATACGACACTGTTAAAAAAAACAGAAAAAAAATTGGATGGAGTACATTTTAGAAATTCAGTGTATATTTCAAAGATAATTTAAGGTTTTAAAACCTACCTTTGTGCACAACTATTTTTTAACAAGTTTGGATGGAGTACATTTTAGAATTATTGATCAAGTACTATATATTTGGGACAAAATTGAATTATTTAATATGGAGTCCATGGACTATATATCAACATGATATTATTTTTGTCAAAAATATATTTTAACATATTTTTGGATAATTTTAGTAATATATATCTAAAAAATACCGTCAAACGATTACAAAATATTTTCACTCAATTTTATACTCCTAGAGACAAGTAAATTCAAATTATGGTTATGGTGTAAAATTTTGATACTTGCATTATTAATCCAATTAAAAAAAAAATGAAAGGATCGGATGCTATCTTTGATGGCACTAGATAGTCTATATACCCTAATTAATCTTATTTCTTAAACTATGGTTATGATGTTTTTGAGAAAATTGACAAATTGCCTAATTATATATCCCAATTATATTGGTCATACATGGTTTAAACTAACACATGCGTTTTGTTTCCTGCAAGTCTAATTTTTTGTTTTATTTTTTATTAAAGATAATTAGGATACATCTTAATTGTAAGTACATCAACTAGTAGATATATTAGCACACATACACTAAGAATAATAGTCATTAATACATTTTAGGCATTCCTATCTACATTCTAATAAGTAAACTGATGAAAACATCATTATATATCCTAAATAAAAAAACTAACATATACTTATCTTAAGTTGAAATTTTATTATTGAATATAATTTTACCACTAAAATTCATCCATTTATTTATCTTAAGTTGAAATTTTATTATTGAATAAGTAACTTTTATTTTTAATCTATTGCTTTAAAATAATTCATAATTATTTTTAAAGTAATTGATTTAAGAAATTTTTTATTTATATTTTATTGTTTTAAAGTAATTGATTTAAGATATTTTTTATTTATATTTTATTTAACCTATTGAAAATAAATGAACGTTTACAAAATATATTATCAATTTAAAATGAACGTTTAGAAAATATATTATCAATTTAAAATGTAAACTAAAAGTTTTGAGATATAAATAAATGATGAAACTATATAATTAGAATGAGAATTTGAAAATAAAATAAAATGACTCATGTAAAGAAATAAATAACTACATTTGTACTTAGCCGAATAAACATACAAATTTTCGCAAGAATAATTTTTATATATAAGTTACAAATTTTATTTATTTAAAAATTATAAAGATGTGACGTGATAATTTTATGTATATATATATACTATTTGATATTGAACTATTCGGATTTTAAAAGTCGAATTATAAACACGTAATAATATTTATACGATACTGTTAAAAAAAAACAGAAAAAAAACCCGGACCGGACCGGATCGCCCTACTTGGACCGCCTAACCGGACCGCCCTGCCCCTCAAGGGTACAGCGGGCACGGGTATAGGACGGGCAGGGCAGAGTTTTTGAAAAAAATACCTGTGATACCCGGCCTGAGATACTCGTATACCGTACCCGTGCCCGACCTCTACCCGTGCCCCTGCCCGGGTATACCCGGCCCGCCCGTGCTCTGCCCGAGATTAATACACTAATCTCAACACAAAGCAACTAAAGTTTAATTAGGATGATAGAATTGATTCATACAAAAAAATATAGCATGAGACAAGTTTAAAAAAACAGTCGGTGTTTGTACTAACACCGACTGTTTTTAAAAAAAACAATATTGTACTAACACCGAGTTTAATTAGTCAGTTTTGAAAAACAGTCAGTATTGGTCTTCAACACTGACGGTTTTGAAAAATAGTCAGTGTTAGTATTCAATAATGACGCAATTCTGGACGTGATAGGGGCGAGCTAGCAGTATTTCTGCGATTTTTTGATGTGTTTGTCGCTCTCTCTCACAATTCCTCTCCGATCTCTTTGTTAGATTCCTTTTATAACTCTTCTCTCTTTCTAATTTTCAATTTGTTTTTTCATTCAATTTATGTGTTTTTTTTTTCTGATTTCTCTTGACAACAGGAAGCTACAACGACCTTTCTCCACAAATGGTCCAATTTGATGGACTTTGTAGTATTATGTTAGTATTACAATCAAACTTATGTGTTGGTTTCTTTTGGTTTTAATTCGTGGTTGAAATTGCAGTCAGTCAGTGTTACCTGTAGATACCAGTTAATTGTATTGTTTGTGTTTAATTGGTTGATTGAAACTAATATTGTAAAAGTTTGAGGCTTGAATGGCATTTGGACTAAAATACAAGCTCAATTCTAGATTAAAAGATTGTATACACATCTTTTCCATTATCGAGGCATCTCCCATTTAGTATCATAAATGTATAATACCAGGCTGACCTGACTTGAAGCTGGTACATTTTAATGTGGTTCTAATATTTCTGGTATTAATCTGATTGTAATCTTTTGTATAATATATGTTTCTAAATAGAGCTCTCTCATTTGAATTTATTGTTCACCTTGCATAGGTTCTGACTTCTGACACTACTCATGAAGCTGCTGCATGGAGTTGTGTGCTTGTTATCCAAACCGGTACTGTTCGGTACCAGTTTCAATTTTGAGGGGTTGCTTTGATTAAATAACTGTCATGATTTTGGTACTGATATGTACCTGACCCCACCATATCATATGTAACCATGCACGTATCAGCCACCACATTTTGGAGTAAACCTTGATTTTGCATACTTTGTTTGTTTTATGATTTTGCATTACTCGAATGTGTTTAATTGCACAACTTGTGGAGAAGGATTAGATGGAGTATTGAATGATGCAACATAGTGAAAGCTAGGGGTAATCGAGTTAAATAAAGTTGAATTGAAAACTTAAATTGTGGAATTGAGGGGGTTTGTTTTAGCCTAGTTTAGAGGATTGAAGTAAACTTATTTGATTTGGCCTTTATTTACTTCTAGTATTATACCAGCAAGGGCTTGACCTTTAAGTGGTTACTGTAATTATACTTATTATTCATTTAACCTTTATATATTTTATTTATTAGGGAGAAACACTCTCACTTTGGTACCGCCAATTAGCTTATTCAGTTCATATGACAAAGGAAGTGCGAGTTGCTAAAGAGATATTGAGGTTTGTTTGTGAATTTTTTTATATTATTTGCTGCTTGAGTTTAGATAAAAAAATGACAAAACCCTTGCAATATTTGGTAAGTGCATAGTTTAATTTAGCATGGTTAGTCCTATTTATTACTAAAGGTTTCTACAAAAGGAGAGAACAAATTTACCAAATCATAACGAGGCATCATCCATATTTTAATAAGGTTTAAAGAATCATATATATGTAAAGACTTAGCATTGGTGTGTAAGAGTCATTTTGTAAGTGTCATGTAACTTATTGTTCAGCATACTACCAGAAGGTATTCAGATCCAGTCACGTACATGACCTGGTAGAATGAGATCTGGACTGTTTATTTTAATCTGGCACGAATCTCAAAGATCCCGTGAATCTAAGGCAGGCCCGAAAAAAAAAATTGCTCAGCTGGGATCTCCTCAGGTAGGGGATACTCCTACCAAAAGTACAAAAAGATAACTCAAAACAGTATGATTATTGTTCCCATAAAGATAGGCAATTATTTCAGTTCTCTAATAGCCTTATATATTTCTTAATTTCTCCTTTTCTTCTCATTTTTTAATTTTGTTGTAGGTATGCTGAGATGGGAAATTTTAAACTATTCTTTAGCACAGTAGCAATGGACTTGACAAATCTGCAATTCAGCCTTATAGAACCTTTCCTTGATGATTTTCAAATTTAGGGTTTTATGTTTGGCCATAGTATCACAATAACAAGGCAATTTGGTGCATGGGTTTATTGGGGTTTAGTTTAACACCTTCCATTGTAAGTATAGTGTGGTTTTTTGTAAATGAATATGTTATGTTATTAAATTGCGTTGTCTTTTGTTTATGTTGACTACGTTATTTGCATGGTATTTTATTTAATGTCAATGAATGTCGTATATTAATATATATGGCTAGCAAAAATATGGAGGCTAGCCCCGATATAAGCAAAATCATGCCAAAATTTTTACGCCAATACTGACTGTTTTTAAGACGTACACTGACTGTTTTTTAACCATCAGTGTAGGATACCTACACCGACTGTTTTTAAAAACAGTCACTGTAGGCAGCCAACACCGACTGTTAGTCAGTGAAGGGGTTTTTTGTACTAGTTTCTAGGAGACAGAATCTAATTTAACAATTATAATCAGTCAAGCAAAATAAACAACAGTTCACTTTATGAAAGATTCAAGTACCTCAAGAAAATCTACAAGCTAGCAAAGCAGGCAATAATATTATAACAATCAAACTTAACAAGAAATTCATAATTTGAAATTCTTATGTATCAAGACAAATGCTCTAATGTTAAGATTCATCTGTTTTAAGAGTTCAATTCAGTTTACTTGTACTATCTCATTGTCTAAATATGCTTTATATTCGTTAATCAAGTCAAATGCACAACTGTTCATATTTACGATAGGTAAGGGTAATATCATAGTATGATGGGGCAATTCACATGGAGCACTCTATGCCTCGATCATGCGCTACACATAACAGCGCTTACATGATCCGATCACGCACTACACATAACAGTGCCTACGCGATTGACTAAAACTCATTTTTGGTTTAAAGTCATGCGTTACACATAACAGCTCCTACATGACCTAAATCGCATGCTACACATAATAGCGCATACGTGATTGGCATATTTCAGAATTGAGTTCAAGCATGCACTACACATAACAACGTTTACATGCTTGAAGAATTACCCACCACACTAATAGTTTCAGACCACAATTTATGAATCCAACATGATATCAAAGTGCATTAGGTTTTGACACAGTTCATTTCCAACAACATAGTCGCACGCTACACATAACAACGCCTGCGTGACTAACTGAAATTCACAATTGTGTGTAAGTCATGCACTACACATAACATCGCCTACATAACTTCGATCGCACACTACACATAACAGCGCTTACGTGATCATCTAACTCTAGGATTGACGTTCAAGCATGTGCAACACATAACAACGCTTACATGCTTCAAGGTTATTCATCATACTTACCATTTTATCCTACAATTAATTTGTACTTCAAAACTCTTTAATTTCATAAATGTTCTTTAAATTCCAACACAATTCTTTGCAACCATTTGTCTATATCAATTTCACTTATAAAATAGAATGTGTAAGGCAAATCTTATTTAATTCAGAAATCAGTATAGGAAAATATGATTCTTCCTCATGTCAAATATATACTACTATTTTATGTCCTGCAATTCAAAACTATATATCCTTCAACTATTTCTTAACTTCTATTATAAAGTCTATGTCACAACTTGCCACTACACACAATATATCACTCATTCAATATATAGATCTATGTCATGCCCCTATGTGATGTAATTGAGTGTTATAAAATATAATTCGACTATAAACTCACATGTCAAAACTAAATGCAAAAATGATATCAACTTCGTTATCACAAAAAATAATAAATAATAATCATGTATCTTTATATGAAATCTAACAAAGAAATATTACACTTTTAAATTCTTATGATATTTTTTTCGCCAATAACATGTTTCAAGCAATTTAATAGATCTATGTCATGTCCCTATGTGATGTAAATGAGTGTTGTAAAACATAATTTGACTATAAACTCACATGTCAAAACTAAATGCAAAAATGATATCATGCTTCGTTATCATAAAATGCAATTTCTAATATGATATATCATGTACTTAATTATGAACTCTTGTTTCTAACCAAGTTGCTAATAACTTCATAATTCAGTTTCAGAAATTATACCATTGTTTCATACATCATGTAATGTACTTATGTCAGGCAATTCAAATCACAACTAAGAACTTGCACTACAAAATAATTAATAGTTAAGAAATTTTCCCTAGAGTGGGAAAATTTCCTCCATGCCATCACAAAACTTGGAAAATATCAAATTGCTACTCCAAAACTCAAAATTTCTTATTTGCCACTCTAAAATTATCAAATTTATCAAATTGCCACATTTTTACATCTGATATACTTATTTAATTAAAATTATTCTGAAAAGTATTGTATAATAAAACGTATTTTCGTATTTCCCAAATTACCCTTCATTTCAACAGATAAAATTAGAAATGGAGGCCTACAGTCCCCTTCCCTTCATCTCTCCGCCTCTCTTAATTTCTCTCGTCGCTCTCCACTGACGCACTCCACTGACGCACCTCCGTTGCTCTTCGTCGCCGATCCACCTCCATCGCTCTCCACTGACGCACGCCCCGGACCCAGACCACCGATCTGCCTCTCTTTCTCTCTGTCGCTCTCCACTGTCTCCTCTCTTAAGGTATGTCTGAGACCCATTCATAGGTCGCACTAGTATGCCTGAGACCCATTCTGGACGGCTGGTTTGTTACCAGCCCAATTCTGCTTTATCAAAGGCATTTCATTAAATTATGCTTATATTGGGTTTACCTCCGATGGTGCCGTATTACCCTCTCTGATGGTACAAACTTGAAATCATTGTTTGAATCAAGTTCTGATTAAAAGACCTGTACATAGCAGCTCCACAAAAGGTTGTCTTCCTCTGTTCGTCATTTATTTGCATAGATCTATTTAACAGATTTTAAACTAGAATTGGATAAAGTATTGGAGTTTGGGTTTATTTTTAAGATTGGTATGGATAACTTTTGTTTGTGATTTGGGATAAAATTCTGAATGCTTTGAAGGCAAAAGTTATAGTTATTCTTGATGTGATACCTTGGAGACAAAACTATCAAAAATTTTGCAACAATCTAAATTTTTTGGTGATGGAAGCAGACTCGAGATTTTTGTAATTTGCAATAGTGTCTTTTTGTTTTCTTTTGCTTAGTTATCTAAATGCTTTGCTTTTTTTTTGGTGCACTGCCGGTACTAGATGAGTACAGGTGCAAACGATCCAATGGAAAGGAGTGGCGATGCACTGAGCAAGCCCTTCCTGGTCTCTCCTATTGCCCATACCACCACCATCTCAACTATAACAGACCGCCATCTAAAACAAGGTGTACATCTTGTTCCAGTCGTACAAAGACCGTACAACAGCCAGAACCCAACAAGCTTCTTTGCCAGCGTACCAATGGAAAGGGATGGCAGTGCCCCAATCCAGCAGTTGAAGAGCTCTCCTATTGTCCGTACCACCACCAACTAAATTATCGTGGTGGCACCTCTAGCTTAGCATCAAAGGATGCATCCCATATAAACTGTATCAAAATCAAAACCCAGAAACTGGTACCAGAGTAGGGCTGCTAATGATTAAGATTCGGCTCAAACTCGACTCGGCTCGTCAATTGTAGCCCAATGATTCGGCTCTTAATTCGACTCATTTTTGAAAGAAAAAGCTCAACTCGACTCGGCTCATGAAAGAAAAAGCTCGACTCGACTCGGCTCATAAAAGAAAAGGCTCGACTCGGCTCACTTGCCGACTCATATTTTTAATACATGTATATCTTCATTTGCTATGAGGCATACCTTCATGCTGATGTTTAATTAATTTACATATAGAGACGAATTTTTTTAAATTTGTAATACATGTATATCTTCATTTGCCATGAGGCCTACCTTCAAATTTTTTTAGATTTCAATTTTTTTTTAGATTTAAAAATTTTCAGATTTCAAATTTTTTTCATATTTCAAATTTTTTCAGATTTCAATTTTTTCAGATTTCAAATTTTTCAGATTTCAAATTTTTTTCGGATTTCAAAATTTTCAGATTTCAAAATTTTTCAGATTTCAAATTTTTTTCAGATTTCAAATTTTTTCAGATTTCAAATTTTTTTCAGATTTCAATTTTTTTCAGATTTCAAATTTTTTCAGATTTCAATTTTTTAAGATTTCAAAATTTTTCAGATTTCAAATTTTTTTCATATTTAAAATTTTTTCAAATTTAAAATTTTTTCAGATTTCAAATTTTTCAGATTTCAAATTTTTTTCAGATTTCAAAATATTCAGATTTCAAAATTTTTCAGATTTCAAATTTTTTTCATATTTCAAATTTTTTCAGATTTCAAATTTTTCAGATTTCAAATTTTTCAGATTTAAAAATTTTTCAGATTTCAATTTTTTCAGATTTCAAAATTTTTCAGATTTCAATTTTTTTTCAAATTTCAAATTTTTTCAGATTTCAAATTTTTCAGATTTCAAATTTTTTTCAGATTTCAAAATTTTCAGATTTCAAAATTTGTCAGATTTCAATTTTTTTTCAGATTTCAAATTTTTTCAGATTTCAAATTTTTCAGATTTCAATTTTTTCAGATTTCGAAATTTTTCATATTTAAATTTTTTTTCAGATTTCAAATTTTTTCAAATTTCAAATTTCAAATTTTTTCATATTTCAAATTTTTTTTCAGATTTCAAATTTTCAGATTTCAAAATTTTTCAGATTTCAAATTTTTTTCAGATTTCAAATTTTTTCAGATTTCAAATTTTTTCAGATTTCAGATTTCAAATTTTTCAGATTTCAAATTTTTTCAGATTTCAAATTTTTTCAGATTTCAAAATTTTCAGATTTCAAATTTTTTCAGATTTCAAATTTTTCAGATTTCAAAATTTTTCATATTTCAAATTTTTTTCAGATTTCAAATGTTTTCATATTTCAAATTTCAAATTTTTTCTTTTTCAAATTTCAAAGTTTTCAACATGTAATATGAGCCGGCATTTTGAAATTATTTTAAAAAAATGATATTTCTTTTCAAATTTTTTAAATCATTTCTTTAAAAAATAATCAAAGTTTTTCAACATGTAATTTAAAGTCACAAGAATATCTCTAGTCTATCACACTTCAATCATTTCTTTAAAATAATTAAATGATCATTTTTTTAACATGTAATATGAGCCGGCTCACGAATCGAGTCAAGTGTTTACATGAGTCGAGCCGAGCCAAGCTTTTTTCTTTCAAAAGTGAGCAAAGTCGAGTTAAGACATTTTTTAGTTTCGAGTCCAATTCATTATGAAATATTGAGCCGCTCAACTCATTGATTCGCGAGCCGGCTCGACTGATTAGCAGCCTATCACCTACAGTAAATTTCTGATTTTCATCCCTTAGATTTAGATCCAACGACGTACTGCTGTGGTCTCATTCTCCTGACGCGTGCCCAAAAATTATTGTCTCATTCTCCTGACGCGTGTCAAAAAATTATCTAAATTCCTCTCTGTTTCTCTCCTCTGGTCAATGCGAACTTTCTCTCCTTTCATCTATCGCTACTTTCTGAACCTCTCCGCTGCCGCCGCCCACCCCCTTTCGTAATTTCTCTGCCGATTCCTTCTCTCCTCTCGCTTTTTTCACTGCATCTCACTGTTTCCGGTGACGGGTTGGACTCCGACACCACGGTTCTCGAGGGAGTCGATAATAGGCGCTGGATTTCTTTCGAACTAGAGAATCTGTGAGCTCTCTATTTCCTTCTCTCCTCTCGCTGTTTTCACTGCATCTCACTGTTTCCGTTGACGGGTTGGACTCCGACACCACGGTTCTCGAGGGAGTCGATAATAGGCGCTGGATTTCTTCTCATCATAATTCAGGATTTAAATTGGACGGTCAGTATCTATACTCAAATTTTAACTCAGAAGATGCTATGCTGAGTGTGACACAGTGAATAAACCCACAGCTTTGTTACTAACACCGCAAAGGTGCAAACAAAAAAGTGAAAAAGCAATTTCCACTTGTCTTCTTTCTATCTAGCAACCAGCAACAGAGTATGGACTGAGAGACTCACAGAAAAGAGATCATTTTCAATTCAACTCACAAATTTAATGGCGTCCGGATTGTTTACTTCCATCCAATCCCTCTCCACCAACCTCCTTCAGGCCATTTGTGGCACCCCTTCCACTTTGCACCAGCACCAGGATCCACCATCCGCTGTTACCGACCAACACAAAAGTATCAGAGAGGATTTGGAGAAGCTGAGTCAGATTCTTGCGAGGATCCAGGCCGTTCTACAGGATGCTGAAGAGAGGGAGATTCATGACACATCTGTTGAACTGTGGCTGTCGGAGCTGAGAGGTGTTTCCTACCAAGCAGAGGATGTGCTGGATGAGTTCTACTACGAGGTGCTCAAATCCATCGTCGAGAGTGGAGATGCTGCCATTGAGGCCTATCATAGGGATGGCGGTATGCTTTTAATTGTATATTTTGGTACCTTTTGCCTTTTTAACTGTATAATTTGGTACATCAATTATTGCACACAAGATGTTCGATGAATGTCCGATGACTTTTTCATCGTTGTATGGAAACCTAGCAAAATTAACCACACTTCTTTTGTCTTACCGGCTTTCATTTGTGTATGGTGGCTCATGTGAGTTGAATTGTTTTCCATTTATCTTTACTGGCATACTGCCTAAGTGGTTAGATGATAATAAATAGAAGGTTATACCTACGGGACTGTTAACACTTGTGCACTTAATCCAAAACAAGACAGAAAAAATAGAAAACCTAAAGAATCTTGGGGTAATCCTTGTGTTAAATTTTCTTGATTTCCCAAGGAATTTGTAAGAGAATAAGAGCATTTCTGCATTTCTTTTTATTTTTGAGAAAAAGATGGGGATCACTAAGATAAATTTTGATATACAATTCTATAGGGACTAAGAGAAAATTCGATGAGCTGTACACATCATCCTCACGTACCTCCAAGGTCTCGATTCCAGATGGCATGGCTGAGAAGATCAAGGGTATAACAAAGAGGTTTGACGAGATTTCAAATGGTCGTAGGGATCTTCATTTGCAGGAGGAGGATGGGACCCGACTGGTTGTCGGTCCACAAATTCGACCACCAACCAGCTCTCATGTGGATGAGAGAGCTATTTTTGGTAGGGAGGAGGAGAAGGATAAGATCATTAGCCTCCTGGACCCTTCAAATGGTCAAGATTTTATGGTTCTTCCCATTGTTGGAATGGGCGGGTTTGGCAAGACCACACTTGCCCAACTTGTTTTCAATGACTCCAGGATTCATGGGTTGTTTAATAAGAGATGTTGGGTCTCTGTATCTGAAGATTTTGATCTAGTGCGGCTAACCAAAGCTATCGTTGACTCGCTGAGTGAAAAACATGAAAAACCTTGTGAGTTTTCTGACCTAAACATACTCCAAGATGTTCTCAAGGAAAAGATAAGTGGTCATGGCTTGTTTCTGGTGCTAGATGATGTGTGGAATGAAAAAAGAAACCTGTGGGAATGTTTTCGAGTTGGTTTTCTTAGTGCTAAATTTGTAAGAATTTTGACAACGAGTCGCAATATCTCTGTTGCTAAGATCATGCAGACAACATCACCTTTTCAGTTGGGTTCCTTACACGAGGAATATTGTTGGTTGATGTTTAAGCATTTTGCTTTTGGCAATAGTGAGACAAGTGATAATGCAAATATGCACGAGATTGGTTGTGGTATTGTCAGAAAGTGCAAAGGCTCACCTTTGGCTATAAAAGCACTAGGAGGCATTCTCCGCTATGAAATGGATGAAGAGAAATGGAGGGAGATTTTGGAAAATGATATATCAGAAATTGATGATACTGGAGAGGTTATGCCAGCATTAAGGTTAAGTTACCAGAAATTGCCACAACATGTAAAGCCATGTTTTCTTTATTTATCTATGTTTCCAAAAGGTACACCATTTGAAAAAGACATGGTGGTTAGGCTCTGGATAGCACAAGGCTATATTAATGACAATACAAGAAGTTTGAAAACATTGGAAGAGATTGGAAGCAAGTACTTCGATGAATTGCTAGGCAGATCACTTGTTGATTACGGGCCTTTCACTAAGTACTCCTTGCATGATTTAATGCATGACCTTGCAAGATCCATTTCTCATGAAGCATACCAACCTGTTTTAGAAAATAACCAACAATACAATGGTCTATGCAAAGTATGCCATCTGTACTTAACCGAACAAGAGAAATTCTTGGGTTCCTTTTTATTACCCAGCAACTACTGGTATACTAGAACAGTTGTGAAGGAATGTTGGACAAATAAGTTTGACTTAGCAATCTTCTTTGAGACTGCTTGTGCGAGAGCTCTTCATTTGAGGTATTTCTCCTTGCGAAGTACACTCAGCATTTTGAAGCACTTGCGATACCTTTCTATAGAATATGCTGATATACAAACACTTCCTGAAACTTTATGTCTTCTTTACAACCTCCTAACTTTGGATCTGAACATGTATTTTCTTCGGGAGTTACCTGAAAACATAAAAAACCTTATTAACCTTCGGTACTTTCATCTGCGCAGTGGTGAAATCGTGCAGTTACCTAGATCTATCTTCCTGCTTCGTAACCTGCATACATTATCAATAAGATTTTGTACAAAACTCAAAGAGTTACCAAGGGGCATAGAGCAGTTAACTAAGTTGCGCATTCTAGATTTACCTTCAGCTCTTTTCTACATGCCATGTGGGATTGGAAAATTAACAACTCTTAAACCTTTAAGTGGGTATTTAAATGTCATGGAAGACGACATGATTGGGGGGCTGGGAGAGCTTAAGGATATGAGTAAGCTTAGTGGGTTGTTGTGCATAACAGGCTTGAGAAATATCAGTGATGTCGAACACTCCAGGAATGCCAATCTTGCATCAAAGCCAAATTTATACGAGTTAATTTTAAACTTTCAAGAAGATGATAACATTCTGAGTTGTACATATAAAGGCCTTCTCCCTTCAGCTATCCATTCAAGTACATATACGGATGTTGTACTCCAGAGCCATCTCCATTTAACTGTTTGTTCAAGTAAAAATGCCAAGAATGAGAATGATGAAAAGATGCAGGATGTAGTACTTCAGAGCCTCCAACCTCATGGTAACCTCAGAGAGCTTGCAATATTAAATTATGGAGGGCGAATTTTTCCTTCTTGGTTGCTTAATCCATTACTCCCCAAACTGACAACTCTCACTCTTAACTTCTGTACTGAGCCTAACTACTTACCACCATTTGGTCAACTGCCATATCTCAGGTTTCTTGAAGTATTTGGTAGTACTGGTGTTAGAAATGTGGGAGATGAGCTCAGCACATATTCACTGTTGGCAGAATATGATTCTTCCAAGCAGCCCAAGGAACCTAATTACCCATCACTTGAAGTGCTCTCATTGCAGAACATGCTCAATTTTGTGGAGTGGCAAGCATATGATGGCGACTTTCCCTGTCTTCAGAAGCTTGTTATAGAAAATTGCCCAAAATTGTGGAAAATTGCAACAATCCCGCAAGAAGTTACTTTCAAATACTGCCCAAAATTGACATTCCTATCATGTCCATCAGTAATAAAAAAACTGGAGATACATGAGTGTGGCTTTCGTGAAATTATGTTCGGGTCAATATCTGAAAACCTCACAATCTCAAACTGTGTAGAGCTAATCCGGATTAATTGGAGTGACGGGGGCTTAAATTCTGTTGGAGAAGTTAGTTTTGAATATTGCCCAAAGTTAGAACTCATAACCATTCCAAATAGAATCTTGAAGCTCAGTATACACGAGTGTGGCATTCGTGAAATAATTTTCCAGTCAGCATCTGAGAACCTAACAATCTCAAACTGTGCAGAGCTAATCTCGGTTAATTGGAGTGACGGGGACTTAAATTTTGTTAGAGAAGTTATTTTTGAATATTGCCCAAAGTTGGAACTCATAACTATTCCAATTAGAATCTTGAAACTCAATATACACGAGTGTGGCATTCATGAAATCATTTTTCAATTAGCATCTGAGAAACTAACAATCTCAAACTGTGTAGAGCTAATCTCGATTAATTGGAGTGACCGGGGCTTAAATTCTGTTAGAGAAGTTAGTTTTGAATATTGCCCAAAGTTGGAATTCATAACTATTCCAGTTAGAATTTTGAAGGTGAGCATACACAACTGTGGCATTCGTGAAATCATTTTCCAGTCAGTATCTGAGAACCTAACAATCTCAAATTGCATAGAGCTAATGTCATTGAATTGGATGGATGGGAGCTTAGATTCTATTAGAAATGTTAGTTTTAAATACTGCCCAAAATTGGAACTCCAGTTTCCTGTGAATGATACGTTACACTCCATGATCCAGAGGGCTGAAATTTTTGACTGTCCTCGAGTGAATCTGGACCACTATGTCTACTATGTCTATGAGGTAAAGGATCACCTTGTGATAAGCTTTTTGAAACCATTTCATTACTTTTCTTTCTTTAGTCACACTAATCTGTATTGCTTATTACTCTTCGTTCTTTGTTTACACTAATCTATTTTACTCATGAAACAGAGAGATTCACCGATTAAAGTGCTGAATTTGTTTGGGAATATTGTGATCCATCTGTCACATGCATCAGGCAATTCCACAATTCCACTTCTTGAAAAGCCCTTTACTCTATTATTTACAAAAAGAGATTTTCGAGAAGCGCAATCACTAACATTTGAACCATCAGTTGGGGTGAGTTGCCAACATATAATGCTAAATCTGGCTTCGTTGGTGATACTGAAGATTTTGAGGTGCACAAAGGTCCTATCATTGACAGGGTTGGATAACCTCAGCAACCTCAAGCACTTGAGCATATCATACTGCACAGAGTTGTGCAATTGGAATGATAAAACACTGCCACTATCACTCAAGTTCCTGAAACTGGATTCTTGTGACAAGCTGAGCTCCTTTCCATTGCTATCAGTTCAAAACCATTCGAGCACTCTTAAGGATCTTCTGATAAAGAAGTGCCCAAAGTTGACTGTGTTGGAAGGTTTTCATGTCCTGATGAAGCTGGAATATGTGGACCTATTACACTGTAGGAACATAAGCATCTCTCCTACTACTGAAAGCCTCCAATTCAGGCCTCATTTTTTAATTGTTGATTGTCCTCTGATGAGAGACTGGTGCCAGAGGAACAACATCACTTACAATGAGGACTGGGTACAACATTAAAAAAATATATTTTAGATTATTTTTTTATTTAGAAGCAAGAGACCCCTGAATATGTATTTATTACTAGTAGATCCAACCAGTACCAACATCTTGGGTAAATTTTCTGGAATTCCATGCTTAATCCTTGATCAATTCATAAAGCATACAAAAATATAACCAAGTTGCAGAAGAAGACAAAAATAATATAGAATAGAAAAAAATCTAATTGGTCGTTACAGGACCAAACAGCTTTATGATACTGATATCCAGCATAAAATCCTCTAGAACAATCCTTGCTTACCTGCTTGTTATGTCTAATTTTCAGTGGCAGATGAATTCCATTGGTAATCCCCAAGATGATAGAGAAGCAGAACAGGAAAGTGCTGGAGCAACAACTAAAGATTAAATATTCTGGTAAGACCCTAAAGAAGACTTATTAAACTTTGGTTAAATATTTTCTGTTTTAATTTATGCAAGGAATGTGCATAATATAAAAATATATTCATAATTATTGAGAAATTTATAAAATGAAGAGTTCAGTGATTATGCAAATATGTAATAATTAGAAGTTCAATCAATTGCAAACTAATTACATAAAAAACATAAGATGAATCAGCAGTTATAATTGTTACTGGTAACACGGATTCAGCTTAACCTACACTTTTATCATAATTACTTACAATCAAAGTGGATTCAGAAGACATCAACTATTTAAGATAATCTTTGGTAGCAGATCGAACTCAGTGATCACTTGAATTGAAATTAGGCGTAATAATTTGGCTAGCAAGTTATAACAACTAATAGCGCAGCTGATATGAAGTCAGGTTATATAGATATTTATTTTGACAGCTTCCTTCATTTTGAGTTAATTGGATTAAACTAAAAGAGAACATTATTTCCTAGAACCATATAAAATTAATTATGGATGCAACCAATATTCTATTTTTCTATGGAGTACATGATATTTTTACTTTTATGCAGGGCAAGCATTCTCATCCTGGAAAAAATTTTGCCCTATCCTGCTCAACCCAAAAATCCCTGCATAGCCCACTCCAATTTTTTTTTTTTATGTACGCAGCCCATGAAAAATTAATTTCAATAGCGCTCCCATCTTCCGTTTTTTTTTTTCTCCTGTGCAATTTCCACTCTGCGCGATATCCCCTGCCAGCTTGATTTCACTCTGCACCTCTCCTTTGTTGTTGCGTGCCTCCTCGACTCCACTTTTCTGCACCTCTCCTTTGTTGCTTCGCGCTTTCTTGGATTTTCCTCTCCTTGGCTGGTATTTGGTAAACTTAAAATCCAATTTTTTTTTTCTGAAAGGGGAGGTAGCACAATTGGCTAGGAAAATGTCCTAGAGTTGTACCCAAAGGTCGAGAGTTCGATCTCCCCTCACGACTTCGCAGCCTCTGCGAAGGTTTTCAAAAAAAAAATCCAATTTTAGGGATGAATACTTGAAATTGAATGCTTGAATGTTGAAATTACATTTATGTAGAAGTATGTGCTCAACTGTTGAATAATTGTCTTGTACTCATGTTGAATACTTGAATTGTCTTTTGGGGTTGAATTTTTGCCTTTTGGGTTGAAAACTGGTATTACTTGAGCAATCAAGCACAACAAAATAACTTAAATTAGATAATTTAGAAGCTAGGGACTCTTGACTATATAACTCTTGACTATATATATTTCTTAATATCAGATCCAACTAGTACCAACATCTTGGGTAAATTTTCTGGAATTTCCATGCTTAAGCCTTGATTGATTCATAAAGCATAAAAAATATAACTAAGTAGCAGTGGAAGACAAAAAATGAAATAAAGTATATGAAAAGGAGGTGATTTCCAGTGGTATAATATATTTGGTAGTTACAGGACCAAACTGCTTTATTATACTGATATTAGGCATAAAATAATTTTTATTGGCAGTAGAATCTTATTCAGTGATATTGCGGACATACAAAAGTCATTGATTGCTTGTAGCAGTGGTTCATGTGTTCTTCTATTAACACCTGGATCTGTGTAATTCATATTTTTCAACTTTGTTCATCGTAATGCGGTTAAGATACCTCCCTAGAAGAAGACTAATTGATGCTATTCTCTTCTGAGGTGAGGAGAGTGATGGCTTAAAGGAAAACAAATGAAAGAAGAGCAATCCAACTGAAAATTTCTGTGGATTGTTGCAAAAAAAATTATAAGAGTAGATAATTTTGTTTTCTTTTAAAGGAGGAGAGTCTTGAAAAAAAGTGGTACAAGAAGGCCTCTGAAATAAAAAGTGATAACCTTTGCATGGTTAGAAAGGTATCATGCTTTTCAAATTCAAAATGTAAATTAATTCTTTCCTATCTATTGAGTGAGAATGTGAAAAAGAACAAGTACAGTGAGAATTTCAGAAAAGTTGGAAAAAAGGGGGTCCTTGGGGTATTTGCAGTTTTTGTCATGGTAAAATTTTCCATTCTATTGAAGGCACGAGTTTTTTATTGGTTTTTTATGTTTGTATTTGTTAGATTGATTTGCTGGGTGATGAGATGGATGCGTTGACATATCATTTGGTGAAAGTATTTGGAGTTTTGAATCATTACTCTTGTGTTTGAGCATTACCAGGTTGCTATCTGCCAATCAGTACATACTGGTATTATAAAAGTATAAAACATTATTTAAACCCTAAACCCTAAACACACTCTCTTAGAACAAAGCCTCTTTTCCAAGTTTCTTTCTAAGGTTTGTTTTCTTTGTACCAATCCACTGAATACACTTGACAATCTCGTAGATTAGCGTATATAATTGTAAGTGAGTGTGAGAGAGTGTTATTGGCTTTATTATCTTGTATTGTAAGACTCCTTCATATAGTGATTTTGCACCGTGTTCCCGTGGTTTTCTCCCGTAAGGGTTCCCACATAAAATATTGTCTATTTTATTTTATTATGCTTGATTGCTTATTGTATTGGCTTCTTGTGTATTGGTCTATGTCTGCAAAGTGTTCAATGAAATTATTCCTTGAACGCTTCCTTGACCATCCCCAATAATATGAGCCATGTCGTCACCACCTCACTCTCTAGTGTGGAGGACTTCACGAAAAGGGAAAGTGCGATACCATATGACGAGTGGTTGGCAAAAATTCGTCATTACTAGCAAGTTGCATGTCATCTGTGTGCTTTGTTAACAAGGGTTTTAGGATTTTAGGTTTTTTTTTGGGATTTAACACACTAATCTGTGTGATCTGTTAACTAGGGTTTTAGGGTTGTGTATTTTTTTTTTGGAATTTAATAAACTGATCTGTGTGCTCTGTTAGCTAGGGGTTTAGGGTTTTGGGTATTTTTTTTTGTTTTTTGGGATTTAATACACTAATATGTGTGCTTTGTTGCCTTACTAAAAAATAACATATAGAGTACTTCATTGTTTCAAGATTTGTATCAAGTCGAGAGATATTGCAACTGCAAAGTCCAAATCAATGAAGTCAAAAGCAGCAAGTCAACATCCCTTGGACTTAATCGAGGTAAGTCCATATCCCTTAGACTTGATTCAGGTAAGTCCACATCTCTTTATTGTTACTTTTCGTGTATGATTTATTCTACATGAGATGAGGAGTTGCAATCTGACAGTCGACTTTAGCTCTGGGCCAGTGATTCTGGCCAATGCCCGTGTGTTCCTGGCCAAAGATGTCGCTAAGGCGTTACAAGAGAGACCTCAAACCAGGTGACGTGCTGGTACAGGTGGTTTGGACAAATGAAATATGTAACCTTATGCCAATTCCCATTCAGGATGATAGTAATGATATCATTTACCTCCGAGATGCTGTAACAAATTACATTCAATGGCCAAAGAAGGGAATACAATTGGAAGAGGTAAAATTAATAAACACATTTTTTTTTTTGCTAACGAAATTACTCAATAATTTTGGCTTGCTACTGCTGAAAGAATGGCATATCTGGAAAATAGAAATGCCTAAATCTCGACCCCTAAATTAAACTAGCTTACTCTCTTTAAGAAACTTATGATAGTGTTACATTCATTGTGTGTGTGTGTGTGTATAGATGGAGTTTATGGAGTTGACGAATGAGTATGCCGCGGAGGTGGCCGAGGATAGGGCAATAGGCGATCGGGAACCGCTTGTCACTCAGATGGCGTTGGAAGAACTGGGGATGGAATTTCAAAGGCTACATGACAAATATCTTGCTATGCCAATGGATGAAGGAGCAAGCTTCTTCTGCCTTGTGAAACCTGGAGTGTTGCGGCCTGAGGGCTTTCATATGTCAGTGGGTTTCGAAGATATCAAGGACCTGATGACGTACGGGGGGTTGACGTCTCTATTCTACAAGCCTGGACATTGTGAGTCTTCCGAATTTTAAAGGTTTTTATTCTTTCAACAATTAACTTTTTTCTTGTATTTTGACACTTGTTATTTTCAGATATTGCAGGACAATAATTTCTTCAACTGAGAGAAACAATAATGGCATTGCTTTTCTAGACGCAAATATGATAAGCACCACAACTATAACCCATGACAGCAAAACTTCCATGGATTACTTCGCTGATGCCTTGCTACAGTATGAGGAAAAAAAACTTGTATTTGCACTATACCACCAAGTGTAAGATCTTAATTAATTCTACTCATGTAATTTATTGTATGTTTTTAACAAGTTTGTATTGATTTATTATTTTATTACTTCAATTGTAGTGACCATTGGGTACTTCTCGTTATAATGCCGCTGCAGTTTGCTGTCTATAAGCTGGACTCGTTGCCAGATTCAGACAAAGAATTATTATTCATTACACACCTTAGAAAGTAATTCAAATACATATATATAATTTAAAACACAAAATACCAATCTGACATACTTCTAGGTACTGCATACTAACATTTATTATTATTTTCAGAGCTTATCAGCAATACTTACAAAGGAATAAAAACAAGCAGCGGACCATGAAGAGGCACCTGGAGGTTAGAGACTATCTGGTAAGAAAATATTTCAATCCGAGTTTTTCATTCTAACTTATTTCAAGTTCCAATTACACTACTAATTATATATTGTTTAAAATAATACACATTTCAGTGCCCTAGATAAAGGGGATGTTGGGAATGCAGCTATTTTTGCGATGAAGAACATTGGGTTTATCATCACAAATTATTTTAGAACTTTTCCAAAGGTTTGTCACGTAATCACCTGTTTTGATTTATCATGCATGTTTTCAGATTCATTTGTTATATATATATATATATATATATATATATATATATATAAAGAGAGAGAGAGAGAGAGTGACGTAATGTGCATTCGTATGCATACGGCCCGATGTGCATTCGTATGGATACGGCCCGATATGCATACAGTCCAAATTTGAAATTTCAAAATCCAAAACGTCGATCTGAACCGTTCATCTTGTTCTCCATATTAATATGTGCTTAGAGACCAAATTTTATATTTTTCTGAATTTTTTTACTATTTATTAAGCCACTTTCAAAATTGCTGATCCAATGGTGGCTGCTGCTGATTTTACTGTTTTGTTAAGCCACCGTTGGATCAGCAATTTTCAAAGTGGCTTAATAAATAGTAAAAAAATTCAGAAAAATGTAAAATTTGGTCTCCAAGCATATATTAATATGGAGAACAAGATGAACTGTTCGGATCGACGTTTTGGATTTTGAAATTTCAAATTTGGACCGTATGTATTTCGGCCACATGCTACCAAATGCATATTAGTCTCTCTCTCTCTCTATATATATATATATATATAGAGAGAGAGAGAGAGAGAGAGAGAGAGAGTAAAGCTAGGGTGTGATGTGTTCACCAAGAGAGTTTGATGAGCACAACTTTAAAAGTATATCGGATCGACTTCCATCACCGAATCCAAACTGTTGAAATCCATGTACTTTATGAGTGATGCATGTACACGTAAAATTTTAAAAGTTTCGGTTTTATTTACTACAAAGTCAAGCAGTCAAAGAAATGATAAAAATTGAATATATAAAACAACTTATAAATTAACTTATAAAATGTTCATTCATTTGACCGCTTGACTTTGTAGTAAATAAAACCGAAACTTTTAAAATTTTACGTGTACATGTATCACTCATGAAGTACATGGATTTCAACGGTTTGGATTCGGTGATCGAAGTCGATCCAATATACTTTTGAAGTTGTGCTCACCAAACTCTTTTGGTGAGCACATCACACCCTAGCTTTACTCATATATATATATATATGTGTGTGTGTTAATATGTTCGGGATTCATTCATGTAGAGAAAATTGACCACTTCACTGTACCAAAAAAGTGATCTACATGTGATATGTAAAACATGGTGTAAGTACTTCTTGGATCATGTTTTACCTCCTTGACAAATGCACGTCTTAATTGAAACTTAGTTAATTTTTGGTACATATATATGATGTACATTTTTGTGGTAATTGGGAACAATAGTTAGTTATTGGATATATGTACATTTTTGTCGTTAATACAATTAGTGGGTATAATTGCGTGAAAGCTTTGCTGGTGATAATTATGGCTTGTTGTGAGAGGATATATACATTTTTGCTGGTACAATTAATGATATACAGTTAATTATATATATAGCTTGTTTGTAATCTATAATGCTGTTACGTTACAAATATATATGTTGTTGTTGGATACAATATGCATTATGCATGTTGTCTATTTATATATTTGTTTGAATGCATGTTTAAAATTGTTAGTTGAAATGATGAGTTTAAAAAAAAGAGCTAGCAAATGGAGGTTAGCTAGCTAGCTCCTAATTGGGACGTAAGTGAAAATATATATAAATCACCAACGGTTCAAATTAAAAACACTTTAAGATATTGACAATGTACAATCACTTATAAGAAACAATCCAGCGCATACTCGACGTTACATGTTAACCATGAAATACCAGATACCGTGGTTTGTTATTGCTGATCCCATTTCTTCTTTATGCGCGTGGCGCCATTTTAATATAATATTTTGTGGCAGCGGACCCCAAAAAAAATGGGATGCAACGCTATTTTTATAGCAGCATGGCCCACACGTGGGTGTGGTATGATTTTTGGAAAAAGTTGGCAGAGATGTCTGCATAATTTGAATTTTTCCTTAATTGAGAATATAATAATAGCTCATTTAAAATCAAGCACTTTCAACCAACCAAACAGCATAAGTCATGAGATGAAACATTACATCTTTCTTCATTGATAATTTAATCAAAACGCTTTGTACAAGAATGATGTTCTCCACAACATATTGAATGCTAAGCAAATATTAAAAAAATCTCTGAGTTGCCTTATAAGCAATTTTAAGTTGACCAATATAATTTATAATTGATTAATTGAGAATATAACAATAGCTCATTTAAAATCAAACACCTCAACCAACCAAACAGCATAAGTCATGAGATGAAACAGTACATCTTTCTTCATTGATAATTTAATCAAATAATCAAAAAGCTTTGTACAAGACGAAATCAAATTGTTACCAAGTAGAAAGTTCTACTACTTTGGATCTATCACTATTTAAGGCTGCATTCTCAGTAAGATACTAAGATTATGCAGATTTCTCAGTAAGAGGAGTGGGCTCCCTCTCTACAAGGCTCAAAGAGCTGCTCTGTTTCTCCAACACAAGCCACTCCTCTGTTTCTCCTTTTATTAACTCGAAAAATAAACAACCATAAATGGGAGAAGCCATTGCAGGCAATTTGATGGGTAACCTGATGCGTGCAAAACACCACGCACATTATGCCACAACACCAGACCAGGAGAACATCCAGCTTCGCTTCTTGAGTAGTAACTTGGCAGTAATGGGGCAAACCAACGCTGCAGTCGCATATCAAGCCTTCGTCAACCCACCAGCGAGAGCCTAGCCTACCCTCTTCCAACATACATGCATGTGATCTTCTCAGTGCTTCAAGGTTTCACCTTCATATCTGGGATCACTGCAATGGCGATCGGCTGGCGCTTGTTTGTCATGGATAACCCCCACCAACACCGCCGTCTTACAAAGATAATCATGTTACTAATGCAGTTAGCATCTGTTTTCGCCTTGGGAATGTTACTCTTGGCCTGCTCTTCTTCGGGTTGATATGCTGCATTAGTCTGTCAATTAGCATGCACTGATATGTGTTGTGTGTACGTGTGTGTGTGTGTGCATGGGTGCGTGCATGATCTTCTATATAAGGGTTTTATTTTTATAATAATCTGCACTCTGCAGACATCTGTGAGTGTGTGCAGACAATAGACGTGTGTTTGTGAAGCGATAATTTATTAAATCATTGACTCTGTCTAATGGGCCAGTTGAGCTCACAAGTTCACCTAAGCAGATTCGGATCTTTAACGAATTTGGATCGGAATTCGGAATTGGGAATTGATTTGCAAGCTGAGAGTTTGAGACGCTCTTTATCAAGATTCGGTATCGGTTTTGATGGAATCACGGCCACAACAGAAGTTGCAGTGCCGTACCTGTTCCTGTCGGCCTTATCAACATTACAAATTTTAGTTCCTCTGTTTAGGTGATTATAGGAGATTAGTGTATTTATACTCGGGCGGGTACGGGTACCCCGGGTATACCCGGGATGGGTACGGGAACGTCTCGAGTACAGGTATACTCGGGTACAAGGGTATACGGGTACGGGTATGGCGGGTATAATTTTCAAAAACCATACCCTACCCGTCTTATACCCGTACCCGTGTACCCTTGACGGGTAAGGCGGGTACGGGTATTTTTTTTTTTTTTTGCTGTTTTTTTTTCTGGTTTTTTGCTGTTTTTTTTTTGTTGGTTTTTTGTTGGTTTTTTTTTGGGGGGAAAAAACAGAAATTTTGAAATTTGAAATGGCAATGAACAGTAGTCGGGTATACGGGTACGGGTACTCGGGTACGGGTAAACTCGGGTAGGGTATGGTCGGGTATTGGTCCAAAAATGTGAGTCCGGTCCTATTTTTGCCCCTACCCGCGTACCCGCGTACCCGACCCATACCCGGGCTTGGGCACGGGTACCTCGGGCGGCGGGCACGGGCGGGTAGGGTAGGGTATACCCGTTAAGGGTATTGTTAATACTCTATAGGAGATGCATGCTTCTGATTCCACATAAAAAATTACACTTCACTTAAATTTTAAATTTACACCTAAACAACCTTATCAACAATTTCATTCATCTTTTGAGGAATTTTAGCATTATCGTTTGGCACAATTGAAAGATAATTTTGAAGGTTGGGATCATAGTGACAAACAAATAGTTTGGATTCAATTTGGTAGATTCAAAAATTTGTGATTCGGGTATAATTCATGAATGATCTGGTACAATAAAAAGCAGAAAAAAAAGCTCCCAAAAAAAACAAAAAGACAATTTTCTAATTTTTTATTTTATTTTTATGGTGTTTTTTCGCCTTTTTCTTGCAAATAATTCGTGAGTCGTGTTTTATTCATGAATAAAACATATTATATTTGTTTTCGTTTTATTCGGAGTTCGGTTCGAAAACGTCAAAAAAATGAATAAAACACGAATTATTCACGTATATTGTTACTATGGTTGGGATAAAATTGACAACTTTGTTTATGAAGAATTTTATTTTATAATAAAAATAGAGTCAAGCCTTCTAATTTTAAATATTGACAATATATTTTTATAATTAAACTTTAAACCAACGGCTGTTTCTTGTCTATGAAGAATTTGTAAAGAATCTTCATGATTATCTCATTTACGTAATTTAATTTGAATTTAAAAAACTTTTCGGTGTAATACGTAAAAGTTAAGCACCATATAAGCAAACTCAGGATTGCAAAACTTAGAATAAAAATGTTGAACTGGATTTATTTTAATTTGATATCTAATTTTTGTAGCTATACATAGAAATGATGGTTATCATTAGAATGTAATTCCTAGACACATCATGATATTATGACAATATATAAGCTTTGTGTATTAATTATTAAAATTAAAAATTTTAAACTACAAAGTTTTGAGAAGGGATTTAAAATCACACAGGATTTGTGTTTCTTTTTTCTTTTCTTTTTAAAAAAAAACTTGGTAGTAGCTACCAAGATTTGTCTCGCCAACAATTATAAGATTTAAAGTTCATTTGATATACGTACAAACAAAATTAATATAAAATCAATAGTTCATTCTAATAATTTGAAATTCCACAGTTAAATTATTAATTAATTCTTTGCTTTGCTGGTGTGCATTTTTATGTTACTAATTGAAAAAATACACCGGATGTATTTAATTGAAACTTCATCAAAAAAAAAAAAATAACTTGCCATTTTCTTAAATTAGCCTTTCATGTTGTTAAATCATATATAAAAGTAAACATGAAAATTATTCTGCGTAAAGTTAAACAATATTTAATTTTTGGAAATATTATAAATGTTTTTCAGCGTAAACTCCTGACACATTAATATCGATTTTAATTTTTTTTAATCATCTCAGTTTTCGATGATATTACTTAAATTAAAACATAAAAAAATCATGCGGCAAAATTTAATAGAACATTTTCAAATTTTTAACGGCACAAAAACAGAAAAAAAAAAAAACAAAAACACAAAAAAATAGAGACCCGATCCATTAGTGTCACTATCTCATTCAGTTTACGCTCGACACTTTGCGCAGCGAAGCAGAAACTACCAGAAATAGGGAACTCTTTCGAGAACTTGATACATACGGCATCCAGTGCACCATTCAGACTCTTGTGGGTCCCTTCAGCCATCCGGCACCACAATTACGAACAGTTATTTAACCATACGCACTACACCGGGTCCATCCAAGTAACGACTCGTGCAGGAGATACCGTGCGGTCCACGCACCCGCTGTCTATACATGGCACGTGTCATTTATATTTTGCTCGAAAGTGATATTCTTCTCCATTACTACGTAAAAAAAGAAAAGAAAACGCCTCCAAATATACACATTTCTAAGGTTCAAAACGTCTCCAGTACAGATTATCAAAATTTAAGCTCACCGGAGAAAGCAAATTCAGATCTTTAACGGGTTTTGTATCGGAATTTCGAAATGCTTCTAATTCCCAATAAAAATCTATATTTCAGTTAACTTTTATATTTTACATCTAAACCGCCTTATCTACATTTATATTTATCTTATTTTATTTATTATGATGACACAATTCATATTGCTCCTTATTTAAGAGATAATATATGTTTGTTATATTTATAAAAAAAAATTCAACCGATTAATATATGTTTGTATAATCTTTTGAGTTCTAAAATATTTATTTATATCAAAATGTTACTTTGCTCTGAAATTTTCTGGAAAAAAAAACAACTTATTATGAATCTAATTCCACATAAATAATTATACTTCAGTTAAATTATGCTTCTACTTACACATAAAAAATATACTTCAATTAATTTTAAATTTACACCTAAACAACCTTATCAACAATTTCATTCATCTTATGAGGTAATTTTACCATAATCGTTTGGCATAATTGAAAGATAATTTTGCAGGTTGGGATAAAATTGACAACTTTGTTTATGAAGAATTTTATTTTATCATAAAAATAGAGTGAAGCCTTCTAATTTCAAATATTGATAATTAAATTTTAAACCAATGGCTGGTTCTTGTTTATGAAGAATTTGTAAAGAGTCTTCATGATTATACGTAATTTAATTTGAAAACCATGCGGCAAAATTTAATAAAACATTTTTAAAATTTTAACGGCACAAAAACAGAAAAAATAAAATAAAAATAGACACCCGATCCATTAGTATCACTATCTGATTCAGTTTAAGCTCGACACTTTGCGCAGCGAAACAGAATCAGTCAGAAAAGCAAATCCTTTCGAGAACTTGATCCATACAACATCCGGTGCACCATTGAGACTCCTTTGGGTCCCTTCAGCCAACCAGCACCCCAATTACTAATAATTATTTCACCATACGCACTACACCGTATCCATCCAGAAAACACCTCGTGCAGAAGATACCCTGTGGTCCCCTCCCCCGCCGTCTATACATGGCACGTGTCAGGTATATTTTGCTCAAAACCGACAATATTCAGCTTACCATAATCCTCTCCATTACCACCTAAAAAAGAAAAAGAAAACCTCCCAATAAACACATTTTCCAGGTTTAAAACGTCTCCAGTAGAATCACACTGGAGATCATAAGGATTTATTCTGACACGCGCCTGTTAGAAGAAAATATTACCATAATCATCTCCATTACTACTTACAAAAAACAAAACAAAACGCCTCAAAATATACACATTTTCCAGGTTCAAAACGTCTCCAGTACATTGCACTGGAGATGGTGAAATTTTATTCCCACGCGCGCCTGTTGTAAGGATCACCCAACAAAAGTTACACTACTCTGTTTTCTTTTCACCTCTGTTTTCAAATTTCAAAGCAAAACCTCCTCCTTGATCAATGGCTCCTACAACCAATTTCGCCATTGCTCATGAGTATGCAAAGGCTCGTAGTCTTCGTAGGATCTCATCCAATGGCTGGAGTCGCTCTGCGATTGTACCGAAGAAGACAGAGGAGGATGAATCCAACGAAGAGAGAGATGAGGTAGAATTGTTGATGAAGAAATCGAGCACTGGGATGCAACATCCAGGGGTTTGTGCTAATTGCCGCACTTCTAAGACTCCTCTCTGGCGCTCGGGACCCACTGGACCCAAGGTTTCTCCTATTCCCTTATCCATTTTCTGTTTAAATTCGTTTTTATTCCCCGATACTGTTTTATCCTCTGTTTTTACTCGAAATTTGTTTTCTCTGGAAAATTTTCACTGATCGCGTTAGATTAATTGTAGATGGAAGTTTGATAGCTCTTCTTCTTTTATTACAAGTTTCAAAGGCTTGAATAGGAATTTATTGTATGTTTAACTTCAAAAGGTTTGATTTATAAGATAACATTTTACTTCTGTTTGAGAGTTTCAAAATCAGATCATATAGACCTGAAATTTATTATGAAGTTGTTTTAAACAAAATATTATTAGATATTTCATAATTTTGTATGATTAAGTTTTTAAGTTCTTCCATCTCTGTATGGAATGTGTTTTACCTTCTAACCAAAAATAGAAATTTTACTTTTTCGAAATGCCCCTTTGTAGTATAGAAATCCGCTTTGCAATGGATCCAGTTTGATCAAATGATATGTTCGATCGCCCACTTGTTAAATTTAAATGTTAATTGCTGTTTGGTGATGGATTCAATTTGTTTAATAAAATGCTTTGTAGTACAAACTTTGAGATTTAAGCAAGAATTTGATTCATTTCCTCACTATAATTGAATTTCAGCCATCTCTCTAACCAGATCGATTATTAAATTGAATAATAAAATAGAATATAAACAACAAATAATGAAGAAAATGTCCTATATAAGTATTGTACACCACTGTTTAATTAGCACATCACCTTTTAGCGATAATCTGATCCATTTTCGTACTATATTCGAATTTCAAATTTTCACTTATCACTTTTTTATTGATTTTCTTTTTTTTATTAGAAGTTTCAAAGGCTTCAATAGAATTTTTTTGTCTGTTTAAGAGTTAAAAATTCAGATCATATAGACCTGACAAAAGATTATTTTAACAGAGCAGTTTTGGCTTCATGCAGCGTATGAACCATGTACATGCTATTCTGATTTTATAGTCTGTGTGCTGCACTAAGCCAAAACAGCTCTGTTAAAATCTTTTACAAATGCAAAAAAAGTTATTCTAGTTTTAAAAGTAAAAAAAAATGTAATGTTGTTATTGATGTTATGTTTAACCCTTTTGTTTGTTGCTTTTTTTTACAGTCACTGTGCAATGCATGCGGTATTAGATTCAGAAAAAGGCAACTGGAGGCAGGTGCGGGTAAGAATCCTCTCCCGTTCTTCACTCTAACTGGAGAGGAAGCCTCATCCGAGTCACCTTCTACTAATGTTCTCACACTGGAAGAGATGAAGGAGTTGCAAAAAGCCAAGCAACGGAGGTTTCTCAGGTTCATCGCCAAACGTCGTGTTCAGGAGATGCATAAGAGGTTACTGGAGAGGTCAAGTCGTGACATGAGGCAGGCGGCGCAGTTGCTCGTGTCTCTTTCAAAGGGTGCCGCATAGCGCACTCTTTATGCAAACGAACAAATATCATTCTTTTCTGACCGCACGGGTGCCCGTTTCTTTCTATTTTGTTGTTTTCTGACAGAAGGATTACAATTTACACTTTTACGTAATTTGTTTTCTTATAGAGGGTTGAGTTGGGATACATGGGGGGTGAAATACAAAAAGTACATGTTAGGGGTAGTTTTGGTAAATAATCTTAATTATACGCATAGCTGGAAATTGAAATGGATTGGAAGGGTTATTTTGAATGGTGGAAGACTTAACACTTATGTTTTGTAGTTTTTCAGCTATTTCAAATTAAAAGTTTTGTTTATTAATGCTTAATGGATCCATTATTGAAAATGTTATACCAATTCTTTGATTTACATCAGAGAAGAATGGCAATAACAATCCAATTCATTTTCCTGATTCACAGTGATAGTCTTGTGCTGAATTATTAGTAATAAACCATGTCGTTTAATATTCATATTGATAGACATAATAAAACATAATGTGTTTTTACAATTAGAATACGTAATCCAAAATTCGTAAATCCAAAATAAAATAGCAAAGGAATTTAAATCTTATAGTTATGAATTGAAGACATCTTTAGGTAGAAACATTAGTACTGATCTTCAATGGTTTTCCTCAGATCTGATGACGGATACCTTAGGCGTTTTTTTTACTTCTCTTTCAAAAATGGACGAAACTTTTTCAGAAGGAGATCCCTCAAAATTAGTAAGTCTTAAAACATTTTTGAATGTGATCTCTTAAAAATAAATGGGTGACTGGAATGGGATCCGTTCAAATAGAGAAGATGTTTTTTTATATTATCTGAGGCAACCTTTGGGACCAGTACATTTATTAATACCAATCTGAATTTTTCATCAAAAATTTAGATGTCTTTTCATTAATTTCTTGAAATGAAATTGGTGCACAATAATAACATATGCCACATAATAAAATAAAACTAACATTCTCCCACTTGGCCGTAATGTTATAACATAATAAAGCACACATTCAAAATTGGTCAATATAATTTTCATTAATCGTAAACTTGTTTAGTTAGAAATACCGAACCAAACTAATGTAATCCGAATAACAAATGCGTGTCTACCATAATATTCACATCCTCTATCTGATCGCACTACTTTAATTTTAAGGTTGTGTTGATTTTCAACTTCAGCCTTAAAAATTTTGAATTTATCTAGTGCTTCAAATTTTTTATTAATCAGATACACATAACCATAGCGAGAATAATCGTCAATGAAAGTAATAAACGATTTATGCCCGTTAATACCCGGAGTAGGAAAAGGACCACATATATCAGTATGAATAATTTCTAATAGTCCCCCACTTCAAGTGGCTCCTTTCTTATTTCCCTTAACAAATTTTCCTTTAACACATTATATGCAGTTGTCAAAATAAAAAAAAATCTAATGCTGAGAGAATTTCATTTCTAATGAAACATTGCATTCTATCTCTTGAAATATGATCCAACCTCCGATGCCATAATTTTCATAGAATTCTAATGAGATGTTTGGAAGAATTCCCAACATCACGATTCCTCTTGACTACATATTTATGATTAACACTAATAATATTCATAGATAACTGAGATTCACAAAAGTAAGAATCCAAACATAATTTATATATATTATCATATAATAATCCAGAACTAACAAACTTAGAGTTTTGATATACTTTCAACTCATTATTTCCAAACTGAAATATAAAACCACACGCATCAAGTTTAGAAACAAAAATTAAATTCCTAATCACACTAGAAATATAAACTACATGTAAATCAAGAATACAGCCACTCTTCAAAACCAAACGTAGAGTTCCAACAGTCTCGACTTCAGCCTCTAATCCATTAGCAACCTTAAGTTTCATTTCTCCCCTTTGAAGCATTCTCACATAATAGAATCCCTGCAATGAGTTTGTAATGTGCACAGAGGCACCAGTGTCAACCCACCACGTATTTAAATGAACATCAACTAAAAAAGTTTCACAAATCATGAAATTTAAATCATTACCATTTTTAGCGAGCCAATCTTTAAACTTCACACAATAATTTCTCATGTGTCCACGCTTCTTAGAGTGATGACACTTAGGAGCATGCACGGGTTTTGTATCAGATATACTTGCCTTGTTTATACCAGTAGCTGTATTCACTTTGTTTTTACCTTTACCATTGTCCTTATTTTTCGATTTTGGACTTTGAACAACAATATGTGCATAGTCAAATTTCTTCAACACACATGGCAATTAATTCGCTCATTTTTCACTTTTCTTTTTGCGTATTATAATTGATCTTAAAAGAACTAAATTGTGCAAGAAGAGAAGTCATAATGAAATGAACTAAAAAGCCATCAGAAATTGCTATATCCATGCAATTTAACTTTGCAGCCATATCATTCATCATCATGATATGTTCACGTACACCGCTTGTCCCGTTATACTTGGTAGTGAGCATTTTCATTATGAGAGTACTTGCATTAGGCTTAGAAGTAATTTTAAACTGCTCTTCAATAGAAGCCAAATACAGTTTAGCAGCGAAGATATTATTTGCATCATCATTCTCAGGAATATCTCCTCTTATAACAGTTGTAATAATACTTTTCATAATCATGAGAGACATGCGGTTTGACCGCTCCAATTTTGCAAAATTATTATTTTCATCATCAGTACTTGTTGCTATAATAGTAGGTTTGTTCATTCGTAATGCCTGGTCAATATCCAGAACACCAAGACAAATCTCAATTTGCTCTTTCCAAGTGGAAAAATTAGTTCCATTCAATGGTACTATTCCAGATATTTGAGCATGAACACTATTCAATACTGCATTAGATTCATAAAAAATGAAATGCTTACTATTATCAACTATAAATCCACAGAAAAACATAATAACATTAAATCAATTGTATATAGAGGGAATAACATTAATTATACTTAAATAAATAATAAAACGCCAAATTATATTTCATATCATAATAGTTGTTGCACAAAATTCAATTTGTATCATCGTTGGGCATAAACAAATTGAATTGGTAAAATTAATAAATTCACTTAATAAATCATAATGGCAAATAAAGTTGGTAAAATTAACCTTCATAATTTATTAAATGTGAAAACGTAACTTCATAAAAATTAATTTGTATCACTGTTGGACATAAACAAATTCAATTATTAAAACAAATAAATTCACTTAATATTATTTTTTGGAACTTATCTAAAATAGAAAATATTTTCTCAGTGCCTTTTCTTCACCGCTCGAGTTGACGAGGTCAAAATTGTCGTTTCTTCTCCTCTCGTGACAGATAAAACAAACAAGGTGAAATCTTCTTCCTCTGCAATTCACACTTCGTCTAATCACACATATCTCTAAGTTGTTAAACTATAGATTAATGCCAAATTTATTGTTAAAGTATTTATTGAGATTATTATATATAATCATAAACTGTGATGCATCATGTGAAAATGGAGGAGTGATGTTTGATGTAGTTGTCTAAAGTTCAGAAATGGAATTTATATCCAATCAGGTATAAATTAGGGACCCTCGATCACAGCTAATTTTCATGAGTACTCTAACTATGATGCAGAAGTTGATGCACTACATTTTGGAATAGAAATTTGGTTGAGAAATATTACACGTGGGACCATTCATGTATTCAGTGACTGCAAATCAGTTATTGATTGCTTCAACACTGGAGCAACCGACAGCTGTACTGGAGCAAACATTCCTCATCTTGAGCGTATACGTATCCGTGTGAATAAATGTAGGGAACTAACTTCTGAACCTATATGAAAACAGAAGAACAAACTTTGTGGACCCCAAACACATCCAAATGAAAAGGTGGTATATATATATCATATACATCGAGAATTGAATCAGACAGCGGATATACTAGCACAGACAAGAAAACATGAGAAAATTTGCAAAACAACCCGGTACAAGGGTATCACCAAAGTTTTGAAAGAGGATAGGTTTATATGGAGAGTAATAAATAAGAAACTTCCGTACATACTGTTAGTTTGTAATAATCTAGAAGTCAATAATACGATAAATTAATCATAAAGCTTTGTTCATGAATTGAATGTTTATTTATATATCATTTTGTTACCGTGAGTATTATTGCATTTATGGATCATTTCGAGTTCATGACTGAAATTGTGAAACTCCATAATATAGATGATATATACTCTTAAAAGGTCACTGACCAAGGTAATTAGCAGGAACACTAATTACCGCTATAAGGTTAGTATGTGGATTAAAAGATGGTTAAGTTTTACAAACCACTTGACACAAGATGTCATTTTAATCACATAGATACATGTTCTAGGAACATGGTATTTGACATACCCCGAATGAAACATTAAATAGAATTGTGTTCGTGTCATTAATGTTTTCATTCAGTGTCAAAGTTCTAAAGTATGAGGTATTTATCGTTCCCACTAAGAAATATATATGAGTAAGTGTTATCTAACGCTGTCCGCAAAAAGCAGCCATAACGGTAACATTTCCATATGTATAACTTAGCTGAGGAAGTGATAGTCTGCCAAGAATACTACTTGTCCCTCGTATCTCTATACGAGCTATAGCATCATTGGGCCCCTTGGTAGAGTTAGATTATCTGCATGCGGTATAATTACAAGAGTAATTATATTTGATAATCTGCTCAAGATCAAGAAAAGATACAGTTACCAAGGATGACACACATCTACCTTGAAACTGATCTGATAGCTATGAGACAGAAGAACTGACACAAGTAAATTGTTTATTGGATCGTGATATTGTACAGTACAGCATCATCTGTGTAATTGGATGGTCATGATGTGTTGCCAGATGCCGCTCATGATTACAGAAGTTAAAACAGTTTTAACTCTGTTTACCAACATAACACAGATCCTATTGGGTCACACCATATAGGAGCTAATCGGATAATCTTACTGATTAATTATAAATTGATTATAATTAATATTAAGATGGTTATAATTAATTATACGTGATATAATTAAATTATAAATGTCATATAAAATGACAAGCAGAAACAACGGTTAATTTATAAACGTACACGTTACGTTGTATAAAAGTTACCGAACAACAACCGAAACCGAACCGTGAGAAATATAATTGTTTAGAACAATTATATATATATTTGATTTAGATTTTAAATATTAATTATGGTTTTTTGAATTTTGAGCTAACAACCATTAGCAAAATAAAACCTTAATTAAAAATTAAATCAAAAACAATATATATAGATATATATTAAAATGCATGTCGGCCAAAAACAAAATAAACAAATATAAATCAAATTCATGTCGGCATTAGATGCAAAATTCAATTTGATTTATTAAACGGCCGAACCGCCATTCCAATGGCAATTATTTGTAATATGGCCAAAATCTCATGGGCAAAATAGTAATTTCATACATTTTTGAAAGCTATAAATAGAGGGGTGAGGTGAAAGAGAGAATTACTAATTCACATATATCGTATCTGATCTGTCTGATCGATTCGAGTTTCTATTTTCTCTCTTTCTCGGTTACGGTTTCGGTGAATAGTGTTTCTGCAGAATTTCGCGGTTTACGGTATTTCTGGCAGAAGAAATAAATCGCTCTCCGGTTAGTCCTGGTGGATAACCAATAGAGGTATCACACGTGTGATACTGCGAGTCGATTCCATCCCTGGTGAGGCTCTACTCGCTCAGTCTGCATTCCAACTGAGATTTGGAATCAAGGTATAAATTGTTATATTAATCTATTTAATTTGTAAATATATTTAATGCTTTAGAAAATCAATTATGGAGTAGATTTGTAAATGAATTAAATGAGGTTTTGATGCCGAAGGAATACTGAAGGTGGACCGCCTTGGAAGGTTTCCTGACATACCTAGTTTAATTTTTAGCTTAACTTAACCGTAAAATTTTTGTTTTACACACTTCCGCTGTTAAGCTAAACTAATGGGTTTGAACCGTTCCACAAAACCCAACACATACAATCCCATGTGATCCATATAACATATAACATGTATCACTCCTCAAGATCCAATACAATGTTTGTATAGAAGTTATGTCATTCCATTTAGTAATCATGTGATCAAGGTTTGGCCCATATTGTCAAAACTCTTGGTTATGATCTAGTTTGGACCAAAATTTCATACATACTTAGTTGTATTAGATCCAACACATCAAAAAGAGAGCTTCCCATGTGATCCATGACATGATACATCTTGGTTAAAGGTCTATAACATTGCATCTCCAATGAAAAATACGTTAATCAACATATATGTGCCTACATAACAGAGAATAAAAATTCTCAGTTAAAATTATCGTCGAAAATTTTTCGTCAATATATATGTGCATACAGAGTATGTCGTCAACATATATGTCCAAAAAATTTCGTCAACATATATGTAATATGTTGTCAATCCAAATATATTGGAAAAATCATTTCAAGTTATGGATCATCCTCCATATAAGTGCTATGCTCATGCTCTCAAAAGCTCGAGCTCGAGCAGTAAACTAGATGACAGATGGAAAGCCCAGTCTTGCACAATTTACGGGATCTATCGTGTTATTCATGCGGTCATCCCGACTGTGAGCCATCTTGCTTTGAGAATCACAAAATAATATCAAAAGAGGATTATTGGATTACTGATACACAAAGCCGACATAGGAAAATTTCCACCTCTAAATGTTACGATTAGACCGGAGAATATAATAGTAAACTATGATGCATCATGTGAAAATAGGGGACTGATGTTTGGCGCAGTTGTCCGAAGTTTATAAATAAAATTTATATCCAATCAAATATACAAAAGGGACCCTCGATCATAGCTAATTTTCATGAGTACTCTAACTATGATGCGGAAGCAGATGCACTGCATTTTGGAATAGAAATTGAATTGAGAAATATTACACGTGAGACAATTCATGTATTCAGTGACTACAAACTAGTTGTTGACTGCTTCAACACTGGAGCAACTGACAGCTGTACTGGAGCAAACATTCCTCATCCTGAGCATATACGTATCCGTGTGAATAAAATAAATATATGGAACTAACTTCTGAACCTATATGGAAACAGAAGAACAAACTTGGTGGACCCCAAACACCTCCAAATGAAAATGTGATATATGTATATCATTTACATCGAGAATTGAATCAGGCAGCAGATATACTAGCATAGGCAGGAAAACATGAGAAAATTTGCAAAAACAACTCCATACAAGGATATCACCAAAGTTTTGAAAGATGATAGGTTTATATGGAGAGTAATAAATAAGAAACTTCTGTACATGCAACCCCATGTGATCCATATAACATACATCACTCCTCAAGATCTAATACAATGTTTGTATAAAAGTTATATCTTTACCACTTAGTAATCATGTGATCAAGATTTGACCCAATTTTCGTAAAGTTGGACTCATATTGCCTAGTTATGATCTAGTTTAAACCAAAATTTCATATATACTTAGTTGTATTAGATTCAACACATCAAAAAGAGAGTGCCCCATGTGATCCATGACATGATACCTCTTGGTTAAAGGTCTTCAACATTGCATCTCTAATTAAAAATACATTGATCAACATATATGTTAATTCATAATAGAGAATTAAAATTCTCAGTTAAAATTTTTGTCCAAAAATTTCGTCAACATATTTGTGCGTATGTAATTTTTTCTATTTCCATATTGCCGGTTGTGGTTTCTTCCATTACTATCTCTATTTCATTAGTAATGCCATATTGAAATTTCGTAGATTCATTACTTACAATCCCCCACACACTACATATTGAAAGTAATGCCATAATTTTGCCAGCAACAAAAAACTTCAAAGAAAAGAATATGCATAGTGTATAAAGAAACAACTTGAATTTCTTTAATAAATAAAGAGCTTAGTATTTCCTTCTTACCCAGCAAACGAGTTTTTATTTTTCACTTTCTTTTCCTGATAACTCTTTCAGAGAAAAAAGAAACAGTCCCAAAATACCGTCAAATATTGTCAATTGAGATTTCTTGTATTATCAATCCATTAATGAATTCATTTAATGGAGTATGTTGTCAATCCAGATTTTTTTGTAAAATTTCTTTCAGGTTATGGATCCTCCTACACATAAAAGCTATGCTTATGCCCTTAAAAGCTCAAGCTCAAGCAGTAAACCAGATGACAGAGAGAATGGCCCAGTCTTGCACGATTTACATGATCTATTGTGTTATTCATGCGGTCGTTCCGATTGTGAGCCATCTTGCTTTGAGAATCACAACATAATATCAAAAGATTATTATTGGATTACTGATACACACAAAGCCGACATAGGAAAATTTTCACCTCTAAATGATACGATTAGACCGAGAATATAATCGTAAACTGTGATGTATCATGTGGAAATGGAGGAGTGATGTTTGGTGTAGTTGTCTGAAGTTCAGAAATGAAATTTATATCCAATCATGTATACAAAAGGGACCATCGATCACAGCTAATTTTCATAAGTACTCTAACTATGATGTGGAAGCGGGTGCACTGCATTTTGGAATATAAATTGGGTTGAGAAATATTACACGCGGGACCATTCATGTATTAGTGCGTTGTAAAATAATATTTTTGTTGAATTGCTTTGGATGAATTAATATTCTTTTTGTTAGTATATTATTTATATTTCATTTGGGTTGTGTTTTAAATATATTCAATATTTATTAACTTGTCAGTGAACATCTTTCTAAAGTATTCGAAATAAAATTATCCTTTGTATAGATTTTTAAATTATAAAGTAATATGTTCCTTACAAAATACATATACTAAACAACCATAAAACTGTTAAAATATATTTTATGATGGTTGAAAAAACTATATTTATACAAAGTTTACACTTTAAGTAATTTGTTTTCTTATAGAGGGTTAGGTTGGGAACTGCATTGGGGGGGGGGGGGGGGGGGGGGGTGTGAAAAAAGAAAATGTTAGAGGTGTTTGGGTAAATAATTTATATGCATATGTTATAGGGTCTTTTAGGGGCAATTTTGAATGGTGAGAGATTGAACAATTGTGTTTTTCAAGCAAGAAAGATTTTTTGCCTTCTTTCTCAATCAATTTATGTATTTATAGAAATGATTTGAAATTTTGAACTTGTTTTTATTTTCTTTGAAAAATGTACACTTTTGCTGAGGGAAAAAAAAATTAAAATAAGATGTTCAAATACTAATGTAATTTATATTCTTAAAGAGAAGGAATCATTTGATAATTATTTAATTTGAAAATGATGATATTTAAAATTAAAAATTAAAAATTTAAATTTAACATTAATAATTGGCTTGATCTATATGATATGCACATCATGTCTATAACAATACTGTAAATTGAAATATATATTTCACTTTACAATATTAAATCAAGTGACTTGAAATTTTAGTTATTCGAAATTAACAATTCTTATGTATCATTAAATAATATTCACATTATAACAAATTTTACTGTTGTGTCATGGTGTATCGAAAATGTCCAATAACATTTATATAAATTTACTTTTCAATTGAAAACTATTTTAATTGATTTGAAAATTATTTTCTAAATTATTAATATAATCATTGTCAAGTGATACCTTCACTTTTAAAAAAAAAAAATTAAATTAAGCGCATCGTCACATAGGAAACGTGATGGGTTCATAAATCGACAAGTTTCGAAGGAAAGAATAGCGTGAGCATGTCGGCTGTTTAATTGCTTGCATCAAGATTTGTATTTCAAATTAGCTGCGCTATATATCTCTGTGTTCTCTCCTGTAACGGGTGACTATCAAATGATAATAAATTGTTGAAATGCAGAACAGCACACATGCATACTTTAAAATGATCATGGGAGATCCTGAATTGCTCACGCCAATGCGCAGGCGACGCGCGGAAGGGCCAATTGCTGATGCATTGTTCTATATATTTTTTTCAGTATATTATTTAGTCTGATTTAGAACACAGTTAGCGTGTGATGTCATGATGTGTTGGTCCATAAACTTTTTTCAAAATTATTGAAAATAAAATTATGTTCGTATACATTTTCAAAATAGAAAGTAATTAATTTGTTCTTCACAGAGTACATATACTAAACAACCATAAAACTGTTAAAATATATTTACAAATATTTACGGCGACTATTCAGACAAGTATGAATTCTGTATAATATTTAATTTTGATAGAGTTCACATGTTTTTAATATTTTGTGTACTAGAATGATATATTTCTTATATCAAACGAGCAGCCAAATGTGTGGGGGTAATATTTTATTTTAAAAAATAATAATTGTCTAAACAGATCGATCCAAGTATGGATTCGGTCAACATATTTTCACATATCCATTGAAAAAAATGAAAATCAGAAAATCACAGCTTCACTCTCAAAGTCAAATTTTATTTTACCAATATAAATCGCTTTCAAATAATTATCAAATACCTAATCAATTTCATATTGAAAAAGGAGACCATGTGTACGGGCATTTGTCTGATGTAATCATGTAATGTAAGTTTTACAATCTATCTTCTCTTAAAAAATTCTAATTTGGGACGACAAATTTGTGCGCTGTCAGCAATCACTATCAGGCCCTAACAAACGATCCAATAAAAAAGGTTTTAGGCCGACGAATTCAGATCCTCTGAGATATCTTACACTTTGAGCGTCTTTCTGGAAAATCTCAACCGTTCAAGTATGTTCCACACGAATCTCAAAGCAAAAATAATACTTATACCCGTCCTGTCCCCGAATAAACACCGTACACGTCAGTCACGCAAAAGTTAAGATATCTCAGAGAATTCGGATTTGGATTCGGATTCTAGGCCGACAGCCTCGCTCCAATAAATAAAAAAACGGATAATACATGTGTTAAGGATATATTCGTCGTTGTCGTGGCACAATGAACAGGCGCCAGAATAACACGTCTCCTCTTCCGAAGTCTCTCCTCGTGCCACGTGTCTTTCTTTTCATTCTATAAGAACTTGCCTCTCACCTTTCTCAAATCATCAAACACTTGCAATAGTTCTTTTATACCCATCCCCAAATTTTACAAGTAACGAATTAATCAAACTCCAAGAAGCAATGGCTCGTGCGCCGGCGTGTGTGGAGTGCGGTACAAGGCGGAACCCGTGCCGATGCAGAGTTGTGGGACCGACACTTGGGTTCTTGGCTTTTGCCGTAACGGCGGTGGTAGAATGGCCGGTAGGAGCGGTGGTTTATATCTTTAAGCACATGAAAGGCCGACGCATCATGGGTCACCCGGCAAGGGTGGTTTATCCAAAAGTGGCCAGTTCAATTCCCATTTAAGTGAAGGTTCAATAGTTGTAACATGTGTTATTTTATTATATATGGTTGAGTTCTTTCTCAAAAGTGTCCGATCCAGTGCAATTCCCATTTAATTGAAGGTTCAATAGTTGTGTTATTTTATTATGGTTGAGTTCTTTCTTAATTTCTGAGTAATTAATAAATGATATTTGTGGTCTTTGTGTCATTGTATGGAGGTGCTAATTGTGTAATTTCTGTATTTTGTAATTTAGAAGTGAAAATATATGGTAAATTTTATTTTGCATAATATTTTGGAACCAGCAAAGACCTTCAATTTAATCACATTTTGAAGATTTTAGTAAGAATATATTCATCAGTGTTTTGTTAACACTGTTGTAAAACATTTCCAAGCTACAATATATATTTAAGAGTACCACATTTGTTCTTAAATGGCACCAGGTTCCTTTCTTCAGAATGGCTCTGTTTCTTATTCTGATAAGTGTACGTATTAATCACTATTAAAATGGGACAATATCTGCAAGATTAAAAAGTGATTATCTGCGAGGGTATACTAACGTGCTTTTTCTATTAGCGACGGTAGTATCTGGTATACCATACCGATAGTTTTTTTTGCGGATACTGTTCCATTCTCGTAGTATCTAGAAGGAGAGAGGATGAGAAAAGCAAGAAATTATTCCTCTTGAGCAAGGAATCCATGTCTTTTGTATTAATGTACCTTTTGAGTTAATTTTCTAACCGTTCGAGTATAATTTGAATTAATTCGGCTCACATTTATAACAGCTCTTTAATATTAATATGGATTTGGATCGGACAGTTCAAAACTTAACTCAAAATTTGAGTTAATGCAGAAGATACAAATTATTTTTAAATAGTGGTGGAATGGTAGGTAGGGAGAAGTGAGAATATAAATTTCCTCACTTGGAAAGATTTAAGAATATTTATTATTTTAAGAATTTCACATAATGTAATATTAAGGAATATTATTTTTAGAGAATGTATTACTATTATGTTTGATTCGCACCTAAATATTGCTTTTAAAATTTTAGAATATATAGTATTACTTGATTTTTTTTTTAGCCTCGTAAACTTTTCATTTTATTAATCTCCGAATTAAATGTAAGAGAGGTAACTATCCTTTTCGTTCCTCTCTCTTTCCTCTTAACACTTTACCTCCCTCCTTTTGTCATCTTGTGTGTATCAAACATAGTAGTTGAGAAAAGGATGTAATTTATTATTAGATATTTAGAGATTGTTGGAATTAGAAACTTTATTTTATTCCTAAAAGGAATATAATTTGAGATGGTGACATCTACAATGACAACCATGCATATTAAAGAGAAGTTTTAAATTCTAAGGGTATAGATTTTAACAGAGCAGTTTGTCTTCATGCAACACATGAACTATAGAATCAAAATAACATTGCATATAATTCATACACTACATGAAGCCAGAACTACGCTGTTAATATATTTAGCCAAATTCTAGCATCCTCCAGATCAGGTTAAGCGCATCATGCAACGCTTTCCAATTGCACGAAAGATGCACAGCAACCACATATTTTCCTCGACCAAAAGAAAAAGAAAAAAGAAAAAGTGAGATGGGGCAAGACTTTGACTATCCTGTAATTTCTCCAGAATTACAGTAGATTCGGACTCTGCTGGTTGAATAAAGTGCAAGATATCTCTCTCCTCACGCCACGTGTCTCTCTTGTTGATCCATGAATTTTTTTTTATAAATTATACTAAAAAATAGATTTTTATAAAGCCAGTATGATTATTTTTTTTAACAATTTTTGAATATATTTTTTTTTTCGAAATCTGTGAAAATAATTGAGATCGAAATGATAATTTGGTCAAAAAAATAAAAACAAAATGACATTTTAGTTCTTATGATTTTTGTATAAAAAAATAATCAAATCGGTTTGATAAAATTTATTTTTCTATTTATGATTTCTAAAAAAATTCTTGATCCATTTATGATTTAGAAGATATGCTTGTTTTTTCTATAAAGAGAATTTTGATTGACGCTATCAGTGATGGAAATGATATTCTCTGGGGAGTTTTTTCGTGCAGAGTTTTTAATCTGACCCGGATTAAAAGTTCTGCAAATTTTGTTTTTTTTTTTAAATTCGGATAAGATCTGATCTAATCCGTCCGATTCGAAACAAACGGACCAAATTAAAAGCTCCGCACAGAAAAACTCCATATAGGATAGCCTTCCACCAGTGATGTTGATTTTGTTCGGATGCTAGTGCAATTAGCATCATAGAATTGTAATAAAGAAAAAGAAAACTAGACTTGTCCCTATTACTTGAAGAATCCTGGTACAGAACCAGCACATTCTCTTACTGAGACGCAACCTTGGCCTGTATGAGAATAAAAAACTGTAGGGTCATCTGATAACTCAAGAACAGTATAGAATAGTTCTTTTCTAGTATTCTATGCTATTCTCGCTTTTTAGACATATACACCAATAATTAAATAGACTCAAAGAAGCAAAAATGTCAAAAGAACAAAACCGACAACAATGATATGTTTGTCACAAAAACCTATTAACTTAACCTTTATTTTTACAAATGGTTATACTATCTAATCCTCAAATAATTAAATCAATTTTAAGTATGAAACAGATAAGCGATGCATCTAATATTCTATACAGATTAGTGTTGTAAAGAACGGTATGTGTTTGTCGGATGAACATGGTACTGTCAAGTGATTAATTGAGAATAACCATCCATAATTAGAAATAATCGGTCGATTAATCGGTTGTGACAGTTTGATCACTGTCAATAACTAATCGGATGATAATCAGTTAAACGGATGTTTTTTACAACACTGATGTAAATCAGAAAATAACTGACAAGAAGGACATACAGAAGGTTATGTAAAAAAAACCTGACAGCTCACTTTTTGCAAGTTTTTAACAAAGCTTAGAGGATCTTTTATGGATAAAAATTCAAGGGTTTCTAGGCATTAACTGTTAAAATAAAAATCTCAAAAAAAAACGACAAACACAGCAATTCTAATATGGGCCGAACAAATTTTGCTGTGTTATAGCTATCAGGCCCAACACACAACCCGTTGGTAATTTTGGAATTATTTCGAGTAATGGAAACTTTGGATGCTACACGTGTCATGTATAGATTCGTCATGGCCTCGCTCAAAAAATATTTGGTACAGGTGTTAGCGAATTCACATCCTCTCCAATACCTGATAAGGAAATCTTTTACAATTACTAGATCTGAACCGTACTTTTTAACTTGGCACGAATCTCAAAGCCCAAAAATGGGGCCCCCTACAGTGACCCGAATCCCAAGCCGGTTGAGATTTAATCTCAAACCGTAAAGTAAGTGATCCTCTACAATAATTGTGCAATACCTGAGAGGATACGGGTTCGGTGTTAGCTATCAGGCGGTAGCGGAGGATCCAGAATCTTCATGAGCAAAAAAATAATCAACCGAATTAAAATAACTAATTGAATTTAATTTAATAAAGATAATATTTTAACTTCTAGTTTTTAATATTTTTATTTTTATTTTAACTATCAATTTAAATTTAAGAAATGTATTCTAATTTAATCCTAAATTTAATTCTAATATTTGATTAGAATTTCAAAAAAGGATAAAAAAAAATTAGAAGAGAACAAAGTTGATCTAGATTTATAGACCTCTATGAAATTATACAATTCAGAATAGACAGCTGTCCTCTTGGCTCAACTTGAATATGTCTCTGATCAGGCCTAAGACACAAATAATGGAATCCAAATCCTCTGAGCAACAAAATATTTCTATTTAGGACTGTTCAATCGAAATCCATGATTAATTTGGGATGAGGTGGAATGAATTGAGCCTCTTTAATAGTCATGCAAATTCTGACTTAGACATTCCATATCTGAATAAAAATATTATGTTATCTTAGACTGTGTTTCAGAAATTTAAGTAAAAGAGAGAAAAAAAGAGGTAATTTTAAGAGCATTCACTTGCTCCATAATTTTACATGGAAGAAATGAAAGAAGTTTGTAAATTGTTGGTCTTATCTAAAAGTATGACTATTTTGTCCTCATCAACAAATTTCCACGTGAGCACATGTGTAAACTTGTCTTCATAAAAAAAACAAATTTGCAAATAACATCACTCACAGTATCAATCATTCCAGTCAGCAACAAAAAAGATAATGTGGGCCAATCATAGGCCTGCAAAAAAACGAAGAAGGACGCTACACGTGTCATATATAGATTTGTCGTGGCACAATGAAGAGGCGCCAAAGGCAAGACTAACACGCCTAGTCTCCTCACGCCACGTGTCTCATCTTTCAATCTATAAAAGCCCCCATTTAAATCATCAAGCATTTGCAACCAATTTACAAGAAGAAATTAATGGCTCATACGGCGTTCTGTGTGGAGTGCGGCACAAGGAGGAACCCGTGCCGGTGCAGAGTTGTGCGACCGACACTCGGGTTGTTGGCTTTTGCTGTAACGGCGGTGGTGGAATGGCCGGTGGGAGCGGTGGTGTATCTGTTCAGGCACATGAAAGGGCGGCGCATCATGGGCCACCCGGCCACTGTGGTTTATCCCAAAGTGTCCAATGCAATTCCCATTTGAAGTTTCAATAATTGCAGATTAATTAGTTGCTGGATGTGTTTGTTTGTTTTATGTGCAATAGGTTAGTGGGTTGAGTCTCTTTTTTTTTCTGAGTAATAAATGACATTTGTGGTTTGTATTAGTGTTGTAGAAAATGGCTACTTTTAGTACGATCCATTTTCGTTTATGGCTCAATTAGTCGGTCATTTTTATTATGTTATTTTTATTTATTTATTCGTTATATGTATTATACTTGGTTTGATCAAATTTGGATTTTCTTTAGATAATAATTTTATGAAACTTTATTAATTAACAATAAAATTAAGTCAAATAATGAAATTTATTTAATAAGTTTTGATAAGTTAAATTAATAGCTGTCATACTCCATGACAACCTGTCATGTATTTATACATAAGACGTAAGCATATTACACACATCATCAATAAAATTAAATAAATATATATATATATATATTTATATTGCCACAAATATATATATAAATCACACAAGTATTTTGATACAAAGGACATAAATGGATATGGCTATTATATAAATGTCTCATTACATGTTCATTATATGTATTCAAACAACCAAAATAAGCAAATTAAGTGGCAATATAATAGTTATCCTCGCTTTGTCTTCTCATTTTATGCCTCATCTCACCTTGCCACGTTGTCCTCGTCACCTGGAACTCACATAAATAAAGTGGTACAGATCTACCAGAGCTCGAACAAAACTCTCCGTGCGGATTTTTAGTTCCAGCTTAGATCTTTGTGAAATTAAGTTTAGATAACAAATGTACATTTCTCATTCAAGTTTAACTAATGAAATCTATCCAATCAGTGTTATCAGAACTGAACCGGACCGGCCAGTTCAGCCAGAAAAAATCGAAACCGGTCACCTGTCTGGTTCGGTCCCTTTTAATTACTGCTTATGTTGCTGTATTGGTAAAAATTGGTTTTATTGGCCAATTCATATCAAAAAGTCGTTAAAAAAAAACCGAATTAAACCACAGTTCAAATCAACATTTGATATATCTTCGTATCTCCTTCTTGCCGAAATGATAACTTTGCATATCTTCCAATTTTGTTAGATTTTTCATTTCCTGCCTTTTCTCCACACGACCGAGATGAAAAGAAATGAGAAAATTGCTCTCCTTTCTTCTTTAATTTGGCTTTCTCCTTCAATCTTCTTATATATATTGTGGTATATTGCACATAGGCTCAAGGTGTTCTGATTTATGAAGGCATAAGCTTGAAACGAAATCACTAAAGAACTTGCATTATTAGATACTGTAAGTATTCTCAGCTAATCATTTAATTCGAATTTGTAATCCATGCACTTGAAAAGCTTGAATTTTTTAGATGATTGTATTGAATAAATGACTGCCTTTAAGGTGTTCGATGAAATGCTCCAACCAAAATAAGATTTAGATGATAGTAATAGAGTTGCCAATAATTGTGTCTAATTGTCTAGTAATAAGTCCATACATGTTTCTCTCTCAATTGAATTCTAATATTAACCACATCCTTATTCTTGCCTGTACTGGTAGTTGGTTGGAATCTGAGTGACATATTCCTATATTAGCATTTGTTCAGGGTTTTCCAACTACCAAGCCAAAGACTGTATCTTAACATGCACATTTTTGTGTACTTATTAAGTATATGCATATGTGTATGATATATTAGAAAATGAAAATAATAAGGAATACTAGAGAAAACTAACCCGTAGTTAGGGAAAACTAGAATGGAGTCGATCAAAACCATACTCATGAAAGTAATTACGAAGGAGCTCCAAATGGCAACATGAGTAATAAACACCCATCTTTGAGTATCCATTGCTAAGTGCACATTTACCAGAATAACCACAGCCAAGGTCCAAAGGCTTCCCAAAGACCATATATCAATGCAAGTGTTGTTAAAGGTGAAGTACGAAACGTAGAAGATCACAAGACTTTGCCACAGTGTATCAAGCATGGTGATCCACAAGAACTGAAAGTTGTAGCTCTAGTGCTGGTGCCCTGCTTGGTACAACTTAAGGTAGTGAAGCAGGGTCTTGTGGCTAAAATTTTTGTCAAGAATGCCAACGACTATTGTTGGCAGGGAGGTGTAGATGAGAGAATAGAAAACACTGCTTCAATCTGTGAGTGCAGATGTTGCTGATTTGGCAGTGTATAAGATATACATGTACAATGAAAAATATAATATAGCAACCTTAATCAAAACACATAATACTAGTAATAAAATTTTCGCTGAATATAGAAAATATAATTAAAATAACAAAAATAGTTTCAAAAGATGCAAAGTAACCTACATTTTCTTCTTCATATAATGCTGATCATATTTTTGTACTTATTTCAAGTGATTTCTTTTGTTTAATTTGAAAATAGCTGTTTTGGCATACTAAGAATTTGGGACACTTGTTGGAGGCAATATTAGTTCTGAAGTTTGATCTCTATATTCAGAGGTTAGATTAATTACTTTTTACTTCCTTAAAATTACCCATGTTGATTAAATCTTGAGTCTGGATAAATTTGATTTCGGTGATGAGATTGAAGATCCGTGCATAAATAACACAGAAAGAGTCCAAGAGCAAGGAACTCAAAGTGTCGAGACTAGAGAAACCATAGGAGAGGACCTAGGACATGCAAAAACTAACAATGATACGTATCAAGGTGCTTCAATTACTGAGTGGCATTTTACTTAGCTATTTACAATGCAGATCTAGATTTTAGCATTTTAAATTTGTTGTTGCTTAATTTTCTTAGAAATATTAAACTTTTATTTTGTGTTATGAGGCTACTTCAAACTTGTGAGGCTACTTGCAACATATTATATGTCAACTGTCAGCTATATCAGATAATCAGAATATTAAACTTCTATTATGTTGTTGGGTTTATCTTTCTCTTGACAATTTTTTTTTGTTAGAGCTTGTTAGAATTATTGCATGTTTTATTTAACCATATATGTTCTCATTATTCCTTGTTAGAAGATGCAAAAGCATATAATCAGTTTGGCACTCAGATAATAAGTTATGTATATTTTAAAAAACCAGTAAACCATTGAACCGAAGCTTTAGCGGTTTGATGTCCAGTTCGGTTCTGATAACATTGAGAGAAACAATAGGAGAGGACCTAGGACATGCAGATCCTAACAATGATATGTATCAGGGTGCTTCAATTATTGAGTGGCATTTTACATAGCTATTTACAATGCAGATCTAGATTTTAGCATTTTAAATTTGTTGTTGGTCAATTTTCTTAGAAATATTAAACTTTTATTTTGTGTTATGAGGCTACTTGCAACATATTATATGTCAACTGTCAGTTATATCAGATAATCAGAATATTGAACTTCTATTATATTGTTGGGTTTCTATTTTCTTTCTCTTGATATTTTTTGTTTGTTAGAGCTTGTTAGAATTGCATGTTTTATTTAACCATATATGTTCTCATTCTTCCTTGTTAGAAGATGTAAAAGCATATAATCAGTTTGGCACTCAAATAATAAGTTATGTATATATATTTTAAAAAACTAGTAATTAAACTGGTTGAACCACCGGTCCAACTAGTAAACCATTGAACCAAAGCTTTAGCGGTTCGATGTCCGGTTCGGTTCTAATAACATTGTATCCAATGATGCATCAATTTAGTTATTTAATCAAAAACATCTATTTTTCCTTTTTAATTCACATTTTTTTTGCCTCACTAAGTGGTGCATCCAGCTTTCCGCTAAGTCTTAGTTGTTTCACTAGGCTATGCATCCAGCTTTCCGCTAGATCTTGACCGTCTCATTAGGTTGTGCATCCAGCTTTCTGCTAAGTTTTGACCCATGACAGAACTGCTTTCACCAATAAGATATTAAATTCCATCTGGAACACGAATAGCTATACAGTTTGCACTATACAAGAAGAATGTATGATTCAACCTTGTAAATATAATATAAATATGGCCGGATTATTTGTTTAAATGTTTAGTTAATTAAAAAGTAAACATTGTTGTACAACCTAGAGAAGAAACTTTGACATGCCAACTATCAATTGTAATTTTAATGGAAACTTCGTAAATACAAACTGTTTTATGCTAATTAAATAAATTGTTCCAGGTTTTCCCATTAAGCTTGTAAAAAAGGAATTCCAACTTTTTTCAGAGTAATATTCATTTTATTTTTGTTTTATGATTTAAGACTAAAATTTGAATAGATGCATCTAAAAATGACTAACTGTAATAATAGTATGTCAAGAAGAGTGTATAATTAAACATGTAAAATAAACCAAGCCATTGAGTTAATAATTTTAGTTATCAAACGGACAAGTATTCTTGCAATATCCAAAAAAAAAAATGTTTTGGCTAATTAGGTGCATATATAATATTTTGAATATTAACTAGTTATTATAAAAAAAAATTCTAAAAAAATAGAAAATTAGGCTGAGGTATATATATATATATATAGGAATATGCTAGCTAGCATGCTATGCATAGCATAGAGCCCCTCTATGCAACGGCTTGAATTTCGACTTTTCAAAATTCTAACGGTCGATCCGAACCGTTCATCTTGTTCTCTACATTAATATGTGTTTGGGGACCAAATTTTACATTTTTTGAAATTTTTTTACTATTTCTTTAGATTTATTGAAAATCGCTGTTTTCAGCAAATCTGGACCATAAAAAAACAGCGATTTTCAATAAATCTAAAGAAATAGTAACAAAATTCCAAAAAATGTAAAATTTGGTCTCCAAATACATATTAATATGGAGAACAAGATGAACGGTTTGGATCGACTGTTAGAATTTTAAAAAGTCAAAATACAAGGCGTTGCATGGAGGGGCTCTATGTTATGCATATCATGTTAGCATATTCCTATATATATATATATATATATATATATATATTTAATTTTAAGTATATATTAATAATTTTTTATCGGAGAATATATGGGGTGGCTCCGAATGGAATACGATTTTATAGTTTGACGCATTTATAGTTATTTCAGATATTAAGTATATTTTATATTTTTTTTATGAAAAGCATAAAAATATAAGCATGTTTTCAATTTAAAAAAAAAGGCTGGGGCATATTTTTTTTAATTTTAAGTATATATTTTTACTTTTTTAATCTTTTATGTTCTAATTCATTTTTTTTCCAACTGTTTTTTCATTTTTCATATCAAAGTTAGTAGGCCACGAATCAGATTGGTTGCCAATAAGAGGGTTGATTTAAACGCATAGAAGCTATATATACTGCACCAGTTAATTCTCTTCTTTGATTTGTAAGGATGTAAAATATATTTATTGGGTAGAATACCAGTTAATGCTTTAGAGCAGTCAGAGAGACGTGTTCAATTATCAAAAATAGTATCTAAAAATACCGGGATGTACGAGACTCTTTACTAAACTAAAAAATATATCATCGAAAAAAAACAAATATCCTTGGGCTCAAAAATTGCCCAAAATATTCCCACATATCCAAATCTAAACGAGGCCTTAAATATTTTGCTGCTGATGGGCCTTTCTGGGCCCAAACTAAAACAACCTGAACAAACAAATTGGGCTTCTGCCTTATTCTACAACTTTTTGAACCATTTCTCAACCTTGATTCCAAAGAACTATTTTTCCAAAATATTGCCATGTTTTTTCTTTAATCAGGAAAAATCAATTTACAGGTGAAATCTGGTGTCAATTTACAGATTGCAAAAAGATCAAAAAGGTTAAAAATAAAAAAAAAGAAATGAATGCATGAAAAAAAACTTTTGTCCATGTAAATGGTACCCAAAGTTTCGTCCAAGGGACATGCTGTTTGAAACATAGTACTAAGCACCTGTACCTTTGCAAAGTATCTCTAGAAAATCATAACAAGGAGAAGAAAAAGGTGGCTTTCCGAACATTTACTAAAAAACAGTTTAATTTTTCATGGGATTAAGCTCCAGCTTACCATGTAAAGATCTAGAATATTTATTATGAAAACCATAGGGCTTTTTTTGCCATTATGCAACTGCATATTAAACAAAATCCTTTCTCAATATATACATATAATGCAAGCTATCACAGTACAACTCTAAAACTTAAATAATATAAATTAGACGAATTCAGCCCGTGCTCTTAATTAGTGAACTAGATGCGCTGGTATTTGAGGTGGTTCTTTGGGTCTTCGAAGACATACCAGAAGAAATATCTGAGAAGAAATTGATATAATCAGGGCTCTCCTCCTTAACCCTAAGTGATATTGGCATTGATGGCGTGTTGACCTCCAAAATGCCTTCTAAAATTTGTACCACTTGTCCCATTGTCGGCCTAGCAGTCTCGTCATCTTGTATGCACCAGCATGCCACCTTACATGCTCTTTCAATCTCTTCAATTGGTGCATCTCCATTCAATTTTTGATCCAAAAGTATTTGAACATCGCCCTCAATTAGTTTTCTAGCAGCAAAAGTAGGGAAGAACTCCGAACCCGATGAAACACTATTCCATTGATCAGAGTTGTTTCTATGGCCAGATATTAACTCAAAAAGCATCTTGCCATAGCTATAAACATCAGCTTTTGGAGTAATCGGTATGCCTGTTATCCACTCTGGTGCTAGGTAACCTATGGTGCCTCTCATTGTTGTCAAAACCCTACTAAAATCCCGACCTAAAAGCTTCGATAATCCGAAATCAGCAACTTTTGGTACCAAACTTTCATCCAAGAGAATGTTCTCGGGTTTAATGTCACAATGAATGATGCAATACCGACATTTTTCATGTAGGTACGCTAACCCTCTTGCTGTACCAAGTGCTATTTGGTACCGAGTGCTCCAATTTAGTATCACATCTCTGCAATTAAATAATTGCACATCAAGAGAGCTCTTGGGCATGTACTCATAAACCAGTAGCCTATGAGAAGCTTCAGAACAAAACCCAATGAGACGAACTAGGTTTACATGCTGGATCATACCAATTGTTTCGACCTCAGCCCTAAATTGCTTCTCACCTTGGTGAAAACCATCTAGCTGTTTAATAGCAATAGCAGTTGAATCAGGTAAATACCCCTTGTAAACCGAACCGAAGGCTCCTCCACCCAATTTCTCAGAGAAGTTTTTACTAACAAATTGCAAATCATCATACCGAAATGCAATTAAGGTACCTTTCGACTCCGTTAACAACCGAGCTCTCCTCTGATCTCTCTCTCTCTTTATTACAACCAAAACAACTATGATACAAAAAAGCACGGCAATTACGCCACCTATAACTACACCGATAAATAAACCCGTGTGACTTTTACTTGCAGTAAATTCTGATGCAGCCAACCTGAGATAAAGCGTACCGGCACCGCTTCCACTATATTCATCTTGGAGATTCAACAAACTCCCGTACCACAAATTGCACCCGCTTTGGAACGAATAAGCGGAGCAGGTACAATATTTCAAACAAGCCGATTCGCACTCTTGTGCAATATTAACTTGTATACTTTGCGAATTGTCAGGGTATTTCATGTTATCTAAAACATAGAACTTATCTTGCTGTATCTTAGTCAGATTGCTGCTTTCGCATCGTAATTCAGTATTTCTCACACACCCACCACTATAATCCCCCAAACTGTAATCAGTCTTAGATTTTTGTGAAAACCCATGTAAACAATTACAATGTGGCAATTTGTTTGCATTGCAACTACTGTAGGGCCCACAAAGCATGTAGGTCTCACAATTCTGACTCGGCTCAGCAGATAACGTAACCCACTGTTTTGATGTGTCAATCCAATGTAGTTGTTTGATTTGGCCAGTATAATCTACTATAAATCTCAATGGCACACCAGAATCAGGTTTTCTTGAGTAGATGAAGTAATTCTCCTCGTTATTGCTCACATAAGTGAAATTGTATTGGTAATCGTCGGTCATTTCGACATTCAAAGTAAAATTCTGAGTCCAGATACCACTGGTCCAGTATTCTGTAGCCTTGTTCCACTGTAAGAAAAGTTGACTGGTACCATTTGAGTCTAATATTAAAGAGTATATACCTTCAGCAGGGTCAGCTGAATTCTTCCAAGAAATGAGCCTTTGGCTAATACCAGTTGTTTTATTGAGACCCAATTTATCGCCCGGTAACCACGTGTTGGTTGGGTTGTCAATACTTTGCCACAATACATTAGATTTATTCGACGCATATCTCAAAATGAGGTTTCCACCATCATTCAACACTGCTTCGGTTTTGTTTAACGGGTTTATACCGGTAACATTAGTGGACCATACTTCAGTTTTAGACCCGTTAAGCAAGACCAAGTTTCCGTCGGAACCAATGGTGAGCTGGGCCGTGGAGGGGTCAGTGAGCGGTGTGTTTCGGTTGGCTATGAAGACAGATGTTTGCACGGAGATGGTGTTGTACCAGATGGATATGTACCAGTAGGAGGAATTGGGAGGCTGGTAGAAACCAAGTGCAAACTGTTTTTGAGCAGAGATGAGTTTTTGGTTGGTGCCGGAGAGAGACGAAGTGGAGGTGATGGTGTCTGTTGAAGTAGACATGGATAGGAGAGAGAAGAGGTAGAGAGAGAAAATTGAAGAAAGCAAGGGATTTTCTCTCAACGAAGCCATTGATGGGAGAGGGAAAGGTGGGATGGTATTTGCTAATGTGAAGGAATTTGTGGGATTTTTTTTTAATTTTAATACGAAGTGGGAATGATTTAGCACGGGTGAAGATTTTAACAGAGTAGGTTTAGCTTCATGCAGCGCATATACAATATGCTATGCTGTTTTGATTTTATAGTTCGTGAGCTGCGTTCAACTAAAGCTGACATGTTAATATCTCTACCCATCTACCCATTTAGAACGGAGTCAATCAGTCAACGTGAAGTGCGCATTTTTTGCAGTTTACTTGCTTAGATTGTAGTAGGAAACTGATGCTCAGATCTGAACCGTTGGATTTGATCGAATAAGGTTGTAAGAATGGTCAAACTAAATATCTCAAGAGTCATGGTCTACTTTAAACCAGTTCGATCTCAATCGAATAGTCTGGACCTTGATTTCAGCCTCTTCTATACATCATCTGTTGTAGCGGATATGATGAGATTATCCGCGAAAATGTTAGGTCCATCTGCAATTATTGAGACTTAATTAATACCCACAGATTCAAACAGTTCGTCTCTATCTTGACCGTTCCTTCGATCTGAAGTGGAAGAATGACAAAGCATTTTCAGTTTAATCAAAAGATGTAGGCAGTGTGCCCACGGGCTTTGAAATCAAAAAAAGAAAAAAAAAAGAAAAAAAAGAAAAAAGAATGTAGGCAGTGATGATTGGATGGCATGTTGTAGTTGAATTTGATTTAATACAGCACTAATATCGTCCACATGTTTGATTCCGCAATTTTTATTCATAGGAAAAAAAAATAAAAAAATAAAAAATAAGAAGTGTTGCGGATAAATTTTAAAAACAAGAAGAAGGAAGTATTGTGTCATGGCGTTCCGCAGGGACGTCATGCCAAATTTCGGTTCTACGGAACGCAATGCCAATCTTTGGTTCGATGGAAAAAAAAAACTAACTGGAACGTCATGCCAATCTTTGGTTCGGTAGAAAAATAAAATAAATAATTGGAACGCCATGCCAATCTATGGTTCAAATGAAAAAAAAATATGGCACTTAATCACCCTTAAAATGAATTAACCTAATTATTAATCTAATAAATGAAAATCTATTTTAATCATACAAATACACTGTTGCTGTTTTAAGGTTTTTTTTTTTTTTTTGACTTTCTGTCAGGTGGAGGAGACTAAATCATTTGGGGTGTGTGTGGTGGGGGGTTGAAATGGGTCATAGTTGGACTTTGGCGGCCAACTTAAAAAAAAAAAAAATCAGATTTGGAGAGAGGTAGCGCATGGCGTTCCATGGTTATTGTTTAGCTGTTTTTTTTTTTTCGCAGAACTGAATTTTGGTATGGCATCACTGCGGGACGTCATGGGCTGCACATGCCTTTCTGTTTTTGAAATTTTTTAGCAACCATTCTCATTTTTAATATTTTTTTTTCCTATGAATAAAAATTGCGGCATTTGATTGGTATCCAATACTTAGTCAAAAATTAGTCCTAATACATGAAATTGATTTGTTTTGTTTGATTAATAAGATGCGGTAAAACATGTCAAATGGAATTGTAGATTATAATAAACAAATATTGAACCATAAATTTATCTGATCGGTGCTAACTATAATCCGAAATATATTATATATTTTTTTCAATAATCAATATTCCACTAAAAAATGTGTCACGCCGTTACATTTTTATTTATAAATATCAAGGTTCTAAATAAGAATTATCACGTCATCGCGAGAAGATTAAAGAAAAACATATTACAAATAACGTAGCTATAATAAAAACTATCCTACAAAGTATTTTTTTTTTCAAATATTATATTATATAATTATACTAATTATCAATATTATTTAAAGTCTCATAGAGCGGTAAGAAACATAAAATCAATTAAAAAATTATAATATTAATATTAAATCAGTGCAAAATTTAAATATTTAGGCTTATAACTCAGCTCCTGACAAGGAGCAGTCGGTTCTTCCCAACTTGCAGAGCATCATCTTTCAAGGACAATTAGGTGTGCAATTCTCATGACTAGTACCGGTGGCTCAAGAGTCAAGTCGTAGGCCTCGTGCTGCCTGTTGATATTGACCGAATTTGTACTAGCTGAAGAAGACAAAAGATAACTTATACATCACCATCAGGGTTGGATCTAGTGGAAGCTGTGGGTGCTAAGCCACCCCAAAATATTCAAAATCTATTACCAAGTATATAGAAACTCTTATTGATTTTTTTTCTTTTATATGTATTAGCACTTCCTATAATAATTTAACAAATTTAAAGGGACTTGAATGTAAACTTTAAAACTCGAAATCACGGATTGGGCTTCCATGTCTGTTTGGGTGCTTCGATTTCTGTGTGTGCACAGTGAAAAAGGAAAAGATTTTTTTTCAAAAAAGATCGTAGAGGGTTTTGAAAGGTATGTACACACCGGATAAAATCATTCAAGGAATAACACTACGAACAAGGGATGCTAAGAATATGCATGATCAAGCAAAGATGCTACTGCAAACTCATTGTCTTCGGAGACAAATAATAAAGAATAAAATAGTGACTGATCCAATGAAAACGAAAAAAAGTCTCAACTGGAGATAAGAACTAAACTTTAATGAGATGGAGCATTAGAACGTGTCAGTAGAATAACATATCAAGAAAATCTTTGCCAAGGCTAACGTATACTTTCTGTAAGCTGTATGCTTAAACTTCAAATCAATGAATTTTTTAGTCCAGATAGGCAAGTCAAATACATTAAGCTTAATTAACACAATCCATTCTCTTTGCTATTCAAAATCCATTCTTTTGGAACCAGGCATTCGGCCATAGGCTAAATTATGGCTAGAAGCACTATATTGAAGGATGAGTTCCTCTTCTAGAAGCACTATGTTTAGAGAAGACCTTGATACAACTAAGCAGAACAATCAAGCTTTCTAGGAAGCAGATCTAGCAGCTAGGTAGGTAGGATATTGAGGTACGAAAAACACCATCAGATTTCAAAGAATCCCCAATTTTGCTATCTCCCTTCATTTTCCACCGCTATTGTCCGATACAATATTTTTTTTTCTTAAAAAATGTTGTTTAGCCCCCCTATACTCATACTCAAATTCTGGTTCCGCCCCTGATCACACATAAACTAGTTATTTTTTATTCAAAATAATCTAAACACCAAGTATAAATTATCTATATTTTTCTATTTAGTTACAAAAACAATCTGGATCTTAAAAAATGGCCATTAAAAGAAAATTTCAATTTGGATCTTGAAATAAAAGCTTATGTAGCATAATGAGTATTATAGCGGCCGTAGTTGAAATAGTGCACTTTGGTATGTTTGGATGAAATGAGAATAGCTTGAATAGAGGGCTATTCTATAATAGGGGTTATTCGGAAGAGCAATGTGCATCCAAACAACATTTTTGCTATTCAAAATAGTTAGAATAGCTGCTATTCTCTATTCCTTGTAAATGTTGAAATAACTACTATTTGAAAGTGTGAACAGAGAGAAAAAATATTTTCTTCTCAGATTTCCACTAATATAGTTCCGAAATTATAAAATTGACACCACTTTTGTTATCTTCACATCGTGACAATTCATTTGAGACCCCACTTGCCTATCTTTCATCTTAATTAACACATTGTTAACACTATTCTTTATCAGCTACAGCTATTTAATATTTCAAATGTACAATCCAAACAACATTTATACTAATCCGAATAGCATCATTTTTATACTAATATGAAAATCACTATTTATTTTCTATTTTCATCTGCTATTCTAGTTATTCTTAAGTAGATGGACAGATAAGAAAATGAATTGTCTAGTGAGGGAGGTAGTTTTTTTTTTTTTTTTAAATATTTGACCAAAGCTGACCGAGAGAGCTAGAGTCGTAGAGACATCTCCACCTTCCAGTCCATATATAATAAGTAGGACTTGTAACCAAAAAAAAAAAAAAATTGGATTTGCTATGCCAGATTTATGGAATTTTTTTCATAAACCATAATTAATAAAACAAATTTTACGGAACCAATATGATTGGTTTTTTTTTTTTTTCAAAAACCATAAGGACCGTGGGGTTTCCACGGTCTCAAAATTGTCTTTTCTCCAGACCATGGGGTTCCCACGGTCTCAATTTTTATACTAATATGGTTTATGAAAAATTTTACGGAACCAATATGATTGGTTTTTTTTTTTTTTTTCAAAAACCATAAGGACCGTGGGGTTCCCACGGTCTCAAAAAAACCAATCATATTAGTTCCGTAAAATTCGTTTTATTAATTATGGTTTATGAAAAATATTCAGATTTATGGGTTGAGTTAATTGGCAACATTGACCAACAAAAGCATATAAGTACAAAAATTTTACAGTACCTATTACCTTTTACTTATAGATTCAAATGCATGCCTCCATCGTATATACATTTATTTTTAAAAACTTTAATAACTCAAAATTTAAAACTTAAAAGTAAAAAAAAAACTATTAGATATGATCTACATCATTTTATGCACTTGTAAAAAATTACGACATTTCAACTTTGTTTTGGTTGTCATCAAGAGCTTGTTAAAACATACTGTTGTGGATAATTTCTAGATGTTAATTTTTCAACTAATTAATTCACATAAAAAGAAAATTGAAATGTGATAATTTTTTTTGAACCCATAGATAAAATAGCATAGATCACATTTAACGGTTTATTTTGAAGTTTATGATTTAAATTTTGAGTTATTAACGTTTGAAAAATGGAGGCATAGTGGAGACACAAAAAATAAAAGCATTTGAACCCTTTTCATATTTTACAGATATAAAAATAATTATGTATAAACACACAAATTTAAAAATAAATCAGTTCAGCTCATTCGTACATAACAAAACCGCCACTAATTTAAGTAGCACATACTAAATTGTAAAAAAAAAAAACGCAGTAAAAAACCACACTACCTTCATTTATAATATTTTGCCTTCCAGAGCACAATAGCAACCGCAATTTTAAACCTTCAACTATAAATAACATACTAATAAAATTTCGTACAATTTACATACTATTTTATAATGAATTAAGGACCATTAATGTGGCATTATTAAGCATGATATTGTCTTTATAGATCATGTTTATTACACTAAATTTTATTTTTGATCGATTGTTAAAAACTTGAAAATAATTAATAATTATTAAGTAATCACCTCTCTTTTAAAAGTTCTTCAGGAATGGATCCAGGATTTTTGTCAGAGGGACTAAAAAATTATCTAATCGGCTTTAAATAGCTAATTGAGTTTAAATTCATTAACTAATTGGAAACTCGATAAAAGACTTTCCAATGTTTTGACTTGTAATTTTTGATGCTCTAACTTCAATCAAAATTAAACAAATTTATTTCAATTTTAACCTTAAAGTTAACCCAAATTGCAAATTGAACATCCAGAGTGGGGCAAAAAAAAATTCAGGAGGAGGCAAAGCTGGTCGGAATCGATAGATCTCCACTAAAACTCAAAATTCAGAAGGGAGGGGGGAATTGGTAGTTAGTTGGTACCTCGTCCTTTGCCTGTTAATTGCGCATAATTTTTTTCTGATTAAAAGAATCTGGTACACTCTTGCATGCAATTTCTTAGATGTTATTATTCTCAAGATTCAAACCTAGCCCTCTTCGTAGAGAGAGAGAACTTGCTCTCTTCGTAGGGAGACAGAACTTGCACCATTTGCGCTAAGCTCGTCTCTAATTGACATCCACCCTTCCATAAAACATCTAAAGGAAGATAATCAATTTGTTTTAAGAAAACTTATAATCTCAGATTTCAAACCGATTCTTGTCGATGAATGTTGGAGCACAAAGTACAACTGAAAGATATATATTTTTTAAGTTGGAGGACTAAGAGCATCTACATCTCTTGTATTATTATAATTTCTAATCTAATGTGGCGGTTGTTGGGGAATCATAAAGGCCAAACAATTACGTCTTATCTAGAGATCAAACAATTACATCTCATCTAGGGGTCAAACACTTACACCCCGAGGAAAGAGAAACAGTTCCTCATCTTAACCTAAGGATTGTCATATGTCAAAGAGACCCAAAACATAAATCATAAGTGCGGAACATAATACCTGATTCCATGTCGTTTGTAATGGAATAACCAAAGCCATAGTACAGCAAGCCGTCTCTGTGAGCACGAGACAATTCTTCAATGGCAAGAAGTCCTTCTCGCTTTTTGTCGTCGGGTCAAGGAATAAGTCTTTCAAGATAGCAAGGTGTGATCCTTGAGAAATCATCTCCATATTTCCTAATGAATTTATCTTCTCTATTATTTGATGGTGGAAGAAGAAGAGAAGGCACACAGAACTGTATTTTTCTTAAGAGAAAAAATATGTTTAATTTCTGTGCTTTTCTTGGTTACCTTGTGACTTGGGGATCAATTCTTATATATAATAACATTTATGGTTATCTGCCAAATTGAAAAAGGTATTTTGTACAATGCATCAAAAACCGTGCTGACGCATCAAAAGCTGTGCAACTGCATTGATATCCGTGCAGACAGCACAATCCTCCATAATGACAGATTTCTGACCTTTGAAAAGGTACTTTTCTGAATTGCAAATTTCTAAATCAGTCCATCAATGATTTGATATTTGCCTAAATTATTCTACATATTTATGGACCACATCCTAATGAATATATTAATTGTCTATTACCTTATTTGATCACTTTAATTGACAATCATATATGACAGTAAACAATCCATAATTAGATTACATATATGCTCAATGTTGGCATTAAATCCAACGAGGTTGGCAATAAATCCAACAGCGGTTTCTAATTCAATTTAGGGATGTGGGAGAATTTCTTATTTAGAAACTATAAAGTAAAGAATTTTATTAAGAAACCGTTTACAAACTTTATGCTCATCAAATGATTGGTCCAAAGTTGGTACAGGCTCAAAGTTGATGCAATTAATATTGTACAATTGATGTAACTTGTACTCATACTTTGATCTCATTGCCATCAATAGTTTTATCTAACTAATTAATTAGGAATCTGTAATAATGAATTTCATTTTATTCTTTAAATTTGTAAGGTGGACACTGCTAATTGCAAAAGAAAACAAAGTTCAGGTTAGACTCATTAATTGTATAATAAAAAGGAGGATTTGGTAAATAACGGTTCCATTAATTTCTGTAAGTTACAGCTTGTCTTCACCATAAAAAAATAATAATAATAATAAAAAATTCAAAACTACTTGAGGATCAAACTATTAATTTGGTTACATGCTTCCTCTCAATATTCCTTTACTTTCTTTCACCCGAATACCTCATTGGTGAGATCCCAAATCCCAATGCGACCGAATCTTTAATTTGATTTCATAAATAATAAAAAAAATAACCCATCTAGCTTTCAGCAAATTAATTATGAGGAGGGTTCAAATGCCTCCATGTTTTTGTGCCTCCATCATGCCTCCATCTTTCTCCATCATTTTCAAAGTTCAAACAGTCGATCCGAACCACTCAACCCAACCTCCATACTAAAATATGTTTGGAGACCAAATTTTATATTTTTAGGAATTTTTTTACTATTTTTTTAGATAGGTACTAAATCAGTAAATCTGAACCATTTAAAAACAGTATTTTTGTATCTATCTAAAAAAATAGTAAAAAAATTCCTAAAAATATAAAATTTGGTCTCCAAACATATTTTAGTATGGAGGTTAGGTTGAGCTGTTCGGATCGACTGTTTGAACTTTGAAAATGATGGAGAGAGATGGAGGCATGATGGAGGCACAAAAACATGGAGACATTTGAACCCTCCTCATTAATTATTAATTTCTAAAAATAAAATGTTTTCCACAATCCCTTTTTATAAATGCAACATCGATGCACGTCCCAATGTACTCAGCCACATCTATCAGTTTCCAACGCATTAGCAATTATTAATTACCAGTTTGCGAAGACTTGTATTCATCATGCATTCAGGCACATGCATGCATGTGGAGTTCGCATCGTCTGCATTAACTATAAAGAGTATGTTTTGAGTTAACGCATCTCGGCCGTTTGATTTTAAACAGAGCCAATCCTGTCACAGCTTATAATTCAAAGATTTTTTAATATTAGTGTGGATCTAGTCCGCATGGATCATAAAGCAGATTAAACAGTCCAGATTCATTAACTCAAAAGATTCTTTTTTGAGTTAATGCAGAGGATATGAATTCATGCATGTGTGTGTGTCTATATATATTGCTTGAATACCCCCCCCCCCCCCCCCCCCCCCCCCCCCCCCCCCCCCAATAATAAGAAGTAAGCTCTTTCTCCAAGTATTTTTTGCTCTAGCTACTTGTAGGGGGAAACAAAATTGTAAGCAATTCGTCGCTCCCAATGGGTGAGTTAGACCAAACTCGCTCGAGATTTCTTGCACTGTATGATCGCCTGAAGCACGAGATAATGCATGATGCTGACATCGAGTTCACTGAAGAGATGCGGCTACAAGTGGAAGAGGTATGATTCTTGAAGGTTAAACCACTTCATGAAAGCATGGTTCAAATTTCATGAAAACCAGAACACTAAATTTCTTGTTAAAATTAAAGTATGAGGTGAAATGCTCGGAAACTCTTAATATTTTTATGCCGATTCTAATCAGACGGCTCGGATCAAAACAAAAATATTATGTTATTAATGGAACAATTAATGACTCCGTACAAGGACCAATAAATTATTTGCCCTTGATGGTCAACTGGTAATATCCCCCCTCCCTAATGAAATGAGATCAAACAAGGCCTAGTATAGTATGCACTATATATGTCCATATAAGCCCAATTTGCTAATCATGACCAGCCCATGATTAATTAAAAAGCCTAGTAAAGGCCACTAATTTGAATCTAATTCATCTGAGTATCTCAGCCCATTTAACTATGTCGCCCCTGCCCTTTTTTCTGTCCTTTTTGCCTCCTTAACAGATACTGGACTACAATGTACCAAGAGGTGAGTCTGATTTCCATGTTTCTCAAAAAATTCACATGCTTTTAAATCTGATGAGAAATATTAATTATTTGATGTTGATGTGCGTTTTACATTCATTCAAATTAAAGGGATGTTGAATCGTGGATTAGCGGTGATACATACATACCAAGCATTGAAAGGAGATGAGCTTAGCGAGGAGGAGTTCTTCCTTGCCAGTATGCTTGGCTGGTCCCTTGAGTGGGTAATTGTTTCTCCCATATATACTGGAAAATTTGTATAGCACTACTGATTTTCTCACCATGAAAAGTGAGACTCTGTTCTTTTCATCATGTCCACCCAATCTAAATCTGACGGACCGATATATATCGACCAGGCCTGAACCATTATTTCCTATTAGTACGTGTGAAATTGTGAATCACTTCAGTTTGTTTTTGGCCAGATGGAAAAGAAGGATTCAAATTTTTCAAGAAGAAAGAAGCATATATATAGGAATGCATTTACTGATGCTTTTGCTAAATGTGTCCAGCTTCAGGCATGTGTGCTTGTTCTAGATGATATCATGGACAATTTGCAAACTAGAAGAGGTCGCACTTGCTGGTACAAACAATCAAAGGTGATCTAATTATTCTTTTTCATGAGATGTCTGATAACTTATGTATCAAATATTTGCTGCCAAATATAAAATTAATGCATATATATTGAATATTCCTTGATTCGGTATCAAACTTTTTGTAGGTTGGCCTTAATGCAATAAATCATGGAATTTTGCTTAAAACCCACATTCACAGGATCATCAAGAGATATTTCAGAGAAATGCCCTATTATATCGAACTAATAGAATTATGTGACGAGGTACCTCATAGATCGATATTTTCTGTTTATGTCGAATTGTAACAATTAATCCTACTTCTTTCGGTAATAAACTTCTATGTGGCCAGGTTGCATATCAAACGTCTCTGGGCCAAATGCTAGATCTCGTAATTACACACGAAGGAGAAGATGATCTCGCAAAGTACACCATGCAAGCGTAAGCTTCTAAATTTTAAAAGAAAGGAACTTGAATTGAGTTGAGTCCCTTTTATGCTACAAATTAATCTTTATTCTTTTTCTTATATATATTGCGCAGATATCGTCGAATTGTCATTTTTAAGACATCATATTACTCATTTTACCTTCCAGTAATTAAGTTGTCGTTTTGCAAATTTCTTTAAGACAATAGTCATATTTTAAGATTCTTGCAAATTTTTCGAACTATGTCATGATGATTTCAGATTGCATGTGCTTTACTTTTGGTGGGTGTGGACTGGAGTTAGAGAAGTTCAAAGGCATAAAGGAGATACTTGTCGAAATGGGTGTATATTTTCAAGTACAAGTAATAAAATCTCGTTTAATTTATAAGAAAAAAATATCTCCCTTAATTCTTATTTTATATATTCAATGAAATTATATATTTTGATTCCTCCCTCTGATTTGAAAATATTTTAGGACGATTACCTTGATTGTTTTGGTGATCCTGAGGTAGCCGGTAAGGTAATTAAGTAATATTTACCTTGATTTTGTGTGAGTGTTGTTTGTTTTCTCTTTAAGAGTTGTAATTTTGTATTTAATGAAGCACAGATAGGGACAGATATAGAGGATTACAAGTGCTCTTGGCTTATTGTACAAGCACTTGAGCTTGCAGATGAAGACAAAAAACAAATACTCTATGTAAGTCTATATATATAATTATATATACACATTTTACTCCATTTTAATTAATCCTGGTTATAACTGTTCTTGCTATTATATTTCTGAATCTTTAGGAGAACTATGGAAAACCAGATCCAACTAGTGTGGAAAAAATAAAGAACGTATATCGAGAGCTTGATATTCAGGTACGTATATATGTCAGTACTTTTGTTACTGATTGTTAAAAAATTTTATACTATCATTTAGTTTGACAAATTATTTTACTTTTTAATTACATGATTCTCAACCGAAAAGGGCTTATTTTCAAAGTATGAAGTAGAAAGCTATATATGAAAATCTGCTGGCAGCAATAGAAACACAGTCGAGTCCAGTTACGCAAGAGATATTGAAGGCTTTACTAGAAAAGATTTATCGAAGGAAGAAGTAGACCTTTACATAGTTGAAATCTCGTTGTATTGGTACTATATATTATGTTCTCATATAAGAATTGCATATGTATTATTTTATGTAAGTTATGATACATATAGCTATAAGAATTGCATATCTATTACACTGCCAATTATTTTTCATTCTAGATCGATGTAGTTATTTGCTAACTTTTGACTTCTCACTCTGTACTAAAAGATTAATGTAACAGTTTGTGCTAAATTAATTTCGAGCCAAATTTAAATCAACAAGACTAAAGAATGGAAATCATGTACAGGAAAAAAAAATCCTTCATCCTTCAAGCCAAAATAATTGTGTTTCATACATTTTATCTCATTTCAAGTATCCCAAATCCTTTCTGTAACATCAATTTCTAACATTTTCAATTACTCCTATTCAATATAAATTAAAATTGTAATAGAAAATTGCAATACAATTACACAAAAAAAACAGAAGATAAAGTCAAGTGATTAAAAAATTTTCATTTCCATACACATTGAAAAAAAAGAAGTATATATTACAATGAAATTAGTTGTCAGTAAAAAAGATGATATACACTTACTATTATATTCTTGATTCAACACACAACATACATAATAGTCATTTAGACAATACTACTAACTAGTTTGGTACCCGTACATTTCATAACTTATTTCAATTCAAATAGAAAAGGTACTATTAGCAACAAGAAGGTTGTATTGTAAAATACAAGTAACAAGGGGTAAAATAATATATTCATTCAGAACCTACAACATTTTGGGGGCTTTTGTTCTTCAGTTGGGAATGGATGGAAATAGGCCTGGTGTAGTGTTACATGATATTTCTATGTACGATCATTTTTGGCGGAAGTTGAATAAGAAATACCTTTGAGTGTTGTACCTGTTGTATCTTAATTTCCATACAACAAAACACTCTAATCTAAATTCAAATAATGGTTGATAGTTATGTTAATACTTACAAAAAAATATATATATATATAGTTGTTAGTACCTGTTGAAAAAAGTTAGTTGTTAGTACCTTTTTATAACTTTAATTTCTTATCAGTAATATAATGTTCCTAATTTTACTCCAATTAATGTATTGGGTATGATCTATGAAAACACAAGAAATAGAGGTATTTGAAACCTCCTCAATTATAATATATTACTATTAATCCAATAAAGTTCAACATGTGTCAAATTTATTAATTAGGATATGAAACATTATAGCTAATTACTAAGGATTTATCTGGACTTAATTTGTTTTAGGAATGTGTCGAAGAAAATTTTGAATTAGTTTATATTGGTTATAAAAAAAATTTATATTTTCTACACTTTTTGAGTAATAAATTAGATATATCAAAATATTATTGACATTGTTTTCAAATTAGTTAAAAATTGACTTACAAAACAAACGACACAAATACTTGGATGATATGTTAATAATATTACAAAATTATTTTTCTAAGTACAATTTAAGACTTGTAATTTATAATACACAAAAAATATTTATATCACTCTTCTCTAATTTATAATACATAAAAGAGTAGAAAAATGCCAACAGGATTGTGAGCAGGCGCGGACGCAGAAGGTGCACCGGCCGCTCCGATGCCCGTGTGAGCCTTTAATTTCAATTTATTTCTGCGATAACATCTGAAAGACATATTAAATTTTATTATTTATCAATTTATCTCTAATTTAGAATGATTTATATTTTATAAGATGTGAACTCAAATTATATGACATTTTATACAAAATTAACGAATTATAAGACTAATTATCAATCTCATGTCTCCAATATATATGTTTTATTAAAATAATATCCATATTAAAAATATTTTTCAAATCATCAAATCAATCCGTTATCAATATAACCATTGTAGTACTATTTATTTGAAATGGATAATCTAAAAAGTTAGCATGTAATTCGATTCAAAAATTTTGTAATTATTATAAATTCAAGAATTGTTTTTAAATTGGGTTTTAAAGAAGAATGACGAGAAGTCCAATAATGTTGATTATAAAAATATAAATTTGATATAATTAAAAAAAGATTGTAGAGTTTTAATTTACTTGCTTTTAGACTTTATAAGGTACGTACGTACCAAGTTGTCCCTGTTTACAAATATTAATTAGTTTTCGCCAACATCTTATAAGTTCAATAAACAGTTTTTTAGATCAAATAAAGACATTATAATATCAAATAGAAACAGAAAACATTATATTTATACTTTCCTTATGATGTTTACACACCAATGCATCATGCAAATTTTGTGCAGTATATGTTTAACTTCATGATACACATCAAAATATCACTGTTATAACATGTGAAAGACATTTAAATGCATGGAACATACAACTGTCGCTCAATTGACTTTTCATAGTTACTCAATTTTAATAAATCTTTACATGCATTAAGTAACTATATTTAATTTAGTGATTCTAATATTATATTTCTTATGATAGGAAGCATGTTCAAAATCAACTATTTATACCGGAGATTAGTTGAAAGACATTTCAACTTGAGGAGGGTTCAAATGCCTCCATTTTTTGTGCCTCCACCATACCTCTATTTTTTAAAACTTTAATAACTCAAAATTTAGAACTTAAAAGTCAAAATAAAACCGTTAGATGTGATCTATGTTATTTTCTCTATGTACTCATAAAAAATTATCACATTTCAATTTTGTTTTAATGTGAATCAATAAGTTCAAAAATCAACGTCTAGAAATCATCCACATTAATGCATTTTTTACAAGCTCTTGATGACAATCAAAAGAAAATTGAAATGTCATAATTTTTTACACGTGCATAAATAAAATGACGTAGATCATATCCAACGGTTTTATTTTGACTTTTAAGTTTTAAATTTTGAGTTATTAAAGTTTTAAAAAATGGAGGCATGGTGGAGACACAAAAAATGGAGGCATTTGAACCCTCATCTTTCAACTTATATCATGGTTAAAAATAATTTCTTTTGCTAAGGTTGGCACTTAAAAATTTGAATTAGTGTTATAATAACATTTTATATTTTCTACAATTTTTTGAGTAATAAATTAAATATATCAAAAAAATTATTGACATTGTCTTCAAATTAAAAGTTAGAGTTATTGTGCTCGTAAAAACAAACAAGACAAACCTTTCAAAATTGATTTAATTAACTTGATCTACTTGTAGTCTCTAATCACAAGTGAGTAAATAAAAATATTAAATAATAATTAATTAAACGTTTCAATTCTCACAGAGATATGAAAAAAAAAAAAAAAAAAAAAAAAAAAAAAAAATACAACCCCGTCAGGAGCACTACAAATTCAGACAGATTAAGTTCAATTTATAATAAACAGGCCACTATAAATTCAGACGGATTAATTAAGCCGAATTTAAGAAAATGAGAAGTGGGGCCCACATGTTACTGTAGAATTAGTCTCTATATATAGATTGCTGCCGCTTGACATCCCTCTCTGCCTTTTTGCCTATTCCCTAGAATCTGAACTGCTCATGGATTACAGCAACGGCGGCAGGGAGGCACCTCAGGTTCTCTCCGGCCAGGTGGCGGCGATGTTCGCTGAAGGCATCTCGCTCGTTCTCTTGCGATGGACGGCACTCCAGTTGGCCGTGGAAAATCAGTGGGGCGGGCGGCAATCTCGAGGCAAGGCCGATCAGCTCGTTGCCTCCATTCAAGAATTTTTCCAACAAAAAGAGGGTTAGTATTTTTTTCATAGTAGGAAATATCAGCCGATACCGATCCGTATCGGCCGATACATATCGGTATCGACCGTGACCGATCCGATACTGGTCCGATACTCGAGATAGTGTGTTAAGTACCAATCTATGGTATTGGCCGATACTAGTCTGATACGTATCGGTATCGGCCGTGACCGATTCCGATACCGATACCGATATTTCCTACTATGATTTTTTTACACCTTGAGAAAGTCTAGTATGTATTAAATATTTCATTTTGATCTTGTATAAAATTGATTACAAAAAAAATAGAAATTTGGAGATTGAACTATCTAATAATTATCTGTTCAGTATAAATTTCGAATTTGGTTGGTTTGCAAGTCAGTTATGAAATTGAAACTAAAATTTGAAAGAGTTTTTTGTACAATTTCAAAACTCAAAACTAAGATCAACATGTAGTTTTTGAGCTGTTATCTCTTGATTTCAGATCTTTACATTGATGAATTGGAGAAATTACTAGATGATTGCATGTATCATTCCCTAAGTGCTGTAGTCGATGATGGAAGTGTTCCGGAGGTAATATTCATATTGTTTTCATTTAATTCCAACTGTTGAATTTGCACTGGGAAAATTTGTTGAATTGTTTTGTATCAACAATCTGGTGTGTGCAGGATTTTTCATAGAAAAGAGAAAAAATTGTGATTATACTTGTTGTGAAAACAATTCCTGAAATACTGAACATGTTTGAACTGTTCTTTAGAGTTGATTCATAGAATATTTGAAATGATAGTATGGCTTGTAGGTTGCTGAGCAATTGATGATAATGCATGAAGAGTGTTTAGAAGGCAAATATGAATCAATTCAAAAGCTGAAACAATTAGCTCCGCCAACAAATGCTGCTTCTCAAAGCAAACAGGTCAAAACTGTTCTTTTTGGTATACAAGTTTTAATGCGCCACAATGAAGCTGCGAAACGTATGCTTTCTCATGAGTATTTTTGTTATACTCTGCACTAAATTTTGTACAAAAGAATAATTCCAAGATTAATTTTCTCTTCATTTTTTTACATTGGGAAACTAAATGAGAGTTTGTTTCGGTATGTTTGAAGAATTGTGGAATCTTATATTGATGGAGGTGAAAGTGAAACTTTATGGGGCATCTGCATTTTTTGTTTTAAACTGAATTCTTGATTTGAGTCTTCTGAATAGTAAATAATTTCTCTTAAACAAATGCATTGGATAAACTCAAAAGGTCTAATAATACACTTTGACAATTGCTTTCCCCAATTTACAAAGTTTGTTCCTACTCAAAAGAGTTTTTGAGATTAGAGAGATATACAAGGTTCAAATTGAAAAAAAAAAAATTGTGGTTAACAGGTGGTCAACGACGATGATGACGAGAGCTCTGATGAAGAGGGCTCAGAGTCAGATTCAATGGAAATGGAGGTAACACAAGAGATGGATGTGGATCCGGTCAAGACGGGTACCAAACCCGAACCCGACCCTGATGGTTGGACTGTTGTTGCAAATAAGCGCAACAGAGGTAGAAGATCCAATTGATTTACCTAGGTGTAAAAAATTTTCTGTGAGAGTAATGTAATTTATTTTATTTTTTAATCTCTGGATAGAGTTCTTGTGGATGATTTTATTATTATTTCATGCTATATAAAGATATGGTAAGCTTAATGAAGATGTTTTATAAGGGATTGGGTGATTATTTTATATTGTCTATACAGTCAGATAGATTCTCTTCTTGTTTAACTATTCTGTTTAATACGTACAATTTTTAGGAAGTCAAATGCTGACTTGTTCAACCACACACTGATTCACACAGTACAGTAGACGCATATTAAAAAAGAAAATGAAGATGCCACATCAGAAGGATTTTTGTTTGATTCTTGTTTAACTTTTTGGGTAAGGATTTGTTTGATGAGTGGTAAACTGGTAATATGGGAACATATTGTGCTGGTAGAGCTACGGTTTTGATATATATTACATATATAATATACCGTAAAACACATGTAATAAAAAATTTAATTTATGATTTAACAATCACATAAAATTGTTCCTATCAACAGCCCTAAAACTAAAAGTTGATGTTTTTAATCTACAAATATGAATCATATATGAAAGTGTTCCTATCAACAAGCCTAAAAGTCCTTTTTAATCTTATCCTTTCCGTTTTTCTCAAATACTTGGAAATATATAATTAGTGCTTTTTTTAATCGTGTGACCCGAGTTGTAGTTTAGGAAGCTTGTGTCACACTACTCGGTGAAAACGGTATGGATAATATCTAATCAGTTTTCAAAATTTAGATGTGGATATCTGATATTTCAATATGTGTGTGAATAAAGATACTATATGATTTTATGCTTCAATTATTCGTATCTGAATAGTAAATATATATCATATATTTTGATATATATTATGAATATTTTATGTTATTCACCATTATAATTAGATAAATATTATGAACTTTAATATTTTTTAATATTATTTTAATAAATATCCAATCTAATACGGATCCGTATCCTTCTGATATATTTGATATCCGTTCTGTATTCATATCTAGGAAATAAAAAAAGGGATGTGAATATGATTTTACCACTATCCGCTCCGTTTTCATCTCTAACACGACTCGCAATTTTAATATATCTGAAAAGTTTGGGAATCTTCAATTCTTCAAGATAAGAGTAGATCCGATGATTATGGAACCTACTTTAGTTCGATTCGATGTGTTCAATCACCATCTAATTCATTTTAAGCATTGGATCTACTTTGGTTTGATGGATTCAATTAACGTCTGATCTACTTTAAGATGCATGCACTTTGCTTTAAAATTTGTGCGTGCATGTTTCAATTTTTATATGCACTAATCTTAATATGGGTAGACAATTTTAGAGCTCGTTGGACTCAAGAATTAAATTCAAATGATGAGCTGCGAGTACATCTCTAGAGAGGAGAATCAAATAGCCGATCAATTAGCAAATCTGGCTCGTGTTTTTTTTTTTTTTTTAAAAGGTAGAAGCCCGTTTCATATTACTGAAATTGAATAATTACAAAATTAGTCTTAGTGTGCCCTCCAACAGGGAACACCTCAACTGAGAGTAGATAGTATCAAGCTACAAAAACAACAAATAGTTCATATAGCAACCATAATACAACTAGAGCTAAAAAATCTGGCTCATGTTAAGAAGATGGATTCAGTTGAATTTACTTTTCCTCTCTTTCCCATCAGCATTAGCAGCGACTCCTACTATTAGTTCTAGGAATTAGGAGTAGAGAACGGGTCTGTTATGAGCTGAGAATGAAACTATTAATTCTATTGTAACTGGTAATAGGGGGCTACGGGCATTAAGCAAAAAAAAAAATTTAATTCAATGTCCATAGGACCTACTTTGTTCTCTAGTTCTTCACCTGTGTAGTGCCGAAATTTTTATTAATATCCAAAAAAAATTAAATTTTCAAAATCTACAACCTGTTTGACAAGATTTCGAAAACTGTCCAAACCGCATATTTATTTCTCGGTTATAGGCCGAATTACCGTAAATTAATTTTCCGGTTTTGGAATTCCAAAACCGCAAAAAAATATTACAGTTTTTTTTTGGAATTCCAAAACCGCAAATTTAATTTGCGGTTTTAAGTTTTTTGAATTAAACAAAAATGTTATAATTTATTTATTTTTTGTCTTGAAATATTAGAAATATTTTATATATTTCTTTGAAAATAGATGGGATAGTACATAATTTGATTTATTAGAAAGACTGCGATAAATAACACGGATCAATATTTTTCCGGCCGGACTTTTTACGATTGTACGAAAAATTAAAATATTTATTTGTGTTACTGGAAAAAAATAAAAATATTTTTAATCAGAGTTATTGATCCCGGTTCGAAATTCACTTCTAGATAAATACATAAAATATTGCAATCCTTCTATTTTCGAAAAAAAAAATTGTGAGAACAAAATTTTCAATTAAAATTTTGTCAGAGTTTTGTAAGAGAATTTTTTCATTATTTTTTAATTAGAAGGGTTACAATATTTTATGTATTTACCTAGGATTAATTTTTGAACCGGAATCAATAACTCAGATTCAAAATATTTTTTATCTTTCTCCAAGAACACACAAAAAATAGTTTAATTTTTTTTACTACCGCAAAAAGTCTGACCTAAAAAATGTTGATCCGGATTATTTGTCATAGTCTTTCTAATAAATCAAATTATATAGTATTTCATTTATTTTCAAAGAAATATATAAATAATTGTAATATTTCAAAAAAAAATTTATAACATTTTCTGTTTAATTAAAAAAAGAAAAAAAATTAAAACCGCAAATTAAATTTGCAGTTTAGAAATTTCAAAATCAAAACTAAAACCACATTTTTTTTTGGCAGTATAGAAAAAAGTGCGATTTTGAGATGCCTAAAGTCGGGGAATAAATCTGCAGTAATTTGGCTTGAAACTGAAAAATAAATCTGTGATTTGAACCATTAATTTTTGAAATTTTGTCAAAGAGGATGTAGATTTTGAAATTTAATATTAATAAAAATTTCGGTATGTTGTGGCTATTCGTATTAAATGTCCACTTTTCATTTTAACTCCGCTCAGCTAATTGACTTGCTTATGAGTAGAGGTGCTATCGGGTCGGGTCGGGTCCGGGTACTATTATATTTGGACCCGGACCCTAAAAGTGTTCGGGTCCAAATTTCGATCCATATACTTATTTGTTTCAAATCGGGTCGGGTCCGGATCCGGATACCTATCTACCCATAGATATTTCGGGTCCAGTCTTTCAGTTCCGGGTAGATAGATACCCGTAACTTGTTTGTGGATTATCGGGTCCGGTTCCGATACGGGGCGGTTTCGGATCCAGAGCGGGTATAGGTCACAACTCCAAAGTATTCGAGAAATTATTTACATTTAAATATAATTATAATTTCTTAAACATCTCATATAATAAATCATTACAATATAAATTAAAAACTACTGCAAAATAAAAATTATACTATTAATCATGTTTATAAATAATAAAATATATCATGCTACATAGCAAAATAAAAATAATAACTCTAAATTATTAGTTGGTTGTTGGTTGTTTGGAGTACTCATGGTGTAACAAAAAATATTGAATTTAGTTTTTTGTTAATAGCTTTTGAATTCAGGAGGATGGAGGAGATAATTTTTAGAAAGTAAAATATTAGAGATGATGATTTCCTTTTCTATAATTCAAAAAAATCTATGAATTGAATGTAATAGAAGAAAAAAGGTATAAAATAAGATGGTTATGGAAGAATAAATTTGACAATCATGTGTCATGTGTCACATGTGTATAATATAGAACAAAAATTAAAGGGTGTAATTAAAGGGCTAGTTAAGGATGTAATTAAAGGGTAGTGTAAAACAGTAGCATAAATTTGGTTAAGTTTTATCAAATTATAGCTCAGCTGAAATATATTATCTAACACAAAAACTTGATGCAGAGTTATTAATATATATTTTATCGAGTATTTATACGGGTATCTGGTCGGGTCCGGTTATGGGTCGGATAATTAAATGATACCCATATCCTACCCATTACAATATCGGTTCCGGTTCGGATCCGGGTCGGATATTAAATTATTAATTTTGTACCCATACCCATAATTTAATCGGTTATATTTTTTAAACCATACTCTATCCAAATTAATCGGATCCGGGTCGGTTCCGGGTCGGATCCGGGTAATCGGGTAAAAGTAGCACCTCTACTTATGAGTTATGACATATATGGAATCTATATATTGCTTGTGCTTTTCATTTTTACAATGTAAAAAGGTTGATCTGATGCACTAAAAATGATCTTCCTATTAAGATGTGCTTGAAGATCAAATTTTATATGTTTTTAAAAAAAAATTACTATTTTTAGATAGATTTAAAATTTAACAAAATAATTAGCGTCAATCAATATCTAAAAAATATATCATCAACATATAAAATCACCAATAACATTTTGTCCCCGCGAAGGGAGTGTTTTTTCATGGGTCTCTTGGTTTTTTCAACACTGGACCATTCAAAAATAATCATATAATTGAGTGCTTTTCTGAAAGGTACACCGGTTCATGGAAGTTTCCATTTATTTATTGGTTTAAGAACATGTTCATTTGTCATGATTTTTTATAAGATGGAAACTCATAATTTTTAAAAAGTGGAAATCTATGAATATAAATAAGTACGGAACTGATTATGGAAATTTGTTGAAATAATTATTCGGTTGTACCGTAAAATTTATTGTAGAAAATCTTAATTTATTTTAAAAATATGTAATTTTATTTAAATTTCTCACCTATTTTAAATTATTATTACAATTAAATAAAATGAATTAAAAATAACATAAGTACATAACAACACTTACTAATTACTTTTCACACAATATAACTATTTTTTTAAAATTAAATTGGTTTGATAAATACTATCGGATAGTATGGTACTGAATATAGTGACAAATGAATTATTCGGGTTCAATTCGATAGGGTCAAAAATTCATGATTCAGGAATAATTCGAGTATAATTTCAAAATAGCTTGATCCCACAAGGGAGAAAAAAAAGGAAAATCCAAAAAAAAAAAGGAAAAAAGAAAGAAAAGAAATTCATGTTCTTTTTGCGTTTCATTTATAAATAATTTGTAAATTATGTTTTGTGTGTTTTATTCGTTGTTGATTTTGGAAACGTCAAAAAACATGTTATTCTCGAATAAAATGCAATTATGGTAATTATGGTACTAATGAAAAGTAATTAGTTTGGGAAATAAATCTGCTGTGATTCCAATGGAATAACAGGGTCCTATTATTCTAATGTTATTTTGATCTCAATTATTCAAAGTTTTTCACACGTGAATTTCAATAAAGAAATTTTTTCATACACGAGTCTCAACGAAATTGAATGGTTGAGATCGAAATAACAAGACCTATTATTCCATTGGAATCACAGCTGATTTATTTCCATTAGTTTGAGCCTGATGGTTGAAGGGAAAGCTGACTCGTTTATTTTCTATTTGTTTTTTCCTACGCCAGATTTGAGATTTCCACATCTGATGTCATCATTTTATTGAGAAAATATCAGATTTAGGATTTTCAAATCTGAAGTCATCGTTTTAATGAGAAAAAAGTAGTTTTCTCAAGTATGCTTTCTCAATCAATAAAAGTCTTAATCCCAAATCTGATGTCATCATTTTAATGAGAAACAAGTAGGGTTCTCAAGTATGCTTCCTCAATTCATAAAAGTCTTAATCCCAAATCTGACGTCATCATTTTAATGAAAAAAAAGTGGGGTTCTCAAGTATACATCCTCAATCCATAAAAGTCTTAATCCCAAATCTGACATCATCATTTTAATGAAAAAAAACTAGAGTTCTCAAGTATGCTTCCTCAATCCATAAAAGTCTTAATCCCAAATCTGACGTCATCATTTTAATGAAAAAAAAGTGGGGTTCTCAAGTATGATTCCTCAATCCATAAAAGTTTTAATCTCAAATCTGAAGTGGGGTTCTCAAGTATGCCTCCTCAATCCATAAAAAATTTAATCCCAAATCTGACGTCATCATTTTAATGAAAAAAAAGTGGGGTTCTCAAGTACGCTTCCTCAATCCATTAAAAGTTTTAATCCCAAATCTGACGTCATCATTTTAATGAAAAAAAAGTAGAGCTCTCAAGTATGCTTCCTCAATCCATAAAAGTCTTCCGGGCTAATTGTCACTTTCATCAGTTGAAAGTCTCCTCAGGCATAATGTAAATGTAAAAGCACGTCAGCATTCCAACCATTTCTCTACAAGTATTATTAAGAGAGAAACACAAATAATGACGTCAGCACTCCAACCATTCTCTACAAGTATCTAACACCCAGTTTCTCAGCATACAAAGTGAGAACAATCGCGAGTTGTGAAAGTGAAAGAGAGAGAGAGAGAGAGGGAGGGAGGGAGAGGAGGAGGAGAAGGAGGCGAAGATGGATGCACTCCGAAATCTCGGCTTTTGCTTCATGATTGTAGCCTCCTCTTTCATCATTCGGGACATCGGCCAATCCTCTGTCAGCACTGAAAATGCCTTTACAATCTTTTCTACGTTCATCCTCGGCCTCTGGATGGTAATGCTTTCCCTCATACTTCACATGTTTCCATTAGCGGTGGTGCACATGGTTCATCAAGCAATGGAGGCTATACATTTCTACATCTTTGGTCTTCGCATTGATATTCTCTTCTAGTAGTATTTATGCTTGTGATGTGTAAAGAATGGATTTGCTCTGTTTTTGTGTGAGATGCTCTGTTTTCTTCCGTTATCTTGTTCTGGTGGGATGATTAGTTAATAACAGTTACAATTTTCCAATTTGGATAAAGGATGTATTAGCTATTATAGCATTCTATTCTAAGGTTGTTTTGTGTCAGATGCTATGTTTATATTTTCATATTTTAGGGCATTCCATTCTATTAAAGGTCGTTTTTGTGTGGAATGCTCTGTTTATCTTCACAAGAGCATATTATTCTAAGGATTCTATGATATAGGTTATCATAGTTCCATTTATGTATGACACCAACAACTGATCTAAAGCAGTAATATATTAAAACACACATGACATACAAATTAAAGAATGAACTATTAGATGTTAAGATGTTGAAATTAAATGAAAAAAATGATTGTAATTTTTGGCACTATTTTTTGTATAAAATAAGTCGTCTAAAAAAAAAACCGTCTGGCTTGAAAAGGCGGCTGGTATGTTTATAGAACCTTCTGTTACGTTGCCAAATATAAGGCTGCAATTATATTATTATGTATGACCAATCGAATAAAGTACATATCAAGAGAATTAGCAAACACTTTCACCATTTGAAGGATTGCAAAAAAAGAAAAAAGAAAAAAGCAACATCCATGGCACCATGAACAATATTTGCTCATTGCAGGATTTGATTTCACTCGAGTTAATTAAATGCTAAGATGTAAATTAAATATTATTGGCAAAAACAATTTGAAATAATTAATTAACTTAACATCATATTCAATATCCTCTCTTTTTTTTTCATTAGACTCATGTTTTTAATAAAAGGTAAAATAGATATTTTATAAATTTGAAATGAGTTTTAATAGAAAATACAACAAAATGAGTAAATTTTTGAGTTTTTGAAATTTAGAAGGACAAATATGATATTATGAAGTTTAGAGGAAAGATATCTAATTTCAAAGTTTTTGACGGGTATACATGAAATCCCCCCTTAAAAATATTTGTGCTGAACGCTTAAATACTTAAGGCCCCTAGCCTTAATACAATTAATTAATTATGAGGGGCCCGCTTAAGGAATCAAAGACATTATGGAAAATTCTAGTTTTATGGGCCCAATTAAGAATTCAAAGGCCCATGTGTTCTCATGAATTAGTTTTTACGGGCCGATTGAATCAATTGCTGGGTGTACAGTAAGTTTCTTGTAAACGGCCCTTTAAAAATCTAGTTTGATTATTTTGAATGGAACCGATAAGTTAAAGATGTTTGCGAGAATTATTTCAACAGTATTGATTACGATTAGAGTTATAGGTCGGAATTCCTTTGGATGACTAGCATTTGCTTTCTTTGGGTCATCTTTGGTTATAGAGTAAAATTAATGAAAATTAAATTACTTACTCTATATTACTTTTTCGTATTTTACATTTTATTTGATAGTATGAATTATTGCTTAAATTAATTTATTTAGGGTGTGTTTGAATGATCAAAGAATGGAGCTAGTTTTGAGTTAGCTGAACTATTCTCAAATTAAACCTTGGTGATCCAAACACAAATTAGCATATTGGATTAAAAATAACTCTATTCTACTAACCCATAGAAATGATGGGTTAGCACAGCTAGTCACGCAAAAGATCTAGTCACAACATGACACAACACTTGGTAATACAAGTCACGTATGATTAGGACCGTTAGATCTTCATCGAATGGTGAATATTGGATAAATTATCTTAAATTATGACAAAATTAAATAGTTAAATTTGAACAAACGTGGCTCAAATTCTAAGATTATTAATTCACGTGATTTGATTGTCTTTTTTAGTTTGGCAACAACACGACACGTAAAAATATGACTCGATCACGATAAGCTATGTGACTCAAGTTACAGTTGACCAGTAATAACACGGAACAATAAGACACAAATTTAGATTGGATTATAAAATATATATATATATATATATATATATATATATATATATATATTTATATATTATTTATATATAGAGTTAGGCTGGGGTGCTATGGATAGCATAGAGGCCTCTATGCTACGGCTCAATATTTGAGTTTTCAAAATCCAAATGGTCGATCCGAACCGTTCATCTTATTCTCCATATTAATATCTGCTTGGAGACCAAATTTTATATTTTTCTGAATTTTTTTACTATTTATTAAGTATTTTACAAAATTGTTGATCCAACGGTGGCTGCACAAAACAGTAAAACCGTTGGATTAGCGATTTTCAAAGTGGCTTAATAAATAGTAAAAAAATTCAGAAAAATGTAAAATTTGGTCTCCAAGCAGATATTAATATGGAGAATAAGATGAACGGTTCGGATCGACCGTTTGGATTTTGAAAACTCAAATATTGAGCCGTAGCATAGAGGCCTCTATGCTATCCATAGCACCCCAGCCTAACTCTATATATATATATAGAGATGGGCTATGGTGCATTGCAATGCATAGGCCATGGTGTGCATTGGATCATAAATCACCGATTCAAAGTCCAAATGACCGATCCAAACCGTTCATCTTGTTCTCTATATTAATATGTGCTTGGAGACCAAATTTTACATTTTTTAGAATTTTTTTACTATTTATTAAGCCACTTTGAAAATCGCTGATCCAACGGTGACTGTTTGGAACAGTAAAATCAGAAGCCACCGTTGGATCAGCGATTTTCAAAGTGGCTTAATAAATAGTAAAAAAATTCTAAAAAATGTAAAATTTGGTCTCCAAGCACATATTAATATGGAGAACAAGATGAACGGTTTGGATCGGTCATTTGGACTTTGAATCGGTGATTTATGGTTCAATGCACACCATGGTCTATGCATTGCAATGCACCATAGCCCATCTCATATATATATATATATATATATATATAATTGGTCTGTAGTTGAAAAGTGTTCCTATCAACGTTCCTATCAACAATCCTAATATGTCAAAGAATTTGGATTCTCACATAAAAGTGTTCCTATCAACAGTCGTAATATGTCAGAAGATTTGGTTCCTCACATAAAAGTGTTCCTATCAACAATCGTAATATGTCAGAAGATTAATTTGGTTCCTCACATAAAAGTGTTCCTATCAACCGTCGTAATATATGTCAGAAGATTAATTTGGTTCCTCACATAAAAGTGTTCCTATCAACCGTCGTAATATGTCAGAAGATTAATTTGGTTCCTCACATAAAAGTGTTCCTATCAACCGTCGTAATATGTCAGAAGATTAATTTGGTTCCTCGCATAAAAGTGTTCCTATCAACCGTCGTAATATGTCAGAAGATTAATTTGGTTCCTCACATAAAAGTGTTCCTATTAGCAGTCCTAATTTGGTTCCTCTAATTAAGTAATAAATATCACATATATTGAATTCTATATATCGCTTGTGTTTTTCCCCTAGGTATCATTTTAAATTAAATTTTCTGATTTAGCGGTGAGTAATCTATATAGCAAAGATTGCATAAAATGTTCTAATTTCAAACACTGATATTTTGTTCATCATTTTGGAGTCTTAACATTTGGTAATTTGTCAACAATTATCATACTTTATTTTTAATTTGAACAATGTTCAAATAATTCGTGTCTTTTATATTTTATTCATATCTCATATCTTTATTTTCATTTTTTAAATTTAAATAGTTCGATCTGATCAACTCAAAATGATCTTCCTATTATGTGCTTGGAAACCAAATTTTATATATTTTTATAAAAAAAATTACTACTTTTAGATATATTCAAAATTTAACCAAATAATTTGGGTTAATTAATGTCTAAAAAACATATTATCAACATATAAAATTACCGATAACATTTCGTCCCCTCAAAGGGAGTGTTTTTTCGTGGGTTTCTTGGAAAATAAACCACAGAGTCAATTTTCTGAACCATCCAAAAATTGTCATACAATTATCATAAAATTCAATGCTTTCGCAAGATCGGTTTATACAAGTTTTAATTTATTTGTTGGATTTGATAGGTCACGAAACTATATGAGATAGGATTTGACAAAGATGAAAATTCAATTTTGGGAAAAAAAAAAGATCTCGTAGATATGAATACGCACGAGATTGATTATACAAATATTTTTTAATAAATATTTTATTGTACCGTAAAATTTATTGTGAACAATCGTGATTTATTTATATATTCTTATCAATCTTTCTACTCAGGAAAATATATTGATACTTCTTCTGTTTTTCTCTTCTATTTATATATATTTTTATAGACAATTTTTTTTTCTAATAGTCTATCTTGAATGCAATGCTGTTTCCTGTACCATGTACTTTTTTTTTTTCTAAAAAAGACAATTTTGGAAAATTCTAAAAAGCCATTTTTTGTTTTTTTTTTTTTTTTTTTTTACGAAGAAGGGTCAAATTTGAGAACAGAGAATGAGAGAAGGTGGGAAGAAAATAGATGGAAGACAAGTACAGTGTGGTCATGTGTGGCGAGATCTTATCTAATAGCAACTCTAGTTTTTTAGTTGATTAGCTACCTTTCAATTCAGTTATTTAGTTTTGCCTCACTAATGTAACATTTTCCAAAGTAGGATGTAATGAACATTTTATATTTAACTAGTAAGTGCCGGCCACGCGTTGTCGTGGAAATTAAAAAATTATTTTGATCACCTTCTTTAAATGGAAATTTGTGCCATAATGGATACTTCATTAAATTTAATTATCTTACTATGAAATTTTTACACCTGAGTGCTTTTTTTTTTCAACAAAGTACAGACAAGAAAGAAAAAAAAATGTAAACTATATAACTTATAGCCCAAAAAAGTACTGAATCTTTCATATATTTCCTACATGAACATTCTCCACAAATGTACTATTTACTTCTTTACAATCTGCCACAGTTCTGATTCAGAATATCTAATATGATATCCAACACAACACATTTTTCCCTCAACAATCCTGATTGGAGCTTTCAGCTTTTCTTTTTCTTTCTTTAATTCCAAAAGAACACCATATAAAGATAATTTATAGAGAGATGAAAATTTTCTACACTATTTAAGAATCTAAACAATTTCCTATAAAGTTCCTATGAAGCAGGGATATCTGCAAATCAAGGAAAAGACCGTTCTTTAAACTTTCACAATAATTTGAGAATTGTTATTATTATGCAATTTCCCCCTTTTTGTACATGACTAATGCATAGTAATTGAAAAGGAAGAAAAAAAAAAGACGAAAGGCAATACATCTTAAGGAACTCCATAGGAAAATTAAAACAGTTCTTCCTCTGTGATTGAGGTTATGGTTTATTTGCTACAGAGAAAATAAACAAGCAAAATCAATCAATTAGGTCAAATTAAGTGTATCAAGAAAAACACAGAAATTAGCATGAGCTGCAGGATTAATTCTTTTATCTGCTCTTACGCATGGCCAGACTCTTGAAAATTATCATAAACCCAAAATTGGAACTGAAGTTACTATCTAATAAAAATGGAATTGAAGTTACTTTCTAATGAAAAAATATCAATCCAGACTCCCAAACACCCAAAATTGGAAATAAAGTCTTACATGTACCCATTTCATACCTGCCATTTTCATTACAAAATCCTAATTGTATCAGACAATTACCATTGATATAGTAATAGAAAGGTTGACAGAAATCAGCATTTCACATATGAATTAAAAGGTGAGCAAGATATTTCTGCCAGAGAAAAGTAAGAGCAGAGAGGGAAGTAAGAATGTCATTTTGAATTACCTCAGTAAATTTACCAGAGAGAATAGTAAGGTGTCGGCTGGAGAAGGTCGTTGACAATAGACCAGAGGTTCTTACAGGGCTCCCCCAAATGCTCACTTCCTCTGTCATTGATTCATACATACATCACACACTTTTGTTTTAAAAAATAAAATAAAAACAAAGATAATAAAATAGAACTAAAGAAAAGGCACTTGCAATGTACTTTTTACAAGCATGGTCTTCTCAATCAACCAAATTCTGATGTTCAGATATTGCAATTGAAGTTAACAAGACTGTTTACAAACTTTACGCTGACAAGATTGATTAAATACAGTGCCAAGTTCTCGAGTCAGTTCAATCACAGTTGCCATTTCAATTTCTTTTTGCACCCAATTAACATTGCATGATTATTTCTATATTAGCAACAATGTATAATTTTATTTTATCAGCAAGATCAAAAGTACATAATACACAGGAAATGGAAAGAACCACCGTGAAGTTAAAAAAAACTTAACCCTAGCCACACATCAACACTATACACATTCACATTCACATTCATGTTAGATGGAACCAATAATGACATTCAACCCTAAAAATTAGGGCTTGACAATATATAGAACCATTCCGAAGCAGAAAAAGCTAAAAAAAGAGAGTACAAACCCTTCTTTCTCTTCTCAGTAGCCGAGATTTTAGCCTCTTCATGCTTTCTCCTTCACTGTGCGATTTCAGCCTCTTCATTTCTTAGCTCTTCGCGTCGCTCAATACAAGAGCTTCGAACTTTGTGAATAGCCGGTGGCGGAGGAGGAGGGAGGTCGAGACAAGAGACGAAGGAGAAAGAACAGGGAGTAGGTCTGATGTGATGTGGAGAGGATCGCCAAAATTTTGATCTAGGAGAGGAGAGTCAAAGACGGAGGACGGGAGGAGAAAGAAAACGAGAAGGTTAGGAAAAGGAAAGAAGAAAAGGTGAGTCAGTTAGGGGAAGGAAAGAAGAAAAGAAAAAAGGCGGAGCAGAAAAAACGCGTGGAAAAAGATACCATTTCTGTACATATTTGTATGTGGCGAGTTAGTTTATAACTAATTTTAGACTTGTACACATATAGATACATCAAAAATATATATAAAATCTCATATTTAGATCAACGGATAAGATTTGATGAATTTTCTAAATGAAAGGCTTAGATTGCATCTGGACAGATACACCATTCAGTCCCTTTTATTTCAAGGTGCTATTATAAGAGCTCTGATTAAGCATGCCTTAGGGCTTTCATTAAAAATAAATAAATTAAATCATCCGAACGCCTCAAAAATATATCATCCGAACGCCTCAGAGAATCCCACAGGGGTTTATTACAAGTAAAAGTTTGTCAAACACTTGCAAATACCAGCGTACATATCCAAAGTTCCGAACGCCTCAGCATAATCCAGCAAACACAGCAAACACATCACAAAAAGCACTACACCTGTCACTGAACAGCAAACACATCTGCATGCCTCAGCATCATACATCACAAAAAACACACAGAACGTACTCTATTCTCCAGTTCTTCACCTGTGCTGGCTATCCGTATTAAATGTCCACTTTTCATTTTGACTCCACTCATTAACCTGCTTATGACATAAATGGATTTCTTTATATTGCTTGTGTTTTTCCCTAGATATTATTTTAAATAAAATTTTCTGATTTAGCGGTGAATAATATATATAGCAAAGATTGCAAAATAACAAAATAATTAGATAGATTTAATTTCAATTTCAAACATTGAATTTCTTTTTGTTAAATTCTTACTATTTTTAGATAGATTTAAAATTTAATTAACAAAATAATTAGAGTCCATCAATGTCTTAAAAAAATGGATTATCAACATATAAAAATTGTCATACAATTTTTCCTAGACTGGACCATCCAAAAATTATCATACAATTATCATACAATTTAGTGCTTTCTGAAAGGTACACCTGTCTATAGAAGTTTTCATTTATTTGTTGGTTTTGACATATTGGTTTATCACAGGATTATATGAGATGAAATTGGATAGAGATGAAAACTCATTTTTTGAAAAATAAAAATCTCATAGATAAAAATACGTACGAGATTAATTGTGAAAATTATGTTCAAACAAATATTTGATTGTGCCCTGAATTATTGTGGAAATTATTGATTTATTTAAAAATGAGGACGGTTCAAATGCACCCAAATTTTTGTGCACCCAAATGCACCCTATATTTTAAATCATTTTTCTCCGTTTTCAAAGTCCTAATAGTCAATCCGAACCGTTAGATGTGATCTATATATTAAGATGTGCTTGGAGACCAAATTTTATATTTTTTTGAATTTTTTTTACTATTTATTAAGCCACTTTGAAAATCGCTGATTTTATATTTTCTGGACCATTGGATCAGCGATTTTCAAAGTGGCTTAATAAATAGTAAAAAAATTCCAAAAAATATAAAATTTGGTCTCCAAGCACATCTTAATATATAGATCGCATCTAACGGTTCGGATTGACTATTCGGACTTTGAAAACGGAGAAAAAGGATAGGGTGCATTTGAACCCTCCTCTTTAAAAATATACAATTTATTTAAATTTCTCATCTATTTAAAATTATTATTACAGTTAAATAAAATGAATTAAAAATAACATAACAACACTTATTAATTACTTTTCACAAAATACAACTATTTATTTTTCATAATTAATTTGGTTTTGTAAATGCTATCGGTTAGCATGGTACTGAATGAAAAGTGATTAGTTAGAGCTTGACGGTTGGAGAGAAAGCTGACTCATTTGCTTTCTATTTGTTTTCTCCTCCATCATGTCAGATGTGGGATTCCCTGAGGGCTGAGGCTTTGAAATCCCATCTATATGTATGGCCTGGATCTTAGCCAGATGTCAACAAATTAAATACTGCGGGTGGCAAGTGCTCAGCAGAGATACGTGTATCCCAATTCGATAATCATCCGAATAGGACTGGAGTATGATCGTACAGATCACACCATCCTCTACTTCCCTTCCAAGGCTTCTAAAATCCCATCAATATGACAGTACGTACAAATAAACACCGAGTATTATTAAGAGAGAGAGAAAACACTACACCTGTGACCTGTCTATAAGTATCCAACGAGGCAACGACCAGTTTCTCAAGTTGTGAAAGTGAAAGAGAAAGAGAGAGAGAGAGAGAGGAGGAGGAAGTGGTAGCCTCTACCAAGTCATTTTCAAAAAGAGAGAGAGAGTCCTTTTTAACCTAGGCAGCCTCTGCCAGGATTTCAAAAAAAGAAAGAGAGAGAGAGAGAGAGAGAGAGAGAGGAGGAGGAAGAGGAGAAGGAGATGAAAGCACCTGGAGAAGTTAACGACCACGCTATGCTTCGTCAGCCGGCGAGATACCACATCTCTGATGCACTCCGGCATCTCGGCCTTTCCATCATGCTTGTTGCCTCCTCTTTTATCATTGGAGACTTCGGCCAATCCTCTGTCACCACCGAAAAGGCCTTTACAATCTTTTCTACGTTCATCCTCGGCCTCTGGATGGTAATGTTTTCCCTAATATTTCACATGTTTCCATTAGAAGCGGTGCGCATAGTTCATCAAGCAATGGAGGCGATACATTCCTTCATCTTTGGTCTTCGCGTTGTTCTCTTCTAGTAGTATTTCTGCTTTCTGCATGTGATTTGTTTGCTCTCTTTTTCTTTCTTTTTTCCTTAATTTTTCCTTTCATGTAATTTGAGGTGAAGAGCCGCTCGTTCGTATGCTCTGTTTTGTACTGTTCTCTAGTTGTGGTGGAATAATTTTTTAATAACAGTTGAAATTTACCAATTTGGATAAAGGATGTATTTGCTCTGTTTTTATTCCTTTCTCTTGTTGTGGTGGGATAATTAGTTAATAACAGTTAAAATTATCTTAGGTTGTTTTAGTTATTTGATATTGTTATTCTTTTTGTTCATTTATTAAATACTTTCTATATATCCTCAATGATTCGCAAAAAAATGAACAGTGTATGTATATATATGCAGTGTAGATTTCATAAACGCTGCTGCTTGTACAAATGCAATATAAAATTTGGCACTTAAAAAATATTAATTTGCCTGCATATTTTAATGATTAGTTCTTATCACAAGAAAATCATTATTCTAATTTTGAACTCAATATTTTAGACTAATTAGATAAATTGGGCTTCCAAGTTAATATTCCGTTACTATGCAAATTTAAAATTTGATCTATAATTCTAATGGATGGAATCAGATAGATTTGACTTTGAATTTGACGTTGATGATTAAGATTGACCATTAATTATATCTGTGAGATATTTCATTTTTATACAATCATCAATTAGTCAAAACAAATTAATATTTATTCACAAACCCACTAATATGGTATTTCACAATGTGACTACAAATATTATAACAGGTCAGCGAATATGTATGGAAAAATCTGGATTTATATATTAAAAAAAAACCATTTCAATTTTTAATGTTCGGTAAGAATAGATGTTCTCAAGAAAAATGGATGCTGTGTTTTAATGAAGTTCATTACCATTTTTAATCTTATCGTCCTCTGCCAGGATTTAAAAAAGAAAAGTATATGTTCTCAAATATTATACTATTAAATTCCATTGATGATAGGTGTGAGAATTGTTATATACCGAATAATTTTTAATTTGCCAAATAAATGAATGTACCAGCTTTATTTCCATATTACATAAAAAAAATGACAATTAAAAATCATGCGTGTAAATTAAGGCACCTATCACATCTAATCAGCATGCATGCGACAAAATAATTTAGAAGAAAATGACCGTTCCGCCGTCCTTCCCTTCGAACTTAATTTGAACACTTCCATAGATGTCAAATTTATCGTTGGCAACCTTGTAAAATAAAAGAGCTACGACTTCTTCATAGATACTTTGGGGATTGGACATTAATGAATAAAATAAAAGAGCATATATATTCTAAAGATTCTATTATAATGTATAGGTTGTCATAGTTTGATCCGTTTACGGATGACAACAAGTCAACAACAACTAATCTAAAATAGTAATAATATTAATCTTGATGATTAAAACATATATATACATGATATATAAATTAATTATGGACTATTAGAATTGATTTATATATGGCTAAGATGTTGAGAGAAAAAAAAAAAATTACCTTTGTTATCTTTCTTCTATTAGTTTTCTTTTCATAGTTAAGTTGGCTGGTGTCAAAGACTTGATAGTTGGTCCGATGTCCATCCGACCTACTTTAGTTCAACAGGTTCAACCACCGTTCAATCTGCTTTAAGATTAATGTGCTCCACTTCAAAATTCGTACTAATTTGTTTTAATTTTCGTGAATATAGATCTTAAAACAAATCAAACAGTTATATAATTTATTGGAGCAAAAGTAAGTTCATCGGACCTACTCCGTTCTCGGTGTCAAAATCTACAAACAAATAATAAGTAATTAACTTTGACATCCCTAAATCAGGGGAAGAGGGGGGCGTCCGACGCCCATCGGACCACTTTTGTGTTCGATGGGTTCGCTCACCGTCAGATCTGTTTTAGGATTCGTGTGAACGGATTTTAAAGCAGACGCGAAATTGCGGGCGCGAATCCTAAAACAGATCTAACAGTGAGCGAACCCATCGAACACAAAAATGATCCGATGGGCGTCGGACGCCCCCCTCTCCCCTAAATCAGACTCCACCTACACCTCTACAAACACCTCTACAATCAGATAATTTTGTCGAAAGTGACATGGATATGCAACTCAAATGTACAACTATTTGTGCTCCATTTGGCATAAATCAAGAATATATCTTAAAAACGACAACACTTGTATATATCTTTCAATTTAGTACAAAATTCAAACCAATTTAATATCTTATAAAAATGTATTATGCATGAGTTTCTTGATTTGAGATCATGATCAACGATCCTAATACGTAGTTTAGGATTTGGCTTGTAAAAATATTAACATGAAAAAATTGTGATAATTCAATTTATCTATATAAAAGTTAGCATCGTATCATACTCCTTAAAAAAAAATAGTATCGTATAGGTCATGTTTTATTACTAATTAAATTTAATTGAGACTTAAAAGTTGATTTATTCATTTTACTCATATTTTATATTTTATTTAACATCTCCGCTCATAACTTAAATTAATTTGTTTGAAAGAATATGATGTTGAGAAATAAATTTATGTCTATAATAGTGGACCTTACAAGTAGTTTAAGTGTAGAACAAGTTAATCCACATGAATATATATAAAGCAACATATTCCGAACTAATTCATATTCTATTACATTTTAATTCTACTTTATTTCTCATTTAACAGTTTAAGTACAGAATATAAAGTAAGAATATTATTTTCATCTCTTACTTTAGGCTCTAGCTACAACCAAACTTAATCATAAAAAATTTATAATTATATGCACACAGCGACCATCCCGCGCTGAACCTATGTCACTTGAATATAATTATAATTTTCCACACTCAAAATAGAATTCTTAAACCATAATTAAAAAAATTCTTATGAAACCAACATGATTACTCTTTTTTTTTTTTTTACAAAAACCATAAAAATCAAAATGCTATTTCGGTCCCGATTTTTTTAGGACCGAAATGACAATTCGGTCTCAAGTATTTTAACAAATTTTTAATGTATTTTTTTTTTTTTGAAATCTGTGAAAACAGTTAGGACCGAAATGATATTTCGGTTCTTATGATTTTTGTAAAAAAAAAAAAAGGTATTATATTGATTTCATAAAAAACTTTTTTCTAATTATGGTTTATAAAAAAAATTCCTCAAAATGATATGTTAGCCAAATCTGTGACCGGAATTTAAATAGACTTCATTTATTAAACAGTTGCTAACTTGCAACAGAAAATCCTCTCCTGGCTTAGCGGAGGGCCAAATTCTAGAAAAGGAAGCTTCCGACGAGCTTTCGTCCTCCCAACCGAATTAATCGGCAAATTGGCCATTTTTATTAAAAACTTAAATTTTTTTTTTTTTTAAAAAGTGCTTCAGTTTTTTTTTTTGTAAACTGCCCCAACCGTCCGGGGCATGGTTCACTAGGGATCTAATTGTCTGGGGACCAAGCGGTCCTTTATTTTTATTTTTTTTACAGATCTTAATATTTTATTTAAATAATTTTGTGAAGTTTTAGTTTTCTTGTTTAGAGTGTATGCCAAAAAATAAGACATTTGATATATTCATCAAGTGATGTCGTAACTCTTTATAACCTTAATTTGATTTGTCAGTTTGATATCACAAGTTTAAAGATAACAATAATTAAGGACTTGGCCTTCATTCTTAATAATTTATTTTATCTAAATATACACAAGAAAATATAGTTCGATTGCCTCAATGATGTCAACTTCTTCTTCAAAAAATAAGACATTTGATATATTCATCAAGTGATGTCGTAACTCTTTATAACCTTGATTTGATTTGTCAGTTTGATATCACAAGTCTAAAGATAACACTAATTAAGGACTTGGCCTTCATTCTTAATAATTTATTTTATCTAAATATACACAAGAAAATATAGTTCGATTGCCTCAATGATGTCAACTTCTTCTTCATTTTTTAGAGATTAATTGGAGAGCGAGAGAGAGAATAATTGGATTATTTGATTATTGTCAACATATATCATTTACTTGAATAAGCAAACATACACAATAAATAGTAAATACAATTTAAAATAATTATATGGATAATTCTTGAATAATCTCTTAGACTTTTGACTAAACAAAATACCGATCATTATATGTCTACCGTTAATAGAAAACTTAAACTAAATTTTTGAGACACCAAACAACATTTCTTTGCAATTATGATGCTTTGGATGCCTGAGGATTCCCCCTCTTTCCGAAAAGTGGTCATACGCGCAAATTCAACTTTCCTAACCAAAATTATGGTTGTTTAAAGTTTTTTCAAAAGCTGAAATTTCGAAATTTATAACTAATTGTAAAAAAATCCAAATAAATTGAAATTTGTATCAATTATGTGTATTTTTGAATGCTCTACATGCTGGTGTAATCACTTTTGTTGGTCCCTGTATCAGTCCAGAATTGCTAATTTACCAGCAGAGGTTAAATTTGATGTTTTTAGTGCACTACACTATATCAGTGCCCTTTGCTTAGGGCTTGGCTACTGAGTTTAGACTTGGTACCATACCAAAGGTCAGACTATCGTGCTTTGTGCATGGACAGAGATCTAATTTGAGGTTTGAACATATTTTAGTAGCTCTAAACTACTGTTTTAGTACTATAAATAAATAGAAGAAAATCAACAAGCTGTCAGAGCTTAAAATTTTTTGAATCAAGGCCAAGTCCTTAATTAGTGTTATCTTTACGCTTCTGATATCCAACTGACAAATTAAATCAAAGTTATAAAGAGTTACGATATCACTTCATAAATATATCAAATGTCATATTTTTTGGCATACACTCTAAACCAAAAAACCAAAACTTCACAAAATTATTTAAATAAAAATATTAAGATCTCTAAAAAAAATAAAAAATAAAAAATATATATATATAGGACCGCCCGGCCCCCAGGCGGTCAGGTCCCTAGTGAACCGCCCCTGCCCCGGCTGTTGGGGCAGTTTAAAAAAAAAAAACTGAACTAGGCGGCATTTTTGTAAAAACCTTTTTTTTAGGGTTTTAATAAAAATGACTAGAATTTGACAAACAAAACACTACACCTATGTCTATATGTATATCCAACCATAGTTACAAGATTCGCGAATTAAACTCGAATAATTTATTTTTTTGGTGATGCCGAACCGAATGCGAAATTATTTGATTGACTGAACTTTGACTGAATTAAACCCGAATAATTAGCAAATTTTACGAATTATTCACGAATTTTCTCCGAATTTTTCCCATAACATTTTCTTTTTAGTTTCTTTTGCTCTCTTGTATTACTGAGATCTTTAGTCCAGATAATTCCGAATTATATCCGAATTATTTTCGAATCATGATTTTTTGACCTTGCCGAATTGAATCCGAATAATTCATTTGTCACTATGTATCCAACACCCAATTTCTCAGCATATAAGGCAAGGACACATATTTTTCAAACAGAGAGAGCGAGAGAGGTTTTGATACTATTATATATATTTTGTAACCAATAAATTTATTATGAAAAAATTAGATCTAATTTATAAATGAAAAAAATATATTTAAATATTATTTTTTATTAGAATATATATGAATAATTTATTTTTAATTATATTATATTTATATCTGTATTTATATCTGTTTAATATCCAGTCCATATTCGTAGCTGAAACTATCTTTATTTATATCCTTATAACAAAAAATTATAATGAATAAAAATACGATTTTACCATATTCAATTCGTATCCGACAGTTACAACTTTACATTCCTACTACCAAATTAAAAAAAAAAAATTATACGTGTCAATTTTCGGCTGTGGGGTGTGGGCCCACTTCTTTCCACTTTGAAAGATTTCAACAAATAAAAATTCTTTTCTGTCTGGGAAATAAATCTTCTCTGCTTTATCTAAATTTCAGGGTTCTGTTATTTCTAATTTAGTTCTTTATTTTTTAAAATGCATGAACTTCAAAAGAATTTGTTTTCTCTGCCCTAGTGTTTAAAAATGCGGTTTTATTTATGCATGCGGAAAGCCACTGCATACCGCATATGTGACATGTGGTCGTATATGCAGATGTACATATCCGATTTTATTATACTTTGTTAAAGAAATATAAATAAAATAAAATTAATTTATATCTACATAATTGTTTAGTCTAATAGTTTGTGCTCTTTACTATGTTATAAAAGTTATAGATTCTGATTTCCTTCAATACAAAATAGTTTTTATGTTTTTTTAAGTCCACATGAATCATTTATGTGTCAATATATTCAAAATTGCATGAATTTGACTGCATAAAATTATGTATAAAAAAGACCACTGCATAAGTATATGCGGCCGTATTTTAAAATACACTTTGTACTAACTTCGAAATAAATAAAGAGATGAATTATACGTAGGTTGATTAATTGACTGATTTGTCGTCAGCGGTGACGAAATCGTAATGGATTTTTTGGATTTTTCGACTAATCGATCGATTATTTCCGACTATAAGTGATTAATTCTCTTACGTAGGCTTGGAAGTACCATTTCCGTCCAATGACAACACATCGTTATTTACAACACTGATTTCAACAAATACCAAGTGGTCTGATTTTTTTGTTAATATCCATCATTTAATAAAAAATTACAGAAATGTCCAAATTTTTCAGTAATTTTAGAAATATTGAAACCGAGATTCCTGATGGTTGAGAAGGTTTCAAAACTGTCAGGAATTTCGACGGTTTAAGTATTTTTAAAATTAGAGAAAAATGGTGGACATTTCTTTAATTTTTTATTTGATGATGGATATTAATAAAAAAAAATAGGCCAGGTGGTTTGAGATTAAATAAAACCACTACAGTCAAAAAGATGCTACTGGTAAGTCGGTCGGTAGTATGTATTTTTGTTTCTGTTGATGTTATAGTCTTCTGTTATAGCAAGTCATAGCTAGATTTATTATTGACTCACTACACATATCTTACATGGAAATGGCCGACAAAAAAATCCTAAAGACAATTCTCTCTTCCCTTATTTAAATGTTTCTCTTGGACCTATATCAATTATCACGTTGATGTCAAAGCGAGGTATGCCGTATGTAGGGAGTGAATTTATAATTTTAATTAGGAGTAAGCACAAAATATTAACAAAAATATAATTTTTTTTTCTGACGAATTGAAACGGAGTAGTGAATAGACATCTAAAAAAGTCACAGTACTATCAAATACGTCATGGTACAACACGGTTAATCACGGCACATGTGCCAGTTATATGCCGTGACCATCCATGTGATGTGATAATTTTTCGAAAATTTGACACGACAGAACACGTCACGCAAAAGCAAGGTTCTAAGTAATGTGGAATATTATGAGAAGGTATGCGGGGTTTAAGTGCAAATTTGTTACAAGGGGGAGAGAATGAACTTGCCCACAAATTGACAAATTGGCAGGATTGAGAGGTTTGATTGGTTTGGCCGTTCTTTCCTATTTTTTTTCTTTCAATTAATTAAGTGAGGTTCTTCAATGCAATGGATATTTGTTTAATGCAAGCCTATGGACATTTTCGAAAAAAAAAAAAAAAAAATTTATGGGTCAAATTCTGCACTGTTGGGTCAAATATTATTGCATGTTTATGTCTTTCTTTAAATATATCGTTAGCTGGAAGAGTGTTCACAGGAGAAATCAAATGGATTTCGTGTAATAAAAGCACCACAGTCAAAAGATGCTCTGGGGATGTGATAGGTAGTTACTTTTTCGGTTTTCCGTTAATGTTATAGTTTTCTTGTATGGCAAGTGAGTCATAGCTAGATTTATTATTGACTCGCTACACATAACTTACATGGAAATGTCCGATTAAAATCCTAAAGACAATTCTCGCCTCCCTAATAATTTAATGTTGTTAATTATCATGTCAATGTCAAGCTAGTATGTGACTACGTGGATGTCGTGAATTCACTGTTAGCAAATCGTGTTTAGATTCGGACCATCCGATCATCATTCGCACGAATATTAAAGAGCTCCGTGCATTCTACCTTCAAGGATTTGCTCTGATTCTAATCAGGCGGTCCAGATCAAACAAAAATATTATGTTATCTCAGAGGATATGGACAATCGCGTAGCCCGTAGCCCGTAGGCGATGTCTATAAGTATCTTCCAATATCAAAAGTGAAAAATCGCAAGTCGTTAAAGAGAGAGAGAGTTAGGAGTAGGAGGAGCACTTGACATCTCTCTGTCAGTTTTTCCAAAAAAAAAACAAAAAAAAAACAAAGAGGAGATGGATGCACTCTGCCATCTCGGTCTTTTCTTCATGCTTGTTGCCTCCTCTTTCATTATTCGAGACTTCGGCCAATTCTCTGTCAGCACCGAAAATGTCTTTACAATCTTTTTTACGTTCATCCTCGGCCTCTGGATGGTAATGCTTTCCCTCGTACTTCACATGTTTCCATTAGCAGCGGTGCGAATAGTTCACCTAGCAATGGAGGAAATACATTTCTTCATCTTTGGTCTTCGCATGATTGATCTTCTCTTCTAGTAGTATTTATGCTTGTGATGTCTAATTTGCTCTTTTTTCTTTCTTATCCTTTTTTATTCTTATTTTGCATTAGTTGTAATTTCTCCTATAAGAAAATCGCTTGTTCTGAGTAGTTTAACTCGGTTGCTCTGTTTTGTTCCGTTATATCTAGTTGTGGTAGGATAATTAGCTCGGATGCTCATGGGAGAGCAGAAATAAAACCCCAACAATTGTGATCTCAAAGTGAAGAGAATAGAAAGGGGAATGGAGGAGGCATGAGTCAGAAAATCGTATTTCTGTTTTTTTCTTGGTGGGTTTACGAAGGAAGAGAGAAGAAAACAGAGAGATTGCGACATCGAATAATTTGTCTCTTTTCGTCAGCGTGGTCTTTAGAAATCAGATTTTTAATAAATGTTTTCTAATTTAGAAATTGTTGTCCGTGAAATAATTTGGATTAAAAATTGATGATGAAATAGTAATATTAATCTTGATGATTGAAACATACATGGGATATAAATTAATTATGAACAATTATAATTGATTTTTATATGGTTAAGATGTTGAAAAGAAAAAAATAATGATTGCAATTTTTGGCAGTAATGTTTTTATAAAAGAGAAATTTAGATATATGCGGCATTTACCATCAAATTAAAATTCTAAATTATTATTTCTCTTTACAAACTTAATTATTTTATTAATATCCCTATTTATTCATTTAATCACTTAAACCTATATAAAACAATTGTTAAAAAATAAAATGAGACGGAATGGAAGTGGGACAAGAGTTCAATTCGTTTCAATAGAATAGAGACGAAAAGAAATGATTTTTAATTGAATTTTGGTGATCAGAACGATTAATTTTTAAAGAAGAATTCATTCCGGCATACATCAAGAAAAGGCTTTATTTATCACTTATTTACTGTATATGCCACTGAAACTATAGAATGTTCGTGCTTTATTTGTTCAGAAGATGAGAGGGGACATTTTTGTCTTTTAACATCAGCAGATTCTATTCTCGCCAAATCCGACCCTTTTTGCCATGATTTCAAATGGCCACTTTTTCTCATTTTAAATCACGTCAATTGAAGTCCGCCCCCTATTATCATCTCCTCCGATCATGAAATTTGAGAAAAGAAGAATTCTCTTTCTCGTTTCCTTCAAAACGAATTGGTTCCGATCAGAGGGTTACTGTCAAAAGTCGTCCCCACCTCCCTTTGCTGATTATCAATCTCCGCGTCCAGTTCTACTCTTCTTTTCTGAAACATTGGATCTATTTTTGTTTGACACCAAGAACTAATTATCTCATAGTTCCGTTTACGTATGACACCAAGAACTAATTATTGTTTGAATACACTGACAGTTTTTTCAAAAAAGAAAAAGAAATAAGTAATCTAAAATAGCAATATTAATCTTAATGATTAGAACATGAGGAGACTTCAAATGTCTTCATTTTTTATCTCCATTATGTCTTTATTTTTAAAAACATTAATAACTCAAAATTTATAACTTAAAAGTCAAAATAAAATCGTTGGATATGATCTATATCATTTTATCTATGCACGTGTAAAAAACTATAACATTTTAATTTTGTTTTGGTTGTCATCAAGAGCTTGTAAAAACACATTAATGTGGATAATTTCTAAACGTTGATTTTTCAACGTATTTATTCACATTTAAACAAAATCGAAATGTGATAATTTTTTATGAGCACATAGAGAAAATAACATAAATCACATCTAACGGTTTTATTTTGATTTTTAAGTTTTAAATTTTGAGTTATTAAAGTTTTTAAAAATGGAAGCAGAGGCATCGAAAATGGAGGCATTTGATACATGAGATATAAATTACTTGTGAACTATTAGAATTGATTTTTATATGGTTAAGATGTTGAAATTAAAATAAAAAAAAATTGATTGAAATTTTTGGCACTAATTTTTGTATAAAATAAGTTGTTTTTAAAAAAAAAAGGATCATGATAATTATTCACGCACTTCCATCCCCACATTAACTTCCATAACTATCATGGGGAACCATAAAAACTCTAACACTAATTTTTTTTTCTAAATTATTAATATTTATGCACGGAAGTATTTAATCCTAAAAACGGAAATATTTATACCTATAAGATGAATAATTTTTACATAAATAATTGTCTCTCCAACCAAATCTCAAACTACATGTGGGGGGCATACACATTATTAGCTCTCTTTTTTTTCTTCATTCAATCTCGTCTACATTTCTGACGATCTATAAGAAATTTTGTAATTGTAAAATCACGACTGTCTTCTATATAATTTTCTAATTCAAATGAGATCTATAATGACCTACTTTTGAATTTAGGGTTTAGAATTTAAGATGTTGCTGGTTAATTCTGTTGGGAGGATGAAGCTGGTAGGAAGCTTTCTTTTCTAGCCGATATTTTTAAAAATACCATTTTATTAAAATTAATAAACCAAAACACCAGTTTTGGCTGGAATTATTAAATTTCGCATGGCCGCTGCCAGGGGAAGCGGGCACTTTTTTGGGCCGCTTTGGGGCCCAGCGGCCACCTTGATTTTGCATTTTTTTTTTTTTTTTTTTTTTTTTTTTTTGGAAAACAGAATTTTTTTTTATTAAAATATTAGAAATGTTGAATATATTTCTTTGAAAATAGATGAAATACAATATAATTTGATTTATTAGAAAGACTGCAACAAATAACCCGGATCAATATTTTTCAGATCAGATTTTTCGCGGCTGTAAGAAAAATTAATATATTTGTTTATGTGTTATTCGAAAAAATAAAAATAATTAGATTCTGAGTTATTGATCCCGGTTCAAAAGTCACTTCTAGGTAATACAGAAAATATTGTGACCTTTCTAGGTTTTAAGACATTTGATGAACAGTAAAACTTGCATCAAATTCTATCATTTTCATGTGCATCATATAAATATAGTATAGATCACATTTTAAAGGGTGTATTTTGATGTATTGTCAACTAATCCCCCATCCTTTTTTATTAATAAAATATCGAGAAATACATTTTTAACTCAAGATGAAATTTGAACCTTAAGAATGAACTGCACCTTTTTTTTTTTTTTTCTTTTTTGGAAAACAGAATTTTTTTTTTGTATTAAAATATTAGAAATGTTGAATATATTTCTTTGAAAATAGATGAAATACAATATAATTTGATTTATTAGAAAGACTGCAACAAATAACCCGGATCAATATTTTTCAGATCGGATTTTTCGCGGCTGTAAGAAAAATTAATATATTTCTTTATGTGTTATTGGAAAAAAATAAAAATAATTAGATTCTGAGTTATTGATCCCGGTTCAAAAGTCACTTCTAGGTAATCCAGAAAATATTGTGACCTTTCTAGTATATTTAATTTATAAAAAGTTGTATCTATTTTGAAAAACAATAATTAAATAAAATAAAGATTTTGATTTTTTTCAAAAATAGATACAAGTTTTTTATAAATTAAATGTACTAGAAGGATCACAATATTTTCTGGATTACCTAGAAGTGACTTTTGAACCGGGATCAATAACTCAGAATCTAAGTATTTTTATTATTTTCCAATAACACATAAAGAAATATATTAATTTTTCTTACAGCCGCGAAAAATCAGGCCTGAAAAATATTGATCCGAGTTATTTGTTGCAGTCTTTCTAATAAATCAAATTATATTGTATTTCATCTATTTTCAAATAAATATATTCAACATTTCTAATATTTTAATACAAAAAAAAAAAAAAAAAAAAAAAAAAAAATGCAAAATCAAGGTGGCCGCTGGGCCCCAAAGCGGCCCTGCCCGCTGAGCCCAGAAGCGGCCCAAAAAAGTGCCCGCTTCCCCTTCCCCTTGCAGCGGCCCGGTTCTAGCTGGCCGCTTTCCTTCGTAGCGGCCATGCGAAATTTAATAATTCCAGCCAAAACTGGTGTTTTGGTTTATTAATTTTAATAAAATGGTATTTTTAAAAATATCGGCTTTTCTAGAGATGACGTTCACAGAATCAGAGGTGGGGCTCAAAATTATATATAAGTTGGGTTAAAGAGCAAAGGGTCTGTTTGACAGTTGTGCAAAATGACAAGCTCATTTGGAGAAAATTCGTACCAGTACGGCAATCCTTCCGGTCAGTCGCACTTTGAATTGGGGAATTTTTGTTTTGGTGGAAATTAATCAAATATTTAAATAGCATTTATCGTGTCATAGGGAACTGATTAAAAAAACAGTGCTATGCCCAAATAGCGCTGCTATAGTGCGAAATAGCGCGCTATAGTGCTGATAGCGTCATAACTTTTATGGTCTGAATACGCTATAGCGCCGCTATAGTGCGCTATTGAGAACCTTGAAATTAATAGAAAAGTGAAGAGAGAAACTGAAATAGTACAGCAATTTTTTTATTGGTAGAAAGATCGGTAGTAATTCTATCAAAAATCTCAAATTTTGAAATGGTATAAATATTACCGATCCAAATTGTTTTCTTATTTTTCTTTAATTTATCTGATCAGTAACAAAGAACATGCCATAATTTTTAAAAAGACAGACACTCAGGATTTATAATTCAATTGTTTTGATCGTTAAAAGTATAACCGATACAAACATGCAATAGGCATATTTTAATCAGATATAATATCATATTCTTGAAGAAAGAAAGTTTCATTAAAATAAAAAAAATACTCCAAAGTTTAGATCGGTGGGAGATTTACCAATCCAAACTACAACCTTTTTTTAATTTTCAAGGAGTATGTGACAATTTATGTACTGATCGGACAAATTAAAAAAAAAAAATTTAGAATCGGTAATATTTATACCGTTTCAAAATTTGAGATTTTTAGAATTGGTTGAATTGCTACCAATCTTTTTATACCGTTTCAAAATAAGAAAATTGTACTCTTTTTATTTCTCTCTCTACTTTTCTATTAATTTCTACGGAAAAAAAAATATCATTTGAATTGGATTTTTTTTCTGTGTATTTTTGTTAGAATTTGGCCCTCCGCTAAGACGAGAGGATTTTCTGTTGCAAATTGCAACTGTTTAATAAATAAAGTCTACTTAAATTCCGGTCACAGATTTGGCAAACAAATTATTTTGAGTGTGGAAAGTTATAATTATATTCAAGTCACATAGTTAGGTTCAGCGCGGGATGAAAATAATATTTTTACTTTATATTTTATACTTAAAACTGTTAAATGAGAAATAAAACAGAATTAAGATGTAATAAAATATGAATTAGTTCCGAATATGTTGCTTTATATATTCATGTGGATTAACTTATTTCACACTTATACTGCTGGTAAGGTACATTATTATAGACATAAATTTATTTCTCAACATCTTACTCTTTCAAACAGATTAATTTAAGTCATGAGTTAAGCTATTAAAGAAAATATAAAATATGAGTAAAATGAATAAAACAACTTAAGTCTCAATTAAATTTAATTAGTAATCAAACATGACCTATTTAAACGATACTATTTTTTTAAGGAGTATGATACGATGCTAACTTTTATATAGATAAATTGAATTATCACAATTTTTCATGTTAATATTTTTACAAGCCAAATCCTAAACTACGTATTAGGATCGTTGATCATGATCTCAAATCAAGAAACTCATGCATAATACATTTTAATAAAACTTTAAATTTGCTTAATTTGTACTAAATTTGCTTAAATGTTGTCGTTTTTAAGATACATTATTGATTTGAAGCATGATAATTGTATCCCAAAAAAAATTCCGAGCGCGTCCCCCAAGTAGTTTAACAGAAAAAAAAATTTCAATGCTATCTAATTTCTATTTTCAGCGCTAATATTCAAACATTTAAATCTCTGTTTATAACATTTTAATTGCAATGCTACTCACAAGCATTTAAACCTCTATCTGTAAGCATTAAAATTCTAAATCTGTATAGTTTTAACTCCTAAGTACTTTTGTCTTCAAGCCAAAAACAAAAAGATTAATTTCACCCACTTTTTTTTAATTTTTCTCTGATCATTCTCGACGATCCATGATGAACTTTGCGAATATAAAAATACGAACGTTTTTTACCCGATTTTCTCTTTCAAATGAGATCGATGAAGAATAACTTTCGAATTATATTTCTGTCGTAATTTTTTTACCACTTTAAATCTCTGTGACTTTCATTTTTTTTATTTTGCTTAAAAATAATTTAAACCTCTGTTTACAAGCCTTCAAATCTTTCATATAAACCTTATGTACAAGCGTATAAACCTCATTAATAACACTTTAAATCTCTAGAATAAAGCGTATAAACCTCATGTACAAAGAATTTAAACCTAAACATTAACATTTCAAAGCGTATAAATCTCAACAATAACAATGCATTTACAAAGTTCATATACAAAGCATATAAACCTTATTTACAAAGCTTTGAAAATTTAATAGTTGTAGACTGAGATTTATAAACTTGAAAATTTAAAGTGCTCATGGATTTTACTTTAAAAAAAAAGACTTCAAAATTACTCAAAAATATTTATTCATGGATCTTATTTGAAAAATAAAATCGAATAGAAAACATTATTATTTTTAGATTCGTAAAATTCATCACAGATCGTCGGAAAAATAGATTAGAATAATTAGAGAGAAAAAAAGTGGATGAAATGAATCTTTTATTTTTTAGCTTTAAGACAAAAATAGTTAAGAGTTAAAACTATCTAAAAATGCTTTCAGACAGAGGTTTATATGCTTACGAGTAACATTTTAAAATGTTATAAACATAACTTTAAATGTTTGGCTATTAGCGCTGGAAATTAAAGTTAGACAACATTGGAAGGTTTTTTCTATTAAACTACTTGGAGAACGCGCTCGGATATGATAGCTCAGAGAATCAGAAGATTTCTCTATTGATTTATGCCAAATGGAGTACAAATAGTTGTACATTTGAGATGCAGATCGATATGTCACTTACCACAAAAAAATTATCTGTTTGTAGAGGTGTAGGTGGAGTCTAATTTAGAGATGTCAAGTTTATCTCTTCAACATTTATTGCTTGTACAATTTAGGTCCCTACCAAACTTCTCTTTCTTTCTTTTTTTTAAAAAAAAAAAAAAAAAAAAAAGTTTGGTAGATCGGATTTAAATTTATACCTATAATTTTAATCAGAGGGAACTAAAAAATTTGAGACCGGAGACGGTGAAAAAGTTATGATAATAAGCTATTAGATTTTGACACCAGTCAACTAAACTATGAAAAGACAACTGATAGGATAAAAAGGTAACAAAGGTAATTTTTTTTTTCCCTCAACATTTTAACCATATAAAAATCAATTATAATAGCCCATAATAAGATACCAAAAAAAAAAATAGCCCATAATTTAATTATGAGAGGGTTGAAATGCTTTTATTTTTTGTGTCTTCATCGTGCCTTTATTTTTAAGAACTTTAATAACTCGAAATTTAAAACTTAAAAATCAAAATAAAATTATCGGATATGATCTACATTATTTTATCTATGTATGTGTAAAAAATTATGACATATTAACTTTGTTTTGGTTGTCATCAAAAACTTGTAAACACGCACTAATGTAGATAATTTCTAGATGTTGATTTTTCAAATGATAGATTCACATAAAAACAAAATCGAAATACAATATTTTTTTTTAATAAACACATAGAAAAAAATAATATAGATCACATTTAATGGTTTTATTTTGACGTTTATAATTTTAATTTTAATTTATTGATCTTCTTAAAAATGAAAGCATGATGAAGATACAAAAAATAGAAGTATTTGAACCCCCTCTTAATTTATATGTCATGTATATAAATCTAGCATCAATATAAAAATGAAATTTCTCGCATATATAAATAATGGTCAATCTTAATCATCAATGTCAGAGTCAAAATTATCCAATTCCATCCAATAGAAGTTCTCACACTGGGTCCACCGCTGCTCGGCTGTTCGTATGCTTTTCGAACTATTTCTTAATTCAGCCCTTAAAACTAGATTTTTCCAGTATGGCATTGATTCCTTAAGTGGGCCCTTCTTAAATAATTATTTTAAGATAAGGGGCCTTGAGGACAAATGGGCCACGTGGTGATGTGGATACAAACTGTAGTATTTCTTCGTTCATCGCAAATATTTTCAAGGGTGAATTTCATGTATACTCAAAAACTTGAAAATTTACTCATTGTGATTTCAAATTTATAAAATATTTATTTTACTCTTTATTAAAAACATGAGTCTAATGACCAAAAAAGGAGGATATATCATATGATGTTAAGTTAATTAATTATTTCAAATTGTTTTTGCCAATAATATTTAATGAGTGAGTCTATGGTACTATGCATATTACGATTTGTTACAGTGTTACGGCTCTATATTTGAGTTTTTAAATCTTAATGGTCGATCCGAACCGTTCATCTTGTTGTCCATATTAATATGTGTTTGGAAACCAAATTTTACATTTTTTGAAATTTTTTTACTATTTTTTTAGATTGATTGAAAATCACTGTTTTTGGATGGTCCAGAATTTTCAGATCAAGTGATTTTCTAAATATCTAAAAAAATACTAAAACAATTTCAAAAAATGTAAAATTTGGTCTCCAAACACATATTAATATGGAGAACAAGATGAACGGTTCGGATCGACCGTTAGGATTTGAAAACTCGAATATAGAGCCGTAGCACGGTAACAACCCGTGATATGCATAGTACCATAGACTCGCTCATATTTAATTTATATGTTAGCTATTAATTAACTCGAGAGAAATCAAATCAAATCCTACATGAGCAAATTTTGTTTGATGGTGGTTGTTTTTTTTCTTCTGTTTTGTAATCCTTGAAGTTTTTAAGGTTTTCCTCTATTTTGCAATCCTTGAAATTTTGAAGGTTTTTATTAATTGTCTTGATAGTTAAGAGTGTGGATCCTCAGAGATATTTCATATTTTGCGTGACCGATGTATCCGATGCCTATTCAGGGATAGTGAGATATCTCATATTTTGCATGACCGACGTGTCTAGTGTCTATTCAGGAATAGTGCAGGGGCAGTATTATTTGAGCTTTGAGATTCGTACATAACATATTGGAATGGTTGAGATTTTCCAAAAAATTACGCAAAACATGAGATATCTCATAAAATGCAAATTATGTACTCTATTCGATTGGTCATAATTACTAATACAATTGCAGCCTTACCTTTTAGGTTTTAGACGCAGCATCCCTGTAACATATTGCAACTATATGCGCAATTAGCACAGAAAAACTGGAGTGAAAAGAAACAATTCATCTTGGTAGCTGGGGGGGTAGCCGCTACCAAGCTTTCAAAAACAAAAAAAACAAAATTCACCTTATAATTTGATTTGTAAGGAGCCACATATTTTGCAATTAACAGAATGTTCTATATATATATATATAAGCATACCAGCCGTGTTTTCAAGCGAGATAGTTTTTTTTAGAATAATTATATTCATCCCACACTCTTATTTTCCTCTTGTTCTCACAGCTACAATTTAAGAATATTGTACTATAGTCCTCACTAATTAAAGTAAATTGTCCAGTGGTGAAACGAAGTACATTTTAAGGGGTGTTAAGCTATCCTTTCATTTTTTTTTTTTTTAATCAAGTATATAAAAGTTAAAGTAAATTTTATTGTTTTGTACGTGGTAGCCTCCCTATATGATATTACAAACTTACAGGGTATAATAATAAATTTTCAGGAGCACCTTTTGACCGCTTTTTGATTTTCTTCTTGACTTCTAAATTTGCGTGCCATTAATTATTAAAAAATAGGAAATTTCTTGATGGAATTTAGAAAGCTAACCGTATGAAGAAAATAAACACTGCATCTCTTCCCGTTCACTAAAAATAAGATCAGACTAATCAATCGGCGAAATCTCACATAGCGCTCTATGTAGAAATTCAGAAAATAAAGTTAAACAAGAGCTGTAAAATTTAGTTTTACATGAAGTTTGTATTTATTTGTATCCTCATCGTTGGCTAACTTATGTCACCGACTAGTGGAAAGTGACAAATTCGTTGTATATCCTCTAGTTGATAGGTTGCTTTGACTAACTGCTACTCTTCTTATCTCAACTGCTACTACAGAACGAGCTGTTTCAGTCATGAAACTCGTTAAAACTGCGCTTCGAAATAAGATGGGTGATAAATTTCTCAGAGACTATATGCTTGTTTATATTGAGAAGGAAATAGCTAATAAGATTATTTCAGATGGGATTATTGCTCCATTTGATTTTTTAGGAAATCATAGGTCTAAATTTAAATAATATATGAATTTTATGTTTTTAATTTAGTTTTGATAGACATGATATTTTTATTGATGCTAGTTATTTATTGTATCTTTTTATGAAGTCAAATAATGAAAGATTTTGTGTTATAAATTTTTTTATAAATGATATTTAGCCTCCTCTATATTCAAATTCTGGTTCCATCCTGATCATATCCGATGTCAAGGAATGCACGTGTATGTCGTAAATTATTTGTAGCATATGAATTCGTAGAAAGTATAAGCAATTTTTTTTTATTACATCCTAAACGATCTTATGTGATAATTTCTTAATAAATATGTTATAGCTATAAATATTATTATGACAATGTAATGAGGGAAGCGAAACTAGAAAATTTGAATAGAGGAGAAATTATGAAATATATAACATTTGAAAAGGTTAAAAATGTGTAGTTAGTGGGAGCTGAACTCAAGACTTCACAATTACCAAATGAAAATCTAACTATTAAGTTACGTGCATACATTTGTTATTTTATGAGGGAGGCTAGAACTATATAAAATTTTTAAACAAACGAAAATTTAATTAAATTTCAATATAACTAAAGATATTATTATGACAATGTAATCAAGGGTGGAACTAGAAAGTTTGAATAGTGAGCTAAATTATAAAATAAATAACATGTGAAAAGGTTAAAAATGTGTGGTTAGTGGTAATTGAATCCAAGATCTCACAAATATCAAATTAAACTCTAACCACTAGCTAGGATATATGTACACATTTATTATTTTATGAAGGAGACTAAACTATATAAATATAAAAGCTTTTTAAACAAACGAAAATTTAATTAAATTTTAATATACATAATTAAAATTTTAAAATCATATGGTAGTAATTTTAATATACATAATTAAATTTCTGAATGTAACTGTGTAATGGTATTATATTAGATATTAGTTATTTAAAAAAATTATTTTATAAACACTTTGTTTGTTTCAAGACATGTTTTTGAAACATTATAATAGGTATAATCTTAAGACATGTCTCGTAATGGTAGGAAAGCTCATTGTTGGTCATACTTTTCTACCATCACCGTGCCGAAATTTTTATTAGTAGTATAACAAAAATAAAACCAAAACACTCACGGAATTTCATATATATTCGGACCGCACAATCAATCTGCGGGCAGATTGGCTTAGAGGTCCCTCAAAACTTAAATATATTCAATATTACAGTGCACTTTTTGTACTTTTGGAGGACCTCTAAGTCAATCTGCGGGCTCCATAAATGGGCCGCAGCCCGGGTAATTATGAAAATCCCCTATTTTGGAAGTGTTTTGATTTATTTTAATTTTTTATTTGTATTTTAATTTTTTTTTTGTGCTACAAATAAAATTTTCTGATCACCGTGACATGTTTTTAAAAATAAGTTAGATACCGGGGTAACCAACACAACATACTAGATCAAATGAGCCGCACTACATTTCGACAATTGTCATACTTTAAAAATAGGTGTATGGTGGACTGAGTATAATGTTTTGTTTCTTTCTTTTAATAATAAAATAGTCGATGTTTATCTGTACCATCGTACTTCATGATGGCCACTGCGTCTAATTGACTCGCTACACATATCCTACGGGGAAATGTTTCTCTTTTACGACTACGACATCCACGTTACACAAACTCACATTACGCAAATTCAAATGTTGCGTAATGGGGATGTCGTCACATATTTGCATACGTAATGTGGATGTCGTCACATATTTGCATACGTAATGTGGATGTCGTCACAAATTTGCATGATATAATGTGAATTTGTGCAATGTAGTCCATATCGGATTAAAAATTGAAATAATTTCTGGATCAAATTATAGTTCCGCTTACGTATGACACCCCAACTAATTGTTGTTTAAATAAAATTTAACTGACAGTCTCCCCAAAAAAAATAAAACAAATACTAATCTTGATGGTTAAAAGTTAAAGCATACATGTCATATAAATTAATTATGGACTATTATAATTGATTCTTTATATGGTTAAGATGTTGAAAAGAAAAGAAAAAATTGATTGGAATTTTTAGCACACTATATTTTACCATAAAATAAGTATTTTAAAAAATGAACGTCTTTAAAAGACGGCTGGTATGCTCATAGAACCTTCTGTTACGTTGCCAAATATAAGGCTGCAATTGTATTAGTATGTATGACCAATCGAATAAAGTACATATCAAGATAATTAGTAAACACCTTCAAAATTTCAAGAATTGCAAAATAGAAGATAAAAACAGCCACCATGGCACCATTAACAAAATTTTCTCATGCAGGATTTGATTTATCTCAAGTTAATTATTAGCTAAGATATAAATTAAATATTATTGGCAAAAACAATTTGAAATAATTAATTAACTTAACATCATATGATATATCCTCTTTTTTTTGTGATTAGAATCATGTTTTTAATAAAGGAAAAAAAATAGATATTTGATAAATTTGAAATGAGTTTTAATAGAAAAGACAAAATGGGTAAATTTGTGAGTTTTTGAAGATTAGAAGGGTAAATATTGAATTTCGATATTTTTGAAGGGTATACGTGAAATTCTCCCTTGAAAATATTTAAGATGAACGCTGAAACACAATATTTTGTAACTTCATGGCCCATGTGTCCTTAAGTCCCGTTGCCTTAAAACAATTAATTATGAAGGGCCCACTTAAGGAATCAAAGACATTATAGAAACATCTAGTTTTATGGGCCAAATGAAGAAATCAAAAGCCCATGTGTTCTCATGAATTAGTTTTTACGGGCCGATTGAATCAATTGTTGGGTGTACAGTAAGTTTCTTGTAAACGGCCCTTTAAAAATCTAGTTTGATTATTTTGATTGGAACCGACAAGTTAAAGATTTTTGAGAGAATTCTTTCAACAGTATTGATTACGATTAGAGTTATAGGTCGGAATTCCTTTGGATGAGTAGCATTTGCTTTCTTTGGGTTATGTTTGGTTATAGAGTAAAATTAATGAAGATTAAATTACTTGCTCTATGTTACTTTTTCATATTTTATATTTTGTTTGATAGTATGAATTATTGCTTAAATTACTTTATTTAGGGTGTATTTAGATGAACCAAAAATGAAGCTAATCTTAGATTAGCTCCACTATTCTCAAACTTTGATCCTTCCACTAAAATCACATGAATAAGTGAAATTCAATGAACACGTGGATCCTTTAAAATCTGATCTGGTTAACCAGTTTCTTTCTCAAAACAGATTTTACACTGCTCGTAAAAATTGAATCTGACTCGACTTATTTCTACCCACGATTTTACACTGCTTGTAAAAATTTGGAACAAAGAAAGAGAAAGTGGGAAGAGAACTGAGCTAGAGAATGAGAATTTTTTATTCGCAGAAATTATTAGAAAATGAGAGATAGAGTGAAAGAATGCGACCTTGGCAGCTGCCAATATTTTTTAAGAAAAAAGAGAGAAAGAATGCGTGGATGTAGCATTAGCAAAAGAGTAAGTCTATGGTACTATGCATATTACGGGTTGCTCCGTAATACGGATCAATATTTTCATTTTTTAAATTCTAATGGTCAATTCAAACTGTTCAAGGTGATTTCTATATGAATATATACAAAGATTGAATTTTATATTTTTTTTAGATTTTTTTACTATTTATTAAGATAGGTAGAAAATCACTTGATCTGAAAATCTAAACCATTCAAAAACAATAATTTTATACCTATCTTTAAAAATAGTAAAAAAAAATAAAATATAAAATTAGGTCTACAATTCCATATTCATATGAAAATCATGTTAAACGTTTTAGATCGATCATTGAAAATTTAAAAACGAAAATATTAATCTATGTTACAGACCAAATCATGATATACAAAGTACCACAGACTCACTCTTTGCAGAAATACGAGAAACTGATCCAAATTTAGAAAAAAAAAAAAAAAAAAAAATCTTCTTTTAAGCTTTTTTCTTCTCGTGCTCATCTGTCCGTTTCAACTCTTTTTTTATTTGGACAGATGTTGTCAAGATTCTCCGTTTCAACTCTTTTTTTTAAGTAAAGATTGGAGGTCAAGCTACCCAACTATATTTAATACTCTTGTTATTACAAAGAAAGATTTTTTCCAACTGAGTTTCGAACCCATTACATTTACATTTATGTCTCATATAGAAATCATGTGCCTTGGCCACTAGACCAAATGCTAGTTCTTCTCAATTTCAACTCTTAGTTGTATCGCTATCAAGTAGAGATGTAAATGGATTGGATATTATCCGATTTTATCCGAATTTGAATTCAAAACATTACTTATATTATCTGATCCGTATTTGTATTCGAGACTATCTATATTCGCATTTGTATTCGAAAAATTAAAACCGATAAGGATACAATAAATTTTTTAACTATCCGTAACTATATATTATATCCGACCGTTTACACCTCTAAACCACAAGAAATGTACTCTATCTTAAATTGATTTATTAAATTACATAAACATACTAATAATTTATTAAACTGCATATGAATATATATTCTTATGAACAATATAACACAATAACATGATTAACAAATAATGTTTCGAGCTAATATAATATATGTTTTGTAACCAACAAACTTATTATCAAAATTATTAGATTTAATTTATGAATGAAAAATTATATTTAGATGTTGTTTTTTACTTAGAATGTACATTAGTAATTTATTTTTAATTATTCAAATTGTATTCATATCTGTATTTGTATTTGTTCGATATCCAATCTATATCCGTATCTTTTTAATATCAGTTTCGTATCCGTATCTAAAATTATCCGTATTCATATACATATTAAAAAAAATTATAACAAATAAAAATACATTTAACCACTGTCCAATTTGTATTTCACCGTTTACATCTTTCAAAAAATATATATATATATATATCTTATTCGTATCGGTTTTCGGCTATGGGCCCACTTCTTCCCACTTTGTTCGTAGATCGATCCCAACAAACAAAAAGTTTCTGTCTGGCAAATAAATCTGCTGTGATTTTTTGGATTTGAAAGTATATGACGTGTTTTTGATCCCAGAAGCATTTTAATTTTAGTTATGCTGATGCACTTTAAGTTGTCTCTTAACAAACTCTCAAATATTTTCCAACTAACTGTCACAGTTTGAAAAATATCAATAAACCTCTTCTTATAATTCTGCAAACTTCATTACTACTAAATTATGTAAATCGATTCAACGAATTCTGCAAACATAACGAATTTTCATTACTGCAAACATAACGAATTTTCATTACTGCAAACATAACGAATTTTCATTACTGGTTTAGTCCTCAATAATAGTAATTTGATTATAATTAGAAAAAAGAACATAAAAGTTTTCCTTTTGTTTTTAGAAGCAGCCTACTAGCTTGTAAGTCTGATCAGTAGCATAAAGAATTGCATCCTCGACTATGACAGATGACCATCACGATCAACCTTTGAAATTTCGTTAAAATATGTCCGGATTAACCATCTAGTGTGTTATCAATTTTCCATTTGGAATTCATAACTAAGATTGAATTGATGAATTCACACTGAGAAAAGTGAAAAAGACACGTCAAATTTGATTTCCTCTTTCACAGCTCCTTTACGGGGTATACAATGACTATTGTCATGATGCGGGTAAATTTTTTAACAAGATAGTTTTGGCTTCACCCAGCGCATGAACTATAGAATTATAAATCGTTGCGGATGGTTCGTGCCCTGCGTGAAGTCAAAACATGCTCTTTTAAAATCTTTTCTTTGCCCCACATGACGACATGCAGATACATGCGATATATTCCAAAAAATGGAATAACATGCATCTCTATTTCTGTGTCGTACCGATCGTAGACAAAAGAAACTGGGCAATCCAAATTCCGACTTTTTCTGAGGTGAGGAGAGCAATCCGACAAAGAAATTTAGTTCAAATTTTCTATACCCATTCCATTTGCAGTAAAATATATCGTAACCAATTATTTATCCAGGATTCTGTCAAACCAAAGAAATTTATTCTTATTCAATAAGTATATTACATTTACTGGTACGGACACACAATCGACAACTGCAGAATTTCAGTGAAAACGTGTCTTCTGATATCAGTGCCACAAGCCCACAAGTCCACAACCTCTTCACCTTAACATCAAAACGGTATAAATTCCAACAGAGCTGCATGCTTGTACCATCGTACCGCTCTCTCAGAGAACCGTCTATAACGGGTTTCTCAGCATAGAAAGTACAATCGCGAGTTGAGAGAGAGAGAGAGAGAGAGAGAGAGAGCGGAGATGGATGAAGTAAACGACTACGCTCTGCTTCGTCAGCCAGCGAGATACCACCTCCCCATTGCCCTCCGCCATCTCGGCCTTTTCTTCATGCTTGGAGCCACCTCCTTTATCATTGGGGGCTTCGGCCAATTCTCTGTCAGCACTGAAAATGCCTTTACAATCTTTTCTACCTTCATCCTCGGCCTCTGGATGGTAATGCTTTCCCTCATATTTCACATGTTTCCATTAGCAGCGGTGCGCATAGTTCATCTAGCAATGGAGGTGATACATATCTTCATCTTTGGTCTTCGCATTGATCTTCTCTTCTAGTAGTATTTCTACTTGTGATGTGTAATTTGCTCTCTTTTTCTTTCTTATCCTTTTTTTCTTATTTTGCATTTGTTGTAATTGCTCCTATAAGAAAATCGCTTGTTCTCAGTAGTTTAGCTCGGTTGCTCTGTTTTTGTGTGAGATACTCAGTTTTGTTCCGTTCTCTATAGCTCGGATGCTCATGCGAGAGCAGAAATAGAACCCCAACAATTGTGATCTGAAGAGAATAGAAAGGGGAATGGAGGAGGCATGAGTCAGAAAATCGTATTTCTGTTTTTTTCTTGGGTGGGTTTACGAAGGAAGAGAGAAGAAAACAGAGAGATTGCGTCAGCTATTAATTTCTCTTTTCGTCAGCGTGGTCTTTAGAAAAAAAAAAATTTAATAATTTTTTCTAATTTAAAAATTGTTGTCTGTCAAATAAAAATAAAAATTAGCACATCGGATTAAAAATTGAAATAATTTCTGGATCAAATAGATTATAGTTCGCCTACGTATGACACCAACATACATGACATATAAATAGTAATATTAATCTTGATGATTAAAACATAGATGACATATAAATTAATTATGGGCTATTATAATTAATTTTTGTATGGTTTAGATGTTGAAATTAAAAAAAAAATTATTAATTGCAATTTTTGGCAATAATTTTTGTATAAAATAAGTCATTAAAAAAAACCGTCTGGCTTTAAAAGACGGCTGGTATGCTTATAGAACCTTTTGTTACGTTGCCAAATATAAGGCTGCAATTGTATTAGTATTAGGGGTGTCAATGGGTACGATACGGATAGTGTGAAAGTATTTTCATACCCATACAAACTAAAAATGACCTTATCCATACCCTACCCTTATCCATTAAGATTTAACCTTATCCTACCTTACCCTTATCCGTTAAAATTATCGAATAACAAAACGATAGCGGGTGAATAATGAATAATACTACTATAATAATTAGTTTTATTATATTTTATAAATATAACATCAAAACTCATTTATTTCTCAAATATGCAATAATATTACTAATAAAAAATAAAAATAAATGTGCAATCAATATCAACTAAATTGTATATTTTATAAACAAGAGAATTAAAAAAAAATATCTTCCAACAAATTTAATTATTTAATTAAAAAACAAGACATACAAATAAAAATAATATATTTAATATTTTTCTTACAACAAAAACAATACACTAAATAACAAAAGTACTCATTAATTATTGCTCAAACATTATCATATTATTATATTTTATATAATTACACGGGTTCGAAATAGTATTTACCTGTATCCTTACCCATTTAGCTAACGAAAAAAAATCCTTACCCATACTCATACTCAATAAGCTAACAAAAAAAAAAACCTTACCCATACCGGCATTATCGAATACGGTACGAGTCAGGTAAACGGCTAAAAGGGTATCGTTGACAGCCCTAATTAGTATGTATGACCAATAGAATAAAGTACATATCAAGACAATTAGTAAACACCTTCAAAATTTCAAGGAGTGCAAAAATAGAAGAAAAAACAATAACCATGGCACCATCAACAAAATTTGGTCATGCAGGATTTGATTTCTCTGACTTAATTAATAGCTCAGATATAAATTAAATATTATTGGCAAAAACAATTTGAAATAATTAATTAACTTAACATCTTATGATATATCTTTTTGTTTTCATTAGACTCATGTTTTTAACAAAGAGTAAAATAGATATTTTATAAATTTGAAATGAGTTTTAATAAAATACAACAAAATGAGTAAATTTGTGAATTTTTAAAATTTAAAAGGGAAAATATTCAATTTCGAAGTTTTGAGGATACACATGAAATTCCCCATTGAAAATATTTGCAATGCACACTGAAATAATACATTTTGTATCTGCATGGCCCATGTGTCCTTAAGGCCCCTTGACTTAATACAATTAATTAAGAAGGGCCCACTTAAGGAATCAAAGACATTATTGAAAAGTCTAGTTTTATGGGCCCAATTTCGAAATCAAAGGCCCATGTGTCGTCATCACTTAGTTTTTACGGGCCGATTGAATCAATTGTTGGGTGTACAGTAAGTTTCTTGTAAGCTGCCCTTTAAAAATCTAGTTTGATTATTTTGATTGGAGCCGATAGTATGAATTATTGCTTAAATTAATTCATTTAGGGTGTGTTTGGATGGTCAAAGAATGAAGCTAATTTTGGATTAGTTCTCAAACTTTGGTGATTCAAACACAAATTAGCAAATTGAATTAGCTTAAGAATAGTTCTATTCTACTAACTCATAGAAATGATGGATTAGCACAGCAAGTCACGCAAAAGGTCTAGTCACAACAAGACACAACACTTGGTAATACAAGTCACATAATTAAGAGCGTTAGATATTGATCGAATGGTGAATATTGGATAAATTATCTTAAATTATAACAAAAATAGTTAAATTTGAACAAACGTGGCGCATTTTCATTACCAAACTATTCCACGCAAGTTGCATGAAAGCAACGTTAATTTTAAATATTTCCATGTAATAGTATTGCAAGGGTAGAACTGTAGAAGGGGTCAAGCGTCAATAGTTGACATTAATGTTTGCGGTTTTAAAGAAAAAAATAAACCTCTAGAGTTGAATTCAACACACATTAATGTTTGCGGTTTTAAGTTATTTAATGATTGTTATTCAAAAAGAATTATCAAAATAGATATAACATTTTATAAATTAAATGTCCTAGAAGGATCACAATATTTTCTGTATTACCTAGAAGTGACTTTTGAACCGGGATCAATAACTCAGAATCTAAGCATTTTTATTTTTTTTTCTAATAACACATAAAGAAATATATTAATTTTTCTTACAGCCGCGAAAAATCCGACCTGAAAAATATTGATCCGAGTTATTTATTGCAGTCTTTCTATTAAATCAAATTATATTGTATTTCATCTATTTTCAAATAAATATATTCAACATTTCTAATATTTTAATACAAAAAATAAAAAAATTTAAAAAAATTCTGTTTTATAAAAAAAAAAATTGAGACCATGGAGGTTCCACGGTCTTTATGTTTTTGAAAAAAAAAAAACCAATCATATTGATTCCGTAAAATTCGTTTTATTAATTATGGTTTATAAAACAAATTTTTGTTTGAAACCGCATCAACAGAGAAAGATGACTCGTGTATTTTCTATTTGTTTTTTCCCAATGTGAGACATCCCCAGACGGAACCGATTGTTTTCTTGTCCTTTTCTTGTAGAAAAGCAGCAGACAAGAAAAGAAGCAGAGTCGGATCTATTCCCAGACTAGGGTATTAATGGTCGGGCGGGTACGGGTACCCCGGGTATATCCGGGACGGATACGGATACGTCTCGGGTACGGGTAGGACGGGTACAAGGGTATTCGGGTACGGGTATGGTCTGATATATTTTTCAAAAATCATACCCTACCCGTCCTATACCCGTACCCGTGTACCCTTGACGGGTAGGGCGGGTACGGGTATTTTTATTTTTTATTATTTTTTTTTTGCAGTTTTTTTCTGGTTTTTTTGTTGGTTTTTTTTTTTCTGTTTTTTTTTCCGATTTTTTTTTTGGTATTTTTTTGCTGTTTTTTTTTTTAAAGAATAATAGAAAAAAAAATCCCATCCGGTCGGTCCGGTCCGGGTGGGTCCGGATGGGATGGCACCGGGTGGGCGGGTGGGAGGGAACCGGTTTTTTGAATTTTGAATTAAAGTGAACAGTACTCGGGTATCGAGTAGAGGTAGTCGGGGACTCGAGTACGGGTATAGTCGGGTACGGATAAGGTCGGGTAGAGTAAGGTCGGGTATGGGTCCAAAAATGTGAGTCCGGTCCGGTTTTTGCCTCTACCCGCGTACCCGATCCATACCCGGGCTCGAACACGGGTACCCCGGACGACGGGCACAGGCGGGTAGGATAGGATATACCCATTAAGGATATTGTTAATACTCTAGTCTGGGCGGTTAGTAACCGCCCAGACACAAATAATGACGTCAGCACTCCAACCATTCTCTAGAATCTAAAGTACGGTGAAAAATTTTAAAAGAGTAGTTTTAGCTTCATGCAGCGTACAGACTATAAAATCAACAAAGAGTTGCATATGGTTCTTGGCGCTGCATGAAGCCAAAACTACTCTGTTAAAATCTTTACCCCGAAGTACGCGTATCCCAATCGCTAATCACGTCAGCACTCCAACCGCGTATCCCAATGAGAAATAGAATCGCTAATCACGTCAGCACTCCAAGTCTCCAACCATTCTCTATAAGTATCCAACACCCAGTTTCTCAACATACAAAGTGAGAACAATCGCGAGTTGTGAAATTGAAAGAGAGAGAGAGAGAGGAGCACTTGCTAGCTTCTACCAAGTTTTCTCCAAAAGAGAGAGAGAGAGAGAGGAGGAGAAGGAGGCGGAGATGGATGCACTCCGAAATCTCGGCCTTTGCTTCATGATTGTAGCCTCCTCTTTCATCATTGGCGACTTCCGCCAATCCCCTGTAGGCGCCGAAAATGCCTTTACAATCTTTTCTACGTTCATCTTCGGCCTCTGGATGGTAATGCTTTCCCTCGTACTTCCCATGTTTCCATAGTGGTGGTGCGCATGGTTCATCAAGCAATGGATACAATACATTTCTCCATCTTTGGTCTTCGCGTTGATCTTCTCCTCTAGTAGTATTTCTACTTGTGATGTTGTAAGAAGAGTGCTTGTTCTCATCAGTTTAGCTCAGATGCTCTGTTTTGTTCCGTTCTCTAGTTGTCGTGTGTCCAATTTGAATAAAGAATGGATTTGCTCTGTTTTGTTCGGTTCTCTTGTTCTGGTGGGATAATTCTCTGTTTTGTTCCGTTCTCTAGTTGTCGTGTGTCCAATTTGAATAAAGAATGGATTTGCTCTGTTTTGTTCGGTTCTCTTGTTCTGGTTGGATAATTAGTTAATAACAGTTAAAATTTTCCAATTTGAATAAAATTTGGATTTGCTCTGTTTTGTTACGTTCTCTTGTTGTGGTGGGATAATTAGTTAATAACAGTTACAATTTTCCAACTTGGATAAAGGATGGATTTGCTAACAGAACATTCTGTTCTAAGGTTGTTTTGTGTGAGATGCTCTGTTTATATTTTTCATATTTTAGGGCATTCCATTCTATTAAAGGTTGTTTTTGTGTGAGAATATGAGATGCTCTGTTTATCTTTTTAAGAGCTTTCTATTCTAAGGATTCTATGATATAGCCTGTCATAGTTCCATTTACGTATGACACCAACAACTGATCTAAAGTAGTAATATTAATTATGGACTATTAGAATTGATTTTTTATATGATTAAGATGTTGAAAAGAAAAAAAAAATTGATTGCAATTTGTGGCACTAATTTTTGTATAAAATAAGTACTTCAAAAAAAAAAAAAAAAAACGTCTGGTATGCTTACAGAACCTTCTCTTGCCAAATATATATCTCCTTACAAATCAAATTACAAGGTGATTGTTTCTTTTCACTCCGGTTTTTTGTGTGCTAATTGCGCATATAGCTACATCATGTTGCTGGGACACTGCGTCTAATACCAAAAAGATAAGGCTCCAATTGGATTTCAATAACATAAATACATTACAATTTGAGCAAACAATTCCGGTACATTTAGTTTTCTCCATTATTTTTAATGTATATGCGCATTTCATCATCTAATTTCTCTTAATTACCAACGCAGATTTTGATGGGCGAGCAGACTTTAATCTGGGTATTAACATGATTTGGCCTTGTTAAGTGCCAACTCTTTACATTTTAATTTTGTTCTATTCAGTGCCACCATGTGCAAATTTAAAATTTGAATAGAGATAATATAAAATGAAATAAGTGAAATCACTAAGATAATAAAATAAAGTAAAATCTTTAAGTTATAATTAAATTATCCGGATTGAAATTTCTCTATTTTTAAACATATTCTCTCTTATATATGCAAGACAAGTGGAATCACCATCAACATAGATATGATCAGTTCTCTAAGCTCGACATGGATGTAATATAGCTCATGAGATTTTTGTTAGCATTTTGTGCTTTAGTTCATGAGATTCTATATAGTAAAAATCAATTATTTTGAATTTTTATTAGCATTTTGTATCTATTTCTGACCGAAATTCTGAATTAACTCGGCAAATTAAGATGGTGACGGGGCAAATTAAGATGGCGACCGGGCAAAGATGGAGATGTTGAGAGGAATATGGACAAGAATAGAACATGTTCTTTGCTTTGTCTGTTGAAAAATTAGCATCTTCACCTACTCGTGCTAAATGCTTATCAATGTTTGAAATTGGAAACATTTTCTGCAATCTTTGCTATATATAGAAAATGTTCTAATTTCAAACATTGATACTTTTTGTTCATCATTTTGGAATCTTAACATCTAATAATTTGTCAACATTTGTCATACTTTATTTTACATTTTCTCTTATATTAAGTACGCAGATATTCTAATCGCCAACGATAATTAAAATGAAATTTCAAATTGAATATCACCTATCCGATCAAATAGTATGCCTCTTTTTATTTTATACATCTTTTTTATTTTTTTACGTGTAGAAGTCTAAATTTATTTAGACACGTACTCGCTGATTCCTCTCCAGTGCTCTCTATCTCACAGAATCTACGTACGCTTCCTCATTATTTTTCAAAAACTTGCCTAAACTCTCTTATTTGATTGTCAAAAACTCGATTTTCTAATTGGTCTTGATTTCTTTCCTTTTTAAAATGTCATTTAAGAAATTTTTTAATTTATTGATAATTGATTGGTCACACCTTCATTCTTTTTTATATTAATCATAAGGTATTGTTACACTGCTTGTTTGAAATTTGCTTATAATTAATTGATTTTTCTTTTCTATCCTAGCTAATTATTAGTTACTTATAATTGATTGCTACACTGCTTGTTACATTAATATGGTCAAGACTTATTTTAATTTAATTGAAATTTTTGTTTTAATGAAAATTTAATTTCGTTTCATTTAACTAAATATAATAAAAGAATTGCTTCTGTACTCTGGTACCAATCGGTACCAGCAAATAATTTATCCTCTGGTAGCAGAAAATTTGCTTATAACAATTTCTCGATCTCAATGTAACAAGGACCTCCGATATATGATTAATTATTTTCTCAGATTCTAAATGTTTGTATAAAATTACAGCTTAAAGTTGCTTCGGTTGAAATCCAAATGTCTTTTAGACTCGAGAAAATTCAATGAATAAGATCAAAATGACTAAAGCAGTTGAATATTTATTTTCTTTTCGATAGATACAAGGTGTATATATAATATAATACTACTATGATGCTTTCAATTTGCACCAATTAATTTCTCATTGGATTTTATTACTAATTAATTTTTTTATTTATAATTTCAATTTAGAACCAATCTATTTTAATATTATTCATGGATATTGTTGAATAATTATTTTTTTCATTAGTCTATTTTTTTTATGAAAAGATGTCATTTTGTACAAATTTGTTTTTATTCTCTTATAATATGTATCTGTTGCAATGCACAGACACAATACTAGTTTTATGTAATTTTTTTTATATTAATGCTATTTGTATTTGTAATTCAAAGAAATATAATAGAAACCACATGGTCACATAGGAGATATTTGAAAATAAAATTAAGATGATCTACTCACCTAGATTATTGTGAATTAATTACAATTATAACTTATAACTTGACATGCTACTAGGGGTGTTCAAATGATTCGGTTTATTTGGTTTTGAACTGAACCGGTAAGATTCAGTTTAAATGGTTCGGTTGTTCAGTTGAATTGGTTCAGTTCAGTTGATTTTGTGACTTAGTTCGGTTTAAATGGTTCGGTTCGGTTTTGATTTTTCAAAACCGATTAAACCGAACCGACCGATTTTATTGAAAGGTCGAGACTTCGAGTATTATTTTGGTTCATTAATCCTCGGTTCAACCGATAAAACCGAAATTATGAATGTATAGGTATATTGAGTTTTGATTTTTGAGAAAATTCGGTTCAACCGATCAAACCAAAGATTAAATCGGTTTAAATGGTTCGGCTTTAATTCAGTTTGTTATTTTAGTTCGGTCGATTTGGTTGGATTTTCAAACTTCGGTTTTAAGTTCGGTTTAAACCGAACCGACCGTTTGAACACCCCTACATGCTACTACTTATCTGTCAAAGCAACTTCACAATTCACATAATAGCATAAAATCCATTAATAGCAATCAATAGTAACAAATTAAATGAATAATTGATCAATTGAATCTGATTGTGATGTCTTGTGATTTGGGTGGTCCGGTGCCGCTATATATGTTGTGTGATTTGGATGGTGCCGCTATGTTATGAATTGTGATTATGATGTCTGGTTTTGCATTGGTGTTGCTATTTTATGTGAATTGTGATTGTGATGTCTTGTTTGAATTGGTGCCGCTACGTTATGTGATGATCGAATTGTGATTGCGATCGATGTCTTTGAATTGGTGCAGCTATGTTAGGTGAATTGTGATTGTCATATCTGATTTACATTGGTGCCGCTATGTTATGTGAATTGTGATTGTGATATCTTGTTTGGTGCCGCTATGTTATGTAAATTGTGATTGTGATGTCTTGTGATTTGGTTGTGTACTCTGTGAATTGATAAATGGATAACATTGTGTGAATTGTGAATATTATCGTTTAGGTCACAGTCACCCCACTTTAAAAAAAAACATGATGTGTTTCCTGGAAAGTACTCCGGTTTACGTGGAATTCATATCTTCTGCATTAACAGAACGTGTGTTATTAAATCTGGACCATCCGATTGAGATCTGTATTATTATTAAAAGGTCCCATGCGTTATAGATGTGGACTGGATTGACTTCGATCCTGATCAGACAGTTGAGATACATTAAACTAAAAAAAAAACTCTTTTGAGTTAATGCACAAGATGCGGACTCGTTTATCTGTGGGTGTCTGTTGAATTGTGCTGTACCTGGAGTATGATCTTACAGCTCACACCAGGTCTATGCTGGATCTAAATCTACTGTTATTCTCGTGCATGAACAATAACTCTGTTATTTCTACTTTTTCAAATCCAGTCATTTAATTGTTTCAAGATGCATTCACAGAAAAGTTCTAAAAAAAGTTGATTTGAGATTCATTCCTGAAAAAAAATGAACGACTAGATTTAAAAAACAGAGATAACAAGGTATTATTCACCAAAAAAAAAGAATAACAGCGAATTTGAATCCGTTCTATGCTATGCCTTTGAAATCTTGAAGTGTGACCGTCTATATAAACACCGACTATTATTAAAAGAAAGAAGAAGAAAAAAACCATACCAGCTAAGAGGGGTTATGCCTACAGGAATTGGCTGATTTGTAATATCTATAATTTTATTAGACTAGAGATGTTGTAAACACATTTATTCAATTCAATATTGGTAGCTGATACCAATTTTTCAAAAAAAAAAGAAAAAAACCATACCAGACCAGAGCATACACCTAAATATTTATGTTTAGGGAGACCGACATAAATTTGCCCAGAGGATATTCCGTTATCCTAACAGGAATATTCTGTTATCTCAAAGGCCCTGTTAAGTATCTCACTATATCAAGGAAAGAGAGAGAGTAAGGCGATTCGTTAAAAAGAGAGATCAACTGCCACTTTCAAGAAAAGAGAAAGCAAGGAGTAGGAGCACTTGACATCTTTCTGTCAGGTTTTAAAAAAAAACAAAAACAGAGAAGAGGAGATGGATGCACTTTGCCATCTCGGCCTTTTCTTCATGATTGTAGCCTAGCCAGGATTTGAGTCAGGGATAGGTAGAAATCGGGTTCAGTTTTTTTTTTTTTTTTTTTTTTTTTCTGAACATGTTCGGATTCAAATTGCCTCCATAATTCTCTTCTCGCCTCCACCCGCCTATCAAATTGCATCTCTGCCTATTGAGTCGGTTGTAATTTTTAAATTACTAATTGATGTCAAAATTACTAAAACAATTACTTGTAATTTCTAAAATAATTGGTATTAATTGGGCGGAGGAGAATCGATACTCCGAGTTGAATAAAGATTTAAAAATACATTTTTTTCCTAATTAGATTAAATGACTCACGCATCCATCTCTGAAGTCTGAATTGATAATTGCTACTCCGAATTGAATTTAGGGGTAGGCAGAATTAAATCCAGGAGTAGACAAAATCCATTAAAGAACCTCGTCCAGAAAAAAAAAAAAAAAATCCAGAGGTAGACAGCTACCTACCCCTGCAGCATTGTGGCTTCGCCACTAGTAGCCTTCTCTTTCATCATTGAGGATTTTGGCCAATCTTTCGTTAGCACCGAAAATGCCTTTACGATATTTTCTACATTCATCCTCGGCCTCTGGATGGTAATGCTTTCCCTCGTATTTCACATGTTTCCATTATCGGTAGTGCGCTTGGTTCATCTAGCAATGGAGGCGATACATTTCTTCATCTTTGGTCTTGGCGTTGATCTTCTCTTCTAGTAGTATTTCTACTTGTGATGTGTAATTTGCTCTCTTTTTCTTTCTTATCCTTTTTTTTTAATCTTATTATTTTGCCTTTGTTGTAATTTGAGTTACTCCTATAAGAAGATCGTTTGTTCTCATCAGTTTAGCTCGGATGCTCTGTTTTGTTCCGCTCTCTTGTTGTGGTGGGATAATTTGTTAATAACAGTTAAATTTTCCAATTTGAATAAATGATGGATTTGCTCTGTTTTGTTCCTTTCTCTTGTTGTGGTGGGATAATTAGTTAATAAATAATAACAGTTACAATTTTCCAATTTGGATAAATGATGTATTAGCTAACAGAGCATTCTATTCTAAGGTTGTTTTGTGTGAGATGCTCTGTTTATATTTTCATATTTTAGGGCATTCTTTCCACTCTATTAAAAGTTGTTTTTGTGTGAGAATATGAGATGCTCTGTTTATCTTTATAAGAGCATTCTATTCTAAGGATTCTATGATATAGGCTGTCAATGTCATAGTTCCGTTTACGTATGACACCAACAACTAATCTAAAGTAGTAATATTAATCTTGATGATTAAAAAAACCATGTCATATAAATTAATTATGGATTATTAGAATTGATTTTTATATGGTTAAGATGTTGAAAAGAAAAAAAAAAAAATTGATTGAAACTTTTGGCACTAATTTTTGTATAAAATAAGTACTTTAAAGGAAAAAAAAAGGAACTACTGGCTTTAAAACGCGGCTGGTATGCTTATAGAACCTTATGTTGCCAAATATATGTCTCCTTGCAAATCAAATTACAAGGTCAATCGTTTCTTTTCACTCCGGTTCTTCTGTGCTAATTAATTGCGCCTATATAGCTACATCATGTTGCTGGGACACTGCGTCCAAATTCTAGTACCTAAAAGATAAGGCTGCAATTGTATTAGTAAGTAATTAAGTATGACCAATCTATCACATATCAAGACAATTAGTAAACACCTTCAAAATTTCAAGGATTGCAAAGTAAAAGAAAAAAAAAACAACAACCTGGCGCCATGAAACAAAATTTGCTCATGCAGGATTTGATTTCTCTGAGTTAATTAATAGCCAAGATATAAATTAAATATTATTAGCAAAAACAATTTTAAAAAATTATTTAACTTAACATCATATGATATATCTTTTTTTTTTTTGCGATTAGACTCATGTTTTTGATAAAGGGTAAAATAGATATTTTATAAATTTGAAATGAGTTTTAATAGAAAAAGACAACAAAATGGGTAAATTTGTGAGTTTTTGAAGATTAGAAGGGCAAATATTGAATTTCGATATTTTTTAAGGGTATACGTGAAATTCTCCTTGAAAATATTTGCGTTGAACGCTTAAATACTACATTTCGTATCCACATGGCCCATGTTTCCTTAAGGCTCCTTGCCTTAATACAATTAATTAAGAAGGGCCCATTTAAGAAATCAAAGACATTATTCAAAAGTCTAGTTTTATGGGCCCAATTTCGAAATGAAAGGCCCATGTGTCCTCATGACTTAGTTTTTACGGGCCGATTGAATCAATTGTTGGGTGTACAGTAAGTTTCTGGTAAACGGCCCTTTAAAATTCTAGTTTGATTATTTTGATTGGAACCGATAAGTTAAAGATTTTTGAGATAATTCTTTCAACAGTTTTGATTAGAGTTATAGGTCGGAATTCCTTTGGATGACTAGCATTTGCTTTCTTTGGGTCATGTTTGGTTATAGAGTAAAATTAATGAAGATTAAATTACTTACTCTATGTTACTTTTTCATATTTTATATTTTGTTTGAAACTATGAATTATTGCTTAAATTAATTTATTTAGGGTGCATTTGGATGATCCAAGAATGGAGCTAATCTTAGGTTAGCTCCACTATTCACAAACCTTGGTGATTTAAACACAAATTAACAAATTGGATTAGCTCAAGAATAGCTCAATTGATCTACTAACTCATAGAAATGATGAGTTGGCAAGAACAGAGGTACTGCGGTTATTGATATAAATAAAATATTTGAAGAAGAACTAGGGTGTTCTTAAGTTCACCAAGTCCCGGGGTGAACTCAAGTCTAAAATCCATCGAATCAGCTTTTAACGTTGAATCTGAATTGTTGGAATCCACCTACTTTACGAGTGATGCGTCTACATGTAAAAATATTTAATTTTGAAACTAATTTTGCATAAAGTCAAGTGGTAAAAAAAATTCAAAAAAAATGAATGCATTAACATTAATTTATTTACCTTCTAATTTTAACTACTTTATACTATCATATTATTAGAAATACTTGTCAGAACCAACAAAACACTCCTTTTATGCAGTAATAATTAATAATATCGAGCTACACCAGTATAAACTCTAATTTAAAGAAAATTGCAAGTTCCAAATTACATGATTAAGCTTATGTACAACATGGTCATAATTTAGTACGCTAGAAAACTAATAGTACAACATGCTACAGTGCACACATCAGTTTGAGTGTATATCCTCTGATATAAGTGAACTTCTCGGTTTATCTCAAAACCAAGACAGCTTTTTACGGAGCCGATTTGGATGCACATAGCAGTATTAATACAAAACATATTGCTTTAATATTCATGCTTTGAGAATTCGAGCAGTCCAGATTTCTCACAGATCAACACAAATTTTGAGATATCTTAGTGGATGTGAACTCCCTAAACCAGTTGTAGTTAGGCAAACCCTTGACTGGTCCTATTGCAGCTATTGCAACATCCTATAAAGAAAAAATAGCACATATATTAATCCATTATAGTTTTTGCTATGCTTACCGTCTTAAAATTTAAAGATGCGTTCTGAGTGTCACTGGAAAGGCAACCATACATTGTTTTATTTTCCTACTATAGTCAGGACTTGCTCCCGGTTGAGGTACATTGTTTTATTTATCCTTGTGGTACACTCACGAGACTTGCTCCCAGTTGAGGTCATTGGATGTGCCCATGCCCCTCCCATTGCTACAAAACTTTTGATTTGAAGGATGGAGGAAATTTATACCTCCCTATAATGTCCCAAGGTTGTAACACCAAGTAGAGGGTTACCACCCAAATATCGTCACCAGTGTATGTGGGACTGTGCAGCATAGGCCCACCCCCCCACCCCACACAAAAAAATAGAAAAATATAGATTTCTCCGAAGCAATGTCTTTTTGTAGCATTCCGTATTGTACCTGATCAAAGAAGAACCGGTTAGCCACACGCTTGACTTCGTTTGCATCAACTACATCAATTCTAGCAAAAAGCTCTGCGGCCGGAATTCGTCGACCATAGTTCAGTATCTTCACAACATAAGCAAATTATTGCAAGTCAGGAAACAGGGCCAAAAGAAATTTGTTTTAATTTAGGAAAATATAGCAAGCAAAAGTAAAAGAGCTGTGCATGACTGCATGTACCTGACAACCGATATCCTCAGCAACATTAGTGGTACTATCAAGGTGAAGCATAAGAGAGTATTTCAGCTGAAAACAAAAATATAGCCTAGATATTAGTCTGATTTTCTTGTGTGAAAATATGAATCTCTTCTACGAGCTAGTCAGCACTGCATCAATATAGAAACAAAAATCAAGCAATAAGCTGAAGAGTGCACCACCAAATTGAGAGAAGTTACAAGTGCCTACCTGATTGTGAGCTCGAGTAACATCATCATCTCTGACACGGTAACATAACCTGCCTATCGATCGCATAATAGCATATGACAGTCTGTCCAAGTGATCAGGCTACAACAAAAATAAGGCCCAGCAACAACAGAATATTAGGTTTGCGTAGAATGATGATGAAAGAACAGACCCTTCTGAAAATAACTATAGAAAGTAATGCAAGGTGAAAAAAGAGATGCAAGTACCTTAGCTACTGCATAAACACCAAAAAGACCGGTGTCCTTGTAATTAGTGTTAAATGTCATCACACTCTCGGAAAATTCCATGACTGCATCATTCCGCATAAGCTCTGATCCGAATATCATATCATGATTGATAAAGGTCCTGTATTATAATACCAATGGTGATGTTTAAACAAAGCAAATAAATAAGTCCAACTCAACTCATCTGAATTAATCTAGCGTTAGTACAATAAATTTGAGGGGCTAATCTGACCAAACCTGATGTACAAAAGCCAACCATTGTCTATTTAAGTACCAACCAAGCACTGGCTACTAGGATCAGTTGCTATGTTTCGCAGGAAGGTCAACACGTTGTTCATTAATACATAAATATATAACCGTGATGTTGTAACAGTTTGGTGCAAACCATCATTAAAACAAGCAAACTTAATGCCTAACCCTACAATACCTCATTGTATGAGAAATGAGATACACGGACCTCTACATATAAGAAATATCATCTCTACGTTCTTTTTAGTTTCTTCAACAGAGTTCAAAATAACACCGCTACCTTTTTCTGTCCACAGTAATCCAGATGGATAGAATGTAACAGAAATGGCAGGTACAGTATCTTTCTGATGAAATTCGCAGAGATAGTTCTACAAGATTATTATTTTTGGAGGAGTAACACATGATGTTTCACAAGTTTTCTACTGGTGTGCATGACATAACTTGTTATTAACAAGTATACATCACAATCAGTCGATTTTCAGGCTCACACATGAAATTAACATAATAAAAAATTATAACAGACAAAAGCTTAACAGAGACCCTGGGTTTTTGCATTGACCAGCACAGTTACTCCAGGAGCCGAGCATTGCTTGCATAACCATCAAAGCGATGCAGTCAGGATCAGTAGCTGCAGCACCCTCAAATGCAACTACAAATTGAGCCAGCTTGACGTCATCGTCAATGATACGGACCTGGACCAAAACTAGTAAACTCAAATAAAAAAGAAACAGCAATGTAGCATTATGTTTGCACGTATAACTAGTTATTACCGGTACAGATGGAAAGTAAGTCAAATTGAATTTAAAGAAAAGAAATACATAAATTACCAGACATGTGGAATCAACACACTGAAATAAACACAGCAAAAGGAACTGCCAGTACATTCACTCATAAGCTATTACCAGAGTCATACTAGTAAATCTATAACATCAATGACAGATTATTTGCTCATGACTCACGTATCGACAATTTATTGGGTGTCGGGCAGCTGTGCGGCAACAAAGTTATACAGTCTAAAATTTCTATTAGAAGAATTGATGACATTGGACAATACTTACCTCCGAACCAGTAAAAGAAGCAGGTGAGTTGGCCACCAAATGGGATGCGGTGGTGGGATCAGACGACAGCTTTGTGAACAACTTCTTCACCAATTCCACTACTTCGTCATGCTCAATCGCCCCAGCAGCTGAAATAACCTGACAAACATAGCATAGTCATATCTTTAATTATAAGAAAAGAAATTACCTAGGTTTCAAGGCAGGTAAATGTTAACACAAATTTCCTCAATAATATAGAATGGTTACACAAATAACTTTGATGTTATAAGAAAAGATGTCCTTTTTACCCCATACTTACCATACGCGGAGCGGTGTACTGAGTTGTTATGTAGTTTTTCAGGTGCTCTTGTGTGATTGACTTGACGTTCTCAGCAGATCCCAAGATGGTTCTACCAAGAGGAGTGTTCTGGAATGCAGTAGTATGTAGATGGTGAAAGAGAACCTTTTCAGTTTGGCCTTCAACCTAAATATCAAAAAAGCAAAACATGTTATGTTCATCATGAACATTTGAAACAACAAATCATTCAAGTATATATTTCAGATGTCCAATTTTAGGATGCCATAAACTGCCTACCGAAAAAAAAAAAAAAAAAAAGTTAGAAAATAAATAATTATGTACTATAAACAGGTTTGTTCCACTAGCCTGATATATTATTAATCAATACCCTTTAAAGTAATAAAGGAAATTTGTACATGTTATTATATTATACATTGAACACAAACAAGAAACAGACAAAGGCATATGTTATGTTTCATTCTGCTAAGCTTGAAAGAACGACATGGATAAGGAGCAAGATAGACAAATAATGACAAGATAGTTTAAATTCACAATGATGAATGTAACAAGTACTTCGATGTGGGTGCATTTTAATTTCCTTTATCTTTGCTGCAATGTTGAGCACCACCATACCATTTTTTTAGGGGTTTAGTTGGGTCCATTTAGAGGTTTTTTGTTCATCTTTGGTGTTGATGTAAATGTACTTGTTTTGTTTCCAAATAAAATAGAAACAGGTAGCTCTAATAGATGTTTTCCTTAGAAAAAAAAAATACATGTCTTAGATCAAAATAAAGAAAAATGAAAGAAAATTAAGATTAAATAGTAATGCATACTACTCTTACCCTCCTAAACATGTATGAGAGGTTAGGACCTTTCCATAATATACCAACAAACTAACATCCATTTAAAAAAATTTATAAAATCAGCATACCTTTAGTATTTCACGGAAAATATCATCTCTCTCCCACTCCCATTTGCAATCATCAAAAGTAGAGTTCTGAAGAATATCTCCGAAAATCTCAAGCGCCTCACTAACATTCCTATAAAAAACCTTGGCATAGTAAGTTGTCTGCTCCCTGGAGGTGTAGGCGTTGAAGTGGCCACCCATCCCCTTCATCTTCTGCATCAGCTCATACTCTAAGTGTGATTCAGTGCCCTTAAATACCATATGCTCCACAAAGTGTGCCGTGCCGTTTGTTTCTTCGGCCTCAAACCGGCTTCCAGCATCAATCCATACACCAACCTGTGAAAGGAAATTAATTTGTCCTGGTTAAAGACTCGTTACAAGATGGTTATTATTTTACTATACTCAGAATTTGTCCTACTTTGAAGATCATACAAAAAAATTATTTGCTGAGCTGTAAAATCATAAAAACAATATTGGTTCTCTAAACCCTTCTAAGCAAAAAAATATGTTACTTTGAAGATTTAGATCAAGTGATGAGGTCCGACGGAATCACACAACCAATTTGTACTCATGCTAAGTGAAGCTGTACTTGACTGAAACAAATGAAGCTGACTAAACCACTCACCGTAGCGATATTTATGTCACGCCTTGATTCAGTCGCAACACGAATTCCGTTAGGCAGTGTTGTAACACGTGTCTCCGGCATCGCCATTATACTGGTGTGATACGAGTCGGAGGACACGTAGCGAATGAATCGGCGACCGGGGCGTTCAGGCCACTTGAGCCTAGCGTTAACCGCATCTGCCATCAGATTGGACCACATGACCGGGCGGACAAGCATATCGGGTACAGTAAATGTGGGGGCACCGCGCCTCGCTAGGCAGAGGACATTTTGGATCGTCATTCGGGCAGGGTACATGCGCGGATCTGAGCTAGGTCTATTATTGACAAGAGATCCGGCTGCATGGGATAAATCCGGACCAAAATATCTTTAGCGTCAATATTTTTGTTTCATATCTACTAAGATCAGGGAAAATTAATACATTGCCAATTAAGAAACTTAAAATAATAAATATGCTATTTTTTACTGTTAAATGAGATATTTCCTTCTATTTTGAGTTCATTCTTTACGTTTATAAAAAGAAAATTCTAAAATAATTAGATGCATTTGTCCAAAAGAATTTACGCTTATATAGCAACTCTGGAGACTGGAGATGGTAATAGTTCACGCTATAAATTATTTCGACTGAAATAGAAGAATTTCAAGGAATGAATGTAATATCAAAGAATATTATTTTAGATAATGTGTCATTACTATATTTAGTTTGTGTATGGTAAAAATAATATCGGGACTAGTATGATACCCGTGCGTTGCAACGGAGACATATTATAAGAAACAAATATATCAATGAAAATAATAATTACTAAAAATTAAGACACATGTTAATAGAAATTTTATATGATTATGTATATTTAATTAACTTTCATCATGATCTCTGATAATAATTTGATGATGTGATGATTCTTTATTTTTAAGTACCAATGATATCAAACAATAGCTTGATTCAAATCTAATATCAAATATCATACAAACAATTCAATATCAACATATAATATGATATCAAAAAACATGAATAAAAAGTGTTATCCGGTGTATGTATATGATACACACACACACACACACATATTATAAGAGAAATATATATTCACACATGTTCCAATTTATATTATTTTTCTTCTTTGTTTCCAATTTAGATTATATACACACACACACACATTGATATATTATATATTGAAAATATATTCTAAATTGCCTACACCAATATGTATAGAAACAAAGAAAGAGAAATAAGAAAATAAAAAAAAAATTGATTTCCATTGTGATCAGTATAGAAACGAAGAAGAAGTAAGGAAACAAAGAAAAAATAAAATGGAAGGTGGAGTCTTCTCAATTGAAGAGGAGAAATATAAAAACAAAGAAATACGGAAACAGATAAATATATCACTAAATTTCAGGATTTGTTCAATTTTAATTATAACGTATCATGTGGTGGCACATGTGGTGAGTATATTTTTAACTAAATTTAGACTTGTATATATACATAAAACAAATGCATTTAATTAAAAGAAGACAAATTATGTAATTAGAGGACTGAGATCAAATCCGAAGTTTCATCTTTCAATCGTAGCCGTTGGCGGATCGGACACCCAACGTGTTTAATAATAGAATGGATATCAGGAAATCATTTCTATAAAATTACTCGATTAGGAGGGAAGGTCCAATTTATACTTGTGAAAAATTGTAACAAAATCTCACTACTTTGAGAAATCTTGTATCTAATCCTTACAATTTCAGAGTACAAAATATTAAAACAATGGACCTTAACCATAACAACATGCCCAAAATACTAATTCTAAAATAAAAAAAGTTAATTAATCAATTTAACTGAACTCCGCCCCTATAGATGGGTGCTGATATTAACAACACTAATTCTTATACTAACACAACATATTCAAATATTTTAATAGTCTAGACAAATTTGCCCTTCATTAATTATTTCCTTTTCAAAAAAAATTCTGGTATATTAATGCCCACCTATATTTCCTTGTTTGTTTACTTCTTTTGTGCAAATTAAAGTAGTAGGTATATTAATTATCAGGGTCTTATAGCAAAAGTAAAATAATTAAATAATAAATTAATTAGACCAAGTTTCTATCTCTTTTTCTTCACAAAAACAAGTGTTCTAATTCTTCAATCAACATCATTATTGAATTACTGAACTTCAATCCCCTACAAGCATGTTCTATTTTTCTCAGAGACGGAGCAAAACATTCAAACTATAAGAGTCAGATATGAACAACAATAAATTATATAAAATTTTCATGCTGTGAATAGGGGTCAATTTTACAGTACATATAACATTTCAAATTATATAAAAAAAGAGGAGGGCTCAAATACCTCATTATTTCATGCCCCAATCATACCCCAACATCTTTATCTTCGATTTCAAAGTTCAAATTAAAGATTTGAATTGCTCAAGATAATATCCACGTTAAAATGTGCTTAGATATCAAATTTTATATTTTTTTAAAAATATTTTTACTATTTTTTAAGATAGATACAAAATTGATATTTTTCAAAGAAATTGTGGGCCATCTAAAAACAATGATTTGTACCTATCTTAAAAAAATTGTAAAAAAATTCCAAAAAAAAATATAAAATTTGATCTCTAAGCACACCTTAACGTGGATATCATGTTGAGCGGGTTAGATATTTTGTTTGAACTTTGAAATCAAAAATTAAGATGTTGAGCTACGATTGGAGCATGAAACAATGAAGCATTTGAGCCCTCCTCATAAAAAAAATCATATATAAACATAAAAAAATTAAAAATAAATGGGTTCAATTGATCCGCATTTGATTGCACTCAATCACGTCCTGCTTCTTCTTCATCTGTTTGTTTTAAATGATAACAAAACAAAATTATAATTTATTCCTTTAAATTTTATTTAAATAGGTATATAGATTTAAAAGTATATAACTAGAAGAATAATTAAAAGAACCCAAGTAATATAGCTGTATTGTTATGAATGAATAAAATACATATAACAAATTATTTGTTGAATTTATAGAAAAGAATAATGAGCAATTTATCATGTCAGCTACTACCAAGTTTTCAAAAAAAAAAAAAATTTATCATGTCAGTCAATGCTTGACATTTAAAAAAAAAGTATTCTTTTAAAAGGTTTATAAAATAAGAAAAGAAGATCCAACAAGTATAGAAATTAATTAGTAATAAATGATCATATAATATAATTGTATAAATGAAAGATATGTCAACAGCCACAGTGATATTTATGAGGGGATAAAATTGTCAATTCCACTCAAATATTTGAAGATGTTGTGTTAATAAAATAAAATGTGGTGTTAATATCATTACCCCCTATAGATCCAGAGAAATCTCTTGAATTAAAAAAAGAAAGTATATAAAACATTAAAACTTCATCAACTTTTTTTTACCCTACAGCGAGATTAATTAGATTTGAATAGCATAACTTATGACATCTCCATTTGCAACACCTCCATTGTCAAAAGAAAAAAAAAATGTATACTGTTGTCTTGGGGGTGCCTCAAAGCCTTAACTGTTAAGGATCCAATCCATACGGTAAATGAAGAAAACATTTGGGTCTGATATTTGTTCTTTCCTGTCTCTCACTATATATGCAAATATGCAATCCCTGAGATGTGACAAATAAGTGTTTTATCAGTTTATACGCTTATGCATAGGGGAGCGCTATTTTGAAGGCAAGATTTCTATTATTGAGAGCTAAGAGAATTTTTTTTCTCTTCTGTATCAACTTTGTCCTTAATAAATTTTTTTGTAATCTTTCTTTTAGAGTAAGTTATTGTTAACAAAGAAAATATTTAAGACTTAACAATACAAATAGCAGATCTTATATAAATATTTATGGATTCATTAATAAAGAATGTAATTATTTTGACTTTTGTTCATATGATCATGATTACAATTAAAAGGAAAAGAAAATTGAAAGAAAGGAAAGAGAGAGTGATCTCCCGAAACTAAATGACCTTATTTTGTAACACCTTAGTGTTCTCTTTATTTCATATGACTAACATCAGCAGTGAAATATTTTCGAACTAAGGTATGTACCAGCGGCTAACAATATACATTGAAAATATTTGATACCAATAACATGCATGGCAAACTCTCTCTCTCTCTCTCTCTCTTTCTCATATACATAATTTTTTTTTTTGGCCAAGCATAAATAATACTATTTCGATGTCCCATAATTTTTTTTTTCTTGACCAGGCTGCTTATTTTTTATTTATTTTAAAACTAATTAATTCAGTCAATACCACAACAGGTTAGTGCCATACTGGTGATTCTTCAAATTATAATTAATATAACTACTTCTATGTTGAACTGAGACAAAAATTGAAATTAATTTTTTTTTAAACCCAATCACATGACAATAAACAATCTCCACAAAATAAAATTATCTATTTAATTTACAAATCAAAAGAAACATTTATTAACTTTTTCAGGAGGTTCCATAATTTAACATGTTATATTTTTTTCATAATTTTAATTACACATATTGGAACTAACAAAATTTGACCATATTTTTTTATTCAAATATTTTTCGTTGGATCAAATAGAGAAGATTTGTTCACCATTTTTTCACTAGTCTCAATGAATTATCTCATCATTTAATTACTAAAATTTCTTTCAGACTGTTTGAAATTTGAATCAATATGTGATAGGCAGTAATTAATGGTAAGAATTATTTAAACAAAAAGCTTCATGAATTATTCTTCCATAATTGATAGCAAAAATTAATTAGAAGTATAATAAGAAGGTATTTAATTAATAAGAGGTAAAATTGGATTTAAATCAAAAGTATTATCTTAGTACTCAAAGAATTTATGCGTCTCCCCTTATGCATAACATAGCCACAAGTTTTTCGCTTTAATAATGTTGGCTAGTTATTTGTTCTCTGCAAAGGAAAGAAATACCTTATATCTTAGTAAAGTAATTAATAATCTTTACCCACCATCTTGCCTTGGGTCTAGTTATAACTAGGACAAATTCCCTTTTGACAGGTCGGTGTTTGGATTGACGCTGGAAGTCGGTTTGAGACTCAAGTACCAAACGGTACAGCACACTTTGTGGAGCGCATGGCATTTTGGGGCACTCCAATATACACGGTGGATGAGTTGAAAAGGAAGATGGGGAACATTGGTTGCCACTTTATTTCCTACACCTCCAGGGAGCAGACATCTTATTATGCCAAGGTCTTTTAATTATAGTAATGTTAGTGAGGCACTTAATATTCTTGTGGATTTTCTTCAGAACTCCACCTTCAATCCTTTAAATTTCATGTTGGAAAGAGAGGCTATCTTGTGTAAAATAAAAGAGGTATGTTGATTTTATCATTTGTTTTTCTTGATTTGGATGTTAGCTTTGGATTGACTCAAAATTGGACATCTGAAATAGTTACTTAAATGATTGGTTGTTTCAAATATTGACGAACATAACATGTTATGCTTCTAATCTGAAAAGCAACTTTTGGACAAAAGAGGCTAGTTCCTTCTTTCACATTTGTAAATGTGTTTTTTTAAGATAATTATTTTCCGAGAAAAGGATAATTCAAGGCCTTGGTTATATTTTAGTTAGGCAACTTTTGGACGATTAATTTATTGTCATTTGCATGTGAAAGAGAGAAAGAGTGGAAACGATGATTAAACAAATAATAGCTCAGACATATATCCAACAAGGGTGATAACAAATTGCTATACTTGCTCAGGAAAAGAGAAATCAGAAGGTTCAAATATCTGCACCAATGTATAAACACATAATACAAAAACCTAAATATATAACTATCATATTATTAGAAATACTTATTAGAACCAACAAAACACTCTTTTTATGCAGTACTAATTAATAATATCGGACTACACCAGTAGCAACTCTAATTTAAAGAAAATTGCAAGTTCCAAATTACATACTTAAGCTTATGTACAACATGGTCATAATTTAGTAAGCTAGAAAACTAACACTGCAACATGCTACTGCACACCTCAGTTTGAGTGTATATCCTCTGATATAAGTTACCTTCTCGGTTTATCTCAAAACCAAGCCAAAGCTTTTTACGGAGCAGATTTGGATGCACAGAGCAGTATTAATACAAAACATACTGCTTTAAGATTCATGCTTTGAGAATTCGAACAATCTAGATTTCTCACATATCAACACAAATTTTGAGATATCTTATTGGATGTGAACTCCCTAAACCAGTTGTAGTTAGGCAAACTCTGGACTGGTCCTATGGCAACTATTGCAACATCCTATAAAGAAAAAACAAATTACACTGGTAAACAAAATAAATGTAACAAAAATGTTGATCTTGGAAAATCAAATCATCCTAGCACCAAAACTCGTAAAAATAGCGCATATAATAATCCACTGGAAAGGTATAGTATTTGCTACGCTTATAGTGTAAAAATTTAAAGATGTGTTCCAAGTGTCATAGAAAAGGTAACCATAAATAATACATTGTTTTGTTCCGAGTTTATCCTTGTGGTACATCTAGGACAAGCTCCCAGTTGAGGTTAAAGGGCAGGTAATGTTAAGATTTGAAGGATAGAGGAGATTAATACCTCCTTCAAATGTCCTAATTAAGTTTGTAACACCAAGTTGGGGGGTTAGCATCCAACCGTCTCACCCCAAAAAAGAAAAGAAAAATAATACAGTTGGCTTCTATGAAGCATAATCTTTCGGTAACATTGCATATCGTACCTGATCAAAGATGAACCGTCTAGCCGCACGCTTGACAGCGCTTGCATCAACTGCATCAATTTTAGCATATATCTCTGCAGACGGAATTATCCGTCCATAGTTCAGCATCTTCAAAACAGAGGCAAATTTTTGTAAAATTAGTTGGGAAGCAAGCCCAAAAGGAATTTGTTTTAATTATGGAAAACATAACAAGCAAAAGTAAAAGAGTTATGCATTGTACCTGACGACCCATATCCTTAGCAATAGAAATGACACTATCACGGTGCTTCCTATGAGAAGATTTCACCTGAAAACATAAGTATATTAGTCTGATTTTCTTATCTGAAGGGATGAATCTCCTCTAAAAGCTAGTCAGAAATATATTGATATAGAAATAAAAATCAAGCAATAAACTGAGAGTACGCCAGCAATTGAGCAAGTTACAAGTGACTACCTCCATGCAGGCTCGAGTAACATCATCATCTGTGACACTATAACATAACTTGCTTATCGATTGCATAATTTCATATGACAATGCATCCAAGCAATCAGGCTACAACAAAAACAAGGCCAAATAACAACAGAATATTAGGTTTGCAAAGAATGACGATAAAAAACAGACCCTCCTACAAATTACCATAGAACCACATTAGTCTATGCTTAACAATGCACGAGGGAATAAAAGATAAATTGCAAGCTGAAAAAAGCAATGGAAATACCTTAGCTACGGCATAAACACCAAAAAGACCAGTGTCCTTGTAATTGGTGTTGAATGCCATCACACTCTCGGCAATATCATTGATTGCAACACTCCGCACAAGCTCTGACCTGAAAATAATATCATGTCAGATTAAGGCCCTGTCCTATAATACAAATGGTGATCTTCAAAGCAAAGCAAATAAATCAGGACAACTCAACTCATCTGGATTCAGCAAGCATTAGTAAAACAGATTTGAGGGGGCTATTCTGGCAAAACTTTGTGGACAAAAGCCAACCATTGTATTTTAAATACCAATTTAGCACTACCTACTAAGAATCAGTTACTATATTTCAGAGGCAGGTCAACACATTGTTCATTAATACATAAAATATAACCATAACGTCTTAACAGTGTGATGCAAACCATAGATAAAACAAGGAAACTTAACACGTAACCCAACAGTACTTCATAGTATGAGAAATGATATACACAGACCTCTGCATATGAGATTAACACAATAAGAAATTATAACAGAATAAAACTTAACACAGACCTAGAGTACTTGCTCAAAATTTCACCACGTCGCTTATTCCCACAGCCAAGCATTGCTTGCATAACCATCAAAGCGATGGAGTCAGGATCAGTAACCGCTGCACCCTCAAATGCAACTGCAAATTGAGCCAGCTTCATATCATCATCAATTATACGAACCTGGACACAAAATAAGTAGACTCAAGTCAAAGGAAATAGTAATGCAGCATTATGTTTGCACACATAACAGTGTTATAAAATAATTTCATGCAGTCCAAAATTTCTAAAGGAAGAACTGATGACATTTGACAGTACTTACCTCCGAACCAGTAAAAGAAGCAGGTGATTTAGCCACCAATTGGGATGCGGTAGTGGGATCAGAGGACAGCTTTGTGAATAACTTCTTCACCAAATTCACTACATCCCTATGCTCAACTGGCCCAGCAGCTGAAATAACCTGACAAACAAAGAAAGCATAACAATTTCTTTAATTATAAGAAAAAAAAATTTACCTAAGTTTCAAGAAAGACAAATGCTTACTACACGAGGAGCGGTGTATTGAGTTGTTTTGTAGTTTTTGAGGTGGTCTTGTGTGATCGACTTGATGTTCTCGGCAGATCCCAAGATGGTTCTGCTGAGAGGAGTATTTTGGAATGCTATAGCGTGTAGGTGGTTAAAGATAACATTTTCCGGTTGGCCTTCAACCTAAATATGAAAGAAGAAAAACATGTTATGTTCGTCAATATTTGAAACATCCAATCATTCAAGTAACTATTTCAGATGTCCAATTTTGAGTCAATCCAAAGCTAACATCCAAATCTAGAACAACAAATGATAAAATCAGTATACCTCTTTTATTTTACACAAGATAGCCTCTCTCTCCAACATGAAATTCGAAGGATTGAAGGTGGTGTTCTGAAGAAAATCCGCAAGAATATCAAGTGCTGCACTAACATTACTATAACAGACCTTGGCATAATAAGATGTCTGCTCCCTGGAGGTGGAGGAAATAAAGTGGCCATTAATGTTCTCCATCTTCCTTTTCAATTCATCCACCGTGTATATTGGAGTGCCCCAAAATGCCATGCGCTCCACCAAGTGTGCTGTACCGTTTGGTACTTGAGTCTCAAACCGACTTCCAGCGTCAATCCAAACACCGACCTGTCAAAAGGGAATTTGTCTTAGTTATAACTAGACCCAAGGCAAGATGGTGGGTAAAGATTATTACTTTACTAAGATATAAGGTACTTCTTTCCTTTGCAGAGAACAAATAACTAGCCAACATTATTAAAGCGAAAAACTTGTGGCTATGTTATGCATAAGCATATATATAAACTGAGAAAACACTTATTTTCTGAGAAAACACTTGGGGTCTCTACTCTCTAACCAGATCAAGAGAGGTCCGACGGAATCACACAACCAATTGTAACGGACTGGAACACTTACCGTAGCTATTCTTATGTCAACCGTCGTAAAAGTGACCACACGAAGTCCGTTAGGCAGTGTCGTGACACGTGTCTTTGGCACCGCATGTATACTCATGTGGTCCACAAGAGGCGGGAAGGGGGACATGTAGCCAAGGAATCGGGGATGAGCAGCCGGATTGGCTGGAATCATCCTGGCGGCACAGTGCCGCGCTAGGCGGAGGAGGTTTCCGGTCGACATTCCGGCAGGGTACATGTGCGGATCTGAGTTAGATTTGTTAATTATTAGCAATGCCAATGTTATCGAATCCTACTTCAACCATTTTAATTCTTTAACTTCTCTCTATATATATCATATCATATTTTTTTAAGATACACTTTCTTTATTTTAATTATTCATTACTAAAAACTTTAGCGAAATCTTCGGCAACTTTTTGGGAATGTTTCAATTATTTTTCCAAATTTGAAAATATAACATAAAGAAATTACTAAATAATCATTTCTTACATAAATACACATTTATATGGAGAAATACAGATGTATACGAGTCCATCGAACTAAAGTAGGTTCAATATTAGACATCGGACCTACTCTGTATTTTTACCGAAGATTAGATGAAAGACATTTGAACTCTAGATCTGATATCATGGTTAAAAAAATAATTTCTTTTGCTAGGGTAGGAACTTATTATTAACAATTTACTTACTTTTTATAAATTTATTTTCTTATAAGTAATATAAAATTTCCAAATTTTACTCCAATAAAATTTTGCTAAGGGTATGATCTATGACATACGTGCTAAACGAAAAAAAAAAAAATTATGCGTTTTCTCATTCATTGAAGTTTGAGCAGTGTAATAGTAATTAATTATAATAACACTACAACAGAAAAGACTATCAGAGACCGGTTTTCCGGTCTCTGATAGTCACGTCGCCGGTCGCTGATAGTTATTCCGGTCTCTGAAAGTCAATTATGGTCGCTGATACTCCGGTCGCTGAAAGCATTGTCGCAGATACACTTCTGATGACGTCACCGGTCGCTGAATGACGTAATCCGGTCGCTGATACTTTTTTTGCGACCAATCTGTTTTGTCGCTGTTGTTTTTTGCTGACGTCAGAAAAAAGTATAGGTATTAACTATTAACACATTACAGAGTAATAATTTTTTTACTAAATAACACAATTGATAATACCACATTATTTTAAAAACAGTTACATAGTTCCATAGCAATGTAATATACCAGTTACTAATAAAAGAAAGAAAAAAAAGATGAAATAGACATTAAAGAATACGGCACTAGTATGAAATATGGTACAAGTACTAATCTTGTACAATTTAGATATGGAACAGACACGAATATGTTACAAGTATGAATACGGCACTAGTTTACACCTTGTGATTGCTACTCACCATGCTCGACTCCATCAATTATCTTCTCATTGTTTCCGTCATATTCATCGAACAAACCATCAAAACTGTGAAAAACAGTAAAACATGCCATGATATTGTCAATATTGCCTCACTCAGAAATATTTATCAGAATTAGGTTCCTGTTCTGGCATCAAGCAATTAGTAAGAAACACTTCGCAAAAAACCTAGTAAGAAACTGTTAGCACAACTGCCAACCATACTTGTACTACCATTTATGTACCAGTGTTGTTATGAGTACCACTGTTGTGTGTGTGAGAGAGAGAGAACATACCAGTATCATGCCAACTAACATAGCAGTGGTACAGACCATGATGACTTTGTCACTTCGTTTATACCAGACCCAAATACCAGTACCCGTACCAGCTATCAGACCTCCTAATACAACAGTCATGAGTAGTACTGCACCAGAGCAATCATATGCCACTAGTGCTTCTACGCCTGTCGATTGAAATAATTCCCATGCATCTCTTGCTGATCGAAGTGTACTGCCAATGTTTTCATTTTCCTATATTTGTTTAAAGCAGTGAAGGGAGAAATGAGGGATATTTTGGGTATATATTTGTTACAAGGAAACAACAGAAGCAAGATTTAGAGTTACAAATATAAATTCTCAAAATTAATATATATTACAATTCTAAATTTTCCTATAAGATATAGGAAAATTTAGAAGATGAAATTTTTCCAAGAAGGGAGAGAAATTTACCAGCACATATGCATATTTGTTAAAAAAACGAACAAGTGTCTCCACTAGATGAAACAAAAGGTCAATACAGCACAGCAAACACTCGTTATTGCCAATTCTCGATCTGACTCCTCTTATCTGAAATAAAAAATGATAAACAAGTAAAAGGATCAAAAAAATACATTTGAAAAAATCACTATTATCTGACAATCATTGTACCCTGTAATTTACTTATATTATGTTTACTTTGAAACTGAATTTTTATTCATTACTGGCAATAAATAAACTTCACAAGGATTCACTTGAAATTTGTTCACATTTGATGAAAATCTTTATAGAAAAACAAAGAAAAGAAGCAAAATAGAAAAGTGTATCTACCATCCAACGGACGGTCCTGATGGCAGCTGTGAAGAGAGATCCAGTGCATTATAATACCTAGCAGTACTTTTAGAACTCAAATCTCTGACAATCAATCATGCAAGTCAACTATTCATACTCAGCAATGTTTGGAAATTAAAATCAAACACAGAAAAGTACCTTACACAGCACCTCATTCTTGGTGCTGATAGGAAAAAATAAAGGGTACCTGACTGAATTAGCAACAAAAACACAGATAAAGCATATATCAGTAAAATTCTACAATTTAGACATAACAGCAAAGTAGATTTCGTGTCTCATAACAGATAGCATCAAGAAAAAATTTCAATTTCATAAAATTGTCAAATCAGTAAAGATAGAAAAAGGGAACCAGACATGCAACCTCGAATTCAAGCTTTAAGCTTTAAGTAAGCACTAATGGCTATTTTACCCAAATCAAACAAACAAAATTTTAAAAGACAAAACGAGAGATAGAGTTCACCTGGAGGAGGCGGCGAGACAGAGAGAGAGAGAAGCTGTGCACGTGGAGGAGGAGGCGGAGACGGAGGGACGAGAGATGCGGCGATGGGGCACCCTTCAGCGGATCGGCTGTTTTTTTTTGGTTAAACCTAAAACGCGGCGAGACAGAGACAGAAGCCGTGCACGTGGAGGAGATGGCGGCGGCGGCGGAAGGACGAGAGAGGCGGCGATGGGGTCCGTCTCCGAGCGGATCAGCCGAATTTTTTTTTTTTTGGCTAAACCTAAAACGCGGGAGGAAGAAGACCCTTTAGTGGAGGCGCGCAATATTTCAGGGGTCCGTCTCCGATGTTATTTTCTTTTTTTTTCTTTTTTTGGGTTTTTGGGATCTTCAGCGACCGGCGAATGGACCGGTCTCTGATATGGTCGCTGAAAATTAGTTTTGCTGTAGTGTAAGGAGGCCGGTTCAACATTCAAATGTCTTTATTATTTTGTCTCCTTCGTAATTTTACTTTTTAATTTTCTCATAGCAAAAAATTAAAAATTTATATGTCAAAATAAAAATGTTAGATGTGATTTATATTATATTCTCTATATGTACATAATTTTTTTATTACTTTTCAAATTTGTTTTTAATATGAATCAATAAGTTAAAAGATCAACGTTCAGAATTTGTTCATATCAATATATATTTTTTGCAAGCCATTGATATCAATCAAAATAATATTGAAATATCATAATCTCTTATGTGTGCGTAGAGAAAATAATATAGATCAAATCTAACGGTTTTATTTTGATATTTCAATTTTAAATTTAAGTTACTAATGTTCAAAAGTAGAAATGAAAACACAAGAAATAGAGATATTTGAACCCTCCTCAATTATAATATATTATTAATCCAATAAAGTTCAACATGTGTTAGATTTATTGATTAGGATATGAAACATTATAGCTAATTACTACTATCAGGACTTAATTTGTTTTAGTAATAGAAGCTTGTGTCGAAGAAAAATTTGAGTTAGTCTATATTGGTTATAAAAAAAATTATATTTTCTACATTTTATTTAGTAATAAATTAAATATATCAAAAGATTTTTGACATTCTCTTCAAATTAATTAAAAATTAGACTTACGGTGCTCGTAGAAACAAACGAGACAAATATTTTGATGATATGTTAATAATATGACAAAATTATTTTCTGAAGTGCAATTTAAGACTTGTAATTTATAACTAGTATCATGCCTGTGCGTTGCAACGGAACATAATATAAGAGGAAAAAAATTCTAAAAAAAAATCATTCAATAAAATTAATAATTATTCAAAAATTGAGGGACATGATCTTTGAATAGAATTATATGATTTTGTATTTTTTAATTACTTTGAATCGTGATCTCTTATAACAATTTGATGATGTGAAATAATAGCTTTCTAATTTTAAATTAATTTGTACAAAATAGAATACCTGATACAGCTAATTAGATATAATACCCATTATGTAAGCAAACTAAACGAAGAAACTTGAAATTAAAAATACATTGGTATTTTAAGTACCAATGATTAGAGGTGCTATCGGGTCGGGTCGGGTCCGGGTACTATTATATTTGTACCCGTACCCTAAAAGTGTTCGGGTCCAAATTTCGATCCATATACTTATTTGTTTCAAATCGGGTCGGGTCCGGATCCAGATACCTATCTACCCATAGATCTTTCGGGTCCAGTCTTTCGGTTCCGGGTAGATAGATACCCGTAACTTGTTTGTGGATTATCGGATCCGGTTCGGATACGGGGCGGTTCCGGATCCAGAACGGGTATAGGTCACAACTCCAAAGCATTCGAGAAATTATTTACATTTAAATATAATTATAATTTCTTTTAAGCAAAGTATAATTGCGAATTTATACCAGCGAAAAACCTTGTATACAAATTTTATTACTTCAATTTTTTTTGAGGAAATATTACTTCAATTTTTAACTTAATTTGCAACATATTATTTTTTACAGAAATGAAGAAGGTTGCAAAGACAACTAATTAACTTATTGACGTCAATGAATATACATCAACACAATATACACACCCAAATATCAATTATATATAACAATAGATTTAAATTAAAATAGCTCAATATTGCTAACTATTTGTAGCAGTTTAATCCATTTTTTAGAGCCTAGAGATATTTTGTTTTAAAAAATTATATTATAGAATACTTTTAGTTCTTTAATAATAATTATCATTTTGAATGGTATATTGACCGATAATAATTGGTACCTAATATTCTAAAATAAAAAAAATTAAAGTTTAACTATGGTGTTATGCAAAAAAAAAAAAAAAAAAACAATTATGTAAAATTAAAATGTCAAAAAACTTGAAAAGAGCTATTTACTTTTTTTTTTTTTGAGAGAAAAATAGAGATCACGCCTCCAAGTTTCATTGAAACGACACCAGCAGTGTCCATTTTACAAAAGTTTGCTAAAGCAGAAAAGTAAAATTAAAACAAATTTAAAGACATTGAAATTTGAAAACAGAAATGTAAGAAATATTAGAAAAAGTTTAACAGGTGAATATTCTTGCATTTTTGTTGAGTTTCCGTCCTATCTTGACCTGATACGCCTCTTGTCAGGTTCCCAAAAACCAGCTAGCATACTCCTCCAGAATTTCCTTCGATAGCATATTCTCATCCTTACTTTCCTCTCTGAAAATACGTTTGCATCTTGTGTGTATTTAATTGACAAAGATAATTGTCAGGAATCAGGATTATAACTTTAATAAATAAATAAAAATATGTAAAAATATGTATCCCCGCCGACATGTTCTTAAATTTGACAAATTGAACAAGCGGAAGCCTGATCACGTTGTTTGTTGAAGTTGAAGGTACGCAAGTCCTGCGAACTATTTATATCAAGAGTAAGACTTGAGTGTTATGGATAGCATAAGGTAATTCATGTTACGGTTTCAAAAATCTATCGTATAAATTTCAAACTTCAATTTAAGTAGTTCAATAAATTAGTTATATAATAAGCTTGTAAGTTACTAATTTCGAATTTCTTTTTTACTATTTCTTATAATTTATGAAAGATGGTCAAATATAATCTAAAAATAAAATAAAATAATTAATATTTTAAGTTATTTTTCATAACAAGTATTAAAAAAAAATTCAAAAATAATAAAAATTAGTATTCTACAAATTTATTATATACCTAATTTATTAAACTACTTGAATCAAAATTTAAAAACGTATTGTATAAATTATAAATTTTGATGATACAGGTCTCTGCTGACGTCATGATTTAGCGTCAGCAAACAACGTGCCACCGTTTTCCCCCGATTTTTTTATTAATAGAAAATAAATAAATAAAATATCGAAATACAACATAACTTTTAGATTTTGTCGAAAACTAAGTAGAACGGGTTGTGTAAACCCGTCCCACCGGACGGGTCTAATTATCCTGTCTGGTTAATTAATAGTTAGCGTTAAACTCAGCGGAGGAAAAAAAAAAAAAACAATATTATTATATTATTATATATATTATATTATTTTTTTGTTTTTTATATTATATTTTTTGTTTTTTATATTATATTATATTATATTTTTTGTTTTTTATATTATATTATTATTAATATACTTATATATGTATTATGTTATGAATAGAACTAGTTTAGTTGTGCTTAAGCTCACCAGAGTGTTTGGTGAGCTTAACTCCAAAACTTATTAAATCGGTTTCAAATGACGAATTCAAACCATTAGAACTTGCCTATCTTGCGAGTGATGCGTCTACATGTGAAAATTTTAAACAGTTGAATTAATTTAGTATAAAGTCAATCGGTCAAAATTACAAGGTTAATAAATTAATTTTAGTACATTTATTTTTTGAACGCTTTTTTACCGCTTGACTTTATACTAAATTAATTTGAACGTTTAAAACTAGGGTGTTCTTAAGCTCACCAAAGTGTTTGGTGAGCTTAACTTCAAAATCGATCAAATCGGTTTCAAATGATGAATTCGAACCGTTGAAATCCGCCTATCTTACGAGTGATGCATCTACATGTGAAAATTTTAAACGTTCGAATTAATTTAGTATAAAGTCAAGCGGTAAAAAAGCGTTCAAAAAATAAATGCACTAAAATTAATTTATTAACCTTGTAATTTTGACCGATTGACTTTATACTAAATTAATTCAACTGTTTAAAATTTTCACATGTAGACGCATCACTCGTAAGATAAGTAAGTTCTAATGGTTTGAATTCGTCATTTGAAACCGATTTAATAAGTTTTGGAGTTAAGCTCACCAAACACTCTGGTGAGCTTAAGCACAACTAAACTAGTTCTATTCATAACATAATATATATATAAGTATATTAATAATAATATAATATAAAAAACAAAAAATAATATAATATATATAAAATCATAATATAATAATATAATATAATAATATAATAATATAATATAATAATATAATAATATAATATAATAATATAATATAATAATATAATAATATAATAATATAATATAATAATATAATATAATATAATAATATAATATTTAAACTTTCAAATCCTGGACGGGGTTACATAACCCCGTCCGGATTTCTTGTTTTTTTTTTTTTTCTTTGATCCGGGATGGGTTGAAGCATACCGTCCGGATTTTGTTTTTTTTTTTTTTCCTCCGCTGAGTTTAACGCTAACTATTAATTAACTGGACGGGATAATTAGACCCGTCCGGTGGGACGGGTTTACACAACCCGTTCTACTTAGTTTTCGACAAAATTCAAAAGTTATGTTGTATTTCGATATTTTATTTATTTATTTTCTATTAATAAAAAAATCGGCCGTTTTCCCTGCTTTATTGAAACCATTTAAAATTTCTTGTGAATGATTTTATTGTTATTTCATGGTATATTCTAATGAAGATGTTTGATAAGGTGTTAGGTGATTATTTTATATTGTTTATATATTCGGATAGATTCTCTTCTTGTGTAACTTATCTGACTTGTTCAACCACACGCTGCTTTACATGTACAGTACAGTACAGTAGACGCATGCAGGTTCAAACAAATTCTTACTGTCAATTATAGTTTACAACAATTTGGTTTTGATCTCGGCCACCGCAAATGTGTGTAGATTTTATTAGGTGTATATACATAATTTTTTTTTTTTTTTGTGATATCGAATTGTACTCTATATTTTCAAAGTTTTCAATGAATATAATGAATATATTAAAATGTGCTTCAAGATCAAATTTTACATTTTTTTTACTATTTATTAAGTATTTTACAAAATAGTTATTTTCAAATCATTGAATTTTTGAACCCATCTTAATAAATAGTAAAAAAAAAATTTAAAAATATAAAATTTGATTTGCAAGCACATTTTAATATACTCATCATGTTAAATAGTTTGAATTGACTGTTTAGACTTTGAAAATATTAGATGTAATTCAGTGTCACTAAAAAATGTATAAGTGTATCCCTCCTCTTTATGTATAATCTGCCGCCAAACACATGTAATCAATAAATTAATTTAAGAGTTAACTAAAAGTGTTCCTATCAACAGCCCTAAAACTAAAAGTTGATCTTTTTAATCTACAAGAATCATATATGAAAGTGTTCCTATCAATTAACAAGCCTAAAAGTCTTTTTTAATTTTATCCTTTCCGTTTTTCTCAAATACTTGAAAATATATATTATATATATATATAGAGGAGGGTTCCAGTGCCTCATTTTTTTATACCTCATCATACCTCATATTTTATATCTTTATTTTCTTCATATTCAAAGTCTAAATTGTCGATCCAAACCGTTCAACATGATATCCATACTAAAATATGGTTAGGGATGAAATTTTTTTACTATTATTTAAAATGGGTAGAAAATCATTGTTTTTTGAATGGTTCAACAACAGTGATTTTGTACCTATCTTAAAAAATAGCAAACAAATTTCAAAAAATATAAAATTTCATCTCCATGCATATTTTAATATAAATATTTTGTTGAACGGTTCGGATCTACAATTTGGACTTTGAAAACAAAAATATAAAATATGAGGTATGATGAGGTATGAAAAAAATGAGGCATTGAAACCCTCCTCATATATATATATATATATATATATATAATTAGTGTTTTTTTAATCGTGTGATCCGACTTGGTAGTTTAATATTTGCAGCAATAAAAAATAATAGAATTTTAAGAGTGAATGGGAGCTTATTATCAATCAAATATTTGCAAAAATATATCTATATCTATATCTCTCTCTATATATATATATTGGATGAGTGGCAATCAGAAACAACTAAACTCTCTTTATATATCTCTTTTTTTTCTATTATTTTCTATGAATAAAAAATTATCTTCATTTTGATTCCGCTCAGCTGATTGACTTGCTTATGAGTTATGACATATATTGAATTCTATATATGACTTGCTTATGAGTTATAACATATATTGAATTCTATATATTGCTTGTGTGTTTCCCCTAGGTATCATTTTAAATAAAAATTTCTGATTTGGCAATGAGTAATCTATATAGCAAAGATTGCATAAAATGTTCTAATTTCAAAAAAAAAAAAAAAAAAACTTTTAGTATTTTTTAGAATGATTTAAAATTTAACAAAATAACTATATTCGATCAATGTCTGAAAAAAAACATATTTTTAACATATGAAATCACAAATAACATTTTGTCCCGCGAAGGGAGTGTTTTTTATGAGTCTCTTGGAAAATAAATCATAGTCATTTGTCACGTGATTATATGAGATATGGTTTAAAGGAAATGAAAAGGCACTTTTTAAAAAGTGAGAATCTATGAATTTGAATACACAAGGAATTAATTATGAGAATGTGCAGAAATAAATGTTCGGTTGTACTGTGAGATTAGTTGTGAGAAATTTTAATTTATTTTAAAAATATGCATTTCTATTTTACATTTCTTATATATTTATAATTATTATTACAATTAAATAGATTGAATTAAAAATAAAATAAATACATAACAAGACTTATTAATTACTTTTCACAAACTACAACTATTAGAGAGAAAGTTAACACTTGTGGACAACAAATTGAATCTGACTCAACTATTTTCTACCCACGATTTTACATTGCTTGTAAAAATTTGGGAACAAAGAAAGAGAAATAATGGGAAGAGAACTGGGCTGGAGACGTATGAGAATTTTTTTATTCGCAGAAATTATTACAAAAGGAGAGAGAGAGAGAGAGAGAGAGAGAATGTGACCTTGGCATGTGCCAATGTTTCAAAAAAAAAAATTAAATAAAATTAAAAAATTAAAAATTAAAACAGAAAAAGCATGCGTGGATCATGTAGTATTTGTAGAAATACGATAACAGATCCAAAATTAGTAGAAGGAAAAAAAAAAAAAAAATTCTCATGTTTAAGCTATTTCTTCTGGTGGACCCGCCTCTTCGATCTCTACCAAATAGGGATGTAAACGGATCGGATATTAGCTGATTTCATTTAATTTACAAAATTACTTAAATTATCTAATTCGTATTTGTATTCAAGGCTATCTATATTGATATTTGTATCCAACAAATTATAACAGATAAGAATACGATAAAATTTTAATTATCCGTAACTATTTGTATCTAACTGTTTACCTCTCTAAACTACAACATATATACTTTATGTACTTAAATTAATTTATTAAATTGCATATACATACCAATCATTTATTAAATTATATATAAATATATATAATGATGAAAAATATAAGACATAATTAGTTATTAATGTTTTAATAATATTATCTATATTTTGTAACTAAGAAATTTATTATAAAAAATATTAGATCTAATTTATAAATGAAAAAAATATATTTTGATATTATTGAATATATATTAATAACTTATTTTTAATTATCTGAATTATATTTATATTCGTATTTGTATCTGTCCAATATTCAATTTGTATTCATATCTATATCTATATCTAAAACTGGCTATATTTATATCTGTATCATATAAATTATAACAAATAAAAGGAGTTGTCTACGGTGCTATGTGTAGCATAGAGGGCCTCTGTGCAAATAGTAAAAAAAAATTTTAAAAATATAAAATTTGATTTGCAAGTATATATTCATATGGAGATCATGTTGAACGGTTCGGATCGACCGTTAGAATTTTGAAAACTCAAATATTAAGCCGTTGCATAGAGGCCCTCTATGCTATGCATAGTATATTAGCTTTTTTTCCAAACAAAAATAAGATTACCACTGTACTGTACAATTCATATCCGACGGCTTACAACCTACTACCAAACTTTCAGAAAACAAAAACTCTTATTCGTGTCAATTTTCGACTGTGGGCCCACTTCCCATTTTGACAGAAATTTTTTATTAATAAAAATTATAAATTTCACGACATATAGAAATAGAAATAGAAAGAGTATCTTATTTGTATCAAACTTTCTTTCTCCCTGCCACAAATCAAAAAAAAAAAAAAATTTGCCAAATAAAAGTATCTCAAATATTATACAATTAAATTCCATTGATGATAAGTGTGAGAATTGTTATATACCGAATAATTTTTAATTTGCCAAATAAATGAATGTACCAGCTTTATTTCCATATTACATTAAAAAAAAAGAAACAATTAAAAAACATGCGTGTAAATTAAGGCACCTATGACATCTAATCAGCATGCATGCGACAAAATAATTTAGAAGAAAGTGACCGTTCCGCCGTCCTTCCCTTCGAACTTTGAACACTTTCAAAGATGTCAAATTTGTCGTTGGCAACCTACTTTAGTTCCACGGGTTCAACCAAAAAGTAAGTGTGAACCAGATTTTACACCATTTGAAGTATGCGTCGCTATCAAAGAATCAGATTTAATTTAGATCAGCCGAAGACCTAAGTAACCCAAGTAGCTGTCGCTATGAAAGGACCAGATTTCATTTATATTATCCGAAGTACGCGTCAACGAATATCCCATCTATTCCCAAATCCCAATCAGAAATAGTTCCAAAATCAGAGGAACAAATTCAACAGGACTGGAGTATGATCGTACAGAAACACCATTCTCTACTTCCCTTCCAAGACAGCCTTGGAAGTATATGACCGTACAGATAACACCGAGTAGAGAGGTAAAACACCACACCTGGCTTTAAATATCACATCCAGTTTCTCACCAACACCAAGTGAGAGAGAGAGAGAGAGAGAGAGAGAGAGAGAGAGAGAGAGGAGGAAGAGGAGAAGGAGATGGAAGCACCTGGAGAAGTAAACCACTACGCTGTGCTTCGTCAGCCAGCGAGATACCACCTCCCCGATGCACTCCGGCATCTCGGTCTTTTCTTCATGCTTATAGCCGCCTCTTTCGTCATTCAGGACTTCGGCCAATCCTCTGTCAGCATCGAAAATGCCTTTACAATCTTTTCTACCTTCATCCTCGGCCTTTGGATGGTAATGTTTTCCCTAGTACTTCACATGTTTCCATTAGAAGCGGTGCACATATATAGTTCATCTAGCAATGGAAGCAATGCATTTCTTCATCTTTGGTCTTCGCGTTGATCTTCTCTTCTAGTAGTATTTCTGCTTTCTGCTTGTGATGTGTTTGCTCTCTTTTTCTTTCTTTTTTCCTTAATTTTTCCTTTGATGTAATTTGAGGTGCTCCTATAAGAAGAGCGCTTGTTCTCAGTAATTTTGCTCGGATGCTCTGTTTTGTACTGTTCCCTAGTTGGGATAGGATAGTAAATAACGGTTAAAATTTTCCAATTTGGATAAAGGATGTATTTGCTAACCGAGCATTCTATTATAATCTTGTTTTTGTGTGAGATGCTATGTTTGTTTTTTCATATTTTAGGGCATTCCATTCTATTAAAGGTTGTTTTTGTGTGAGAATATGAGATGCTCTGTTTATCTTTATGAGAGCATTCTATTCTAAGGATTCTATGACATAGGTTGTCATAGTTCCGTTTACATATAAATTAATCTAAAGTAGTAATATTAATCTTGATGATTAAAACATACATGACTTACAAATTAATTATGGACTATTAGAATTGATTTTTTCTATTGTTAAGATGTTGAAAAGAAAAAAAGAAATTGATTGCAATTTTTGGCACTAATATTTTTACAAAAATAAGTACTTTTATTAATTTCAATATTTATTATTTTCATCCCTTTTTGTAAGAATTGAACAGAAGTGTCTTCATAAAAAGATAAGACCATTCACCAACTATGTTAAATACGCGATTTAACTTTTAACATTAATTAAACAATCATTTCCTAAAAGTGCTGTTCTAAGAATATCCATCAGATTGAGATTAAAAAAAAATCATGGATCAAAATTACACATAATTTGTAAAAAAAATTGGGCGTTTAAAAGTCCACTAACAGTTTCCAAAAAAAAAAACAACTAATCTAAAATAGTAATATTCATCTTGATGATTAAAACATAAATGACATATATATTAATTATGAACAATTATAATTGATTTTTATATGGTTAAGATGTTGAAAAGAAAAAAAAAGATCGTAATTTTGGCACTAATTTCTTTATAAAAGAGAAATTTAGATCTATCAACATTTACCCATAAAAAATTCTAAATTAGTTATTTCTCCATACAAACTTAATTATTTTATTAATATCTCCATTTATTCATTTAATCACTTAAACATACATAAATAGATTTCCGTTGATGTTATAGTCTTCTGGTATAGCAAGTGAGTCATAGATAAATTTATTATTGACTCGCTACACATATCTTACATAGAAATGGCCGATTAAAATCCTAAAGACAATTCTCGCTTCCCTTATTTAAATGTTAATTTCTCTTTTGACCTCTATCAATTATCATTAGAACAGAGAAATTGCGACAGCGAATAATTTTCTCTTTTCGCCACGTGGTCTTTAGAAATTGATTTTTTTTAGTGAATTTTCTAATTTAGAAATTGTTGTCCGCTGAAATAAAAATAAAAATTACATCGTAGTTCCGTTTATGTATGACAACAAGAACTAATTGTTGTTTTAATAAAAGTCCACTGACAGTTTCGCCAAAAAAAAAAAAAAGTAATCTAAAATAGTAATATTAATCTTGATGATTAAAACATACCTGACATATAAATTAATTATGGACTATTATAATTGATTTTTATATGATTAAGATGTTGAAATTAAAGAAAAAAATATTTATTGCAATTTTTGGCACTACTTTTGTATAAAATAAGTCATTAAAAAAAACTATCTGGCCTTAAAAGGCGACTGGTATGTTTATAGAACCTTCTGTTACGTTGCAAATATAAGGCTGCAATTGTATTAGTAATTGAGTATGTATGCCCATTCGAATAAAGTACATATCAAGACAATTAGTAAACACCTTCAAAATTTCAAGGATTGCAAAAATACAAGAAAAAAGCAACAACCATGGCACCATGAACAAAATTTGCTCATGCAGGATTTGATTTCTCTGAGTTAATTTATCTAAGATATAAATTAAATATTATTGGCAAAAGCAATTTGAAATAATTAACTAACTTAACATCATATGATATATCTTCATATCTTCTTTTATGTCATTAGACTCATGTTTTTAATTAAAATGTAAAATGAGTATTTTATAAATTTGAAATGAGTTTTAATAGAAAAGGCAACAAAATATATGGGAAAATTTGTGAGTTTTTGAAGTTTAGAAGGGCAAATATGATATTATGAAGTTTAGAACGAAAATATATAATTTTGAAGTTCTTGAGGGGTATACATGAAAACCCCCCTTGAAAATATTTGCGATGAACGCTTAAATACTACATTTCGTACCCACATGGCCCATGTTTCCTTAAGGCCCTTTGCCTTAATACAATTAATTATGAAGGGCCCACTTCGGGAATCAAAGACATTATGGAAACATCTAGTTTTATGGGCTGAATTAAGAAATGAAAAGCCCATGTGTTCTCATGACTTAGTTTTATGGGCCGATTGAATCAATTGTTGAGCATACTGTAAGTTTTCTGTAATTAGAAGGCCCGTTAAAAATCTAGTTTTTGATTATTTTGATTGTTAAGATTTTTGAAATAATTCTTTCAACACTATTGATTAGAGTTATAGGTCGGAAATTTTTTGGATGACTAGCATTTGCTCTCTTTGGTTATGTTTGATTATAGAGTATAGTTAACGAAGATTAAATTACTTCTTCTATTCTATGTTACTCTACATATTTTACATTTTGTTTGATAGTATAATTATTGTTTAAATTTATCTATCTAAAGAAGTAAGATATTAAAAAATGAACTTGTGTCTATGAAATTAGGCCCTAAAAGTGCAGAGTAAAGTTAGTCCGTTTGAAATACGAGGGATTCAAATACAAATATGTTGCAAGGGGAGAGAATAAGATTGCCCACGAACTGGCAAATTTATTGAGAATTTTAATTGATTGTGTTGGATATTCCTTCCAAGTTTTCATGTTTAATTAAGTGAGGTTGTTCAATATAATGTGGAATATTATGGGGAGGTATGAGGGGTATTAGTGCAAATTTGTTGCAAGGGGAGCGAATGAACTTGCCACAAATTGGCAAATTTCCTTTTTTTTTTCAATTAATTAAGTGAGGCTTTTCAATGGATATTTGTTTAATGTAAGCCTATGGACATTTTCGGAAAAAAATATATTTATGGGTCAAATTTTGCACTGTTGGGTCAAATATTCTTGCATGCTTATGTCTTTCTTTGAATATATCGTTCGGTGATATTAATTTTTTTTATCCGTCTCATTTTTATGTATAAAATTAATTTACTATTGAATATATTATTCTCAACTATTTTGACATAGGTTTATATTTATTTGCATTTTGGCCCTGAGAATATTTATAATGTTGCCAGACAAGTATTTTGATATTTTAAATGCATATATCTCTCTTTGCGTATATCCCTGGAAGATAATTTTCTTTTCAAAATGCTCATTGCATTTTTCATATTGTGGAACTCTAATTAAGCTTAATTATATTATTCGCACCTATACTTATTTAGGTCAGAGGTGAAGGCATATCAAGGAAATGAAGTCAATTGACCTCTATTTATTTTCAAAAAAATTATATTTGTACACAATTTTCTATATAATCTATGTATACTATCAATTGATCTTTATTTACAACGCAAAAAAATTATATTATTGACCCCTATTCACATCTGACCGTCTAGATTGAAAGCCTAACTCTGTCCTGATCAAAGCTATACACATGTGAAGCAGAAACAATTGAGCTATGTATTATTTTACGCAATAAAGTATGTAGGCTAATCATATTTGTATCAGATAGGTATCTAATATCAATATCCATACGATAATCATATAAATACATGAAAATTTCATGCTATTTCTTTATTTTTTTAAAATAGTTTTGTTTATATAGTTCCGTGTATCCGTGCATGAAGGGTTTCAAAAATTAGGAGAAATGGACTGGTACTGTACCAGTAAATATCTTTAATTACCCTAATCTGATTTCAACAAATTGACTGCTGCTCTGCTCAATCCAAATAATTTTTTTTTTTTTGCAAACTTTGACGTATAAGGATATTAAATTTTAAAAATCAGGAGAATTTCATGTATACCCCTCAAAAATCTTGAAATTACATATTTCCCATTCTAAACTTCAAAATATCATATTTACCCTTCTAAATTACAAAAACTCACATTTACCTAATTTGTGGTCTTTTTTTATATTAAAACTCATTTTTAATTATATCAAAATACCTATTTTATTCTTTATTAAAAATATCACATATTTTTTGGCATATTTTATGAAGTGTGACTAAAAGGAGGGAAGGGAAAATAAATTACGATGGGCTGTATATTTGAATATTATAGTGATATTTTATTAATAAAATTGGAGGAGAGAACTGAATCTTAACCGATTCGAGAGACAGAATTGGAAGATTTGGCTCTTTTCTTAAAATATTATTATCTTCAATTGACCGAAAAGTGTATAGAAGACATTATTCGATCTTTTATGACATATGATTTGAATTTGAAAAATAATGGTTTATATCAACATCTGCAACTGTGTCGAAAAAGTTTTTTCTATCACTTTATGAAAATGTTTTATTTTATACTTCCAATCTTAAGAAGCGAGAATTTGGTCTCTTTTAAATATTTTCTGTGGTAAATAATATTAAATTGTTAAGCAAAGTATAGTAAGAATTATATAAGAAAAATTGATGTATTGTTTACTTCAACTAACACTAAATGCATCCAATCCAAGTCAGTTAGTGAGTTAGGCCTTTGTTTCATGTCGAAATCCAATGCCTTGTTAATTTCACCATTGTTACGCATCACATTTTCACATGGGAACCGGATTTCCTGCCCCCCGGGGTGCAGGAAATTCTTGCCCCCAGAGTCACTGCGGGGTGGAACCGGTTACTGTTAAAGGGTTTAACTACTGTTACTGTTTTTAAATGAGGGCCCACCCGCAGTGACTCTGGGGGCAGGAATTTCCTGCCCCCCCGGGGGGCAGACGATTCAGTCTCTTTCACATGATACTACTACCAAATTTAAAAGAGATAGGATTATAATTTTTCTTATTTTCTTTTCATTGATCTTTGTATTATGGATTTGATTTTTACTTGTTTGAATTATTTTTGACAAATTGTTTTTGAGACAGAAAGGTGAAATGTGCATGGTACTCCAGCTGCCAAGGGTGTATCGAAGCTGACATAAAGAAAAAATATTTTATGCTTCTCTTGCTTCATACCAATTCTTTCTCTCCCTCTCTCTCTAAGTAAATCTTAAAATTTGATTGCTTCTTTTTGTGGTCTTTGATGTTCATAGGATTAAATTGGGTTGCTTTTGTTTAAATCTGATTGCATGTCAACTTGAGTTGGATAATTTTGGTGTTGTTCGGCTGCTGATTTTTTTTGGAAAAATGGTTTGAATTATGTTTCAGTTAAAGGTTTGGGTTTGTTTTTGGATTTTTTTTTTATATGTAGTGTTGAAATTGAATTTAGTTAACTTTTATTATCTCTAAGTTATGTGATTCCTTCTATTGACGTGTAATAAGATTTGTGAAATCTTGCCTATTCTGTATGTATTGAATTTGTTCATGTTTGACTAGAGAACCTGAAAAAAAAAAAATGAAATGAGATATTTCAAGATTTATTGTGAGTGACAGTTGTTGTCTGGATTTGAAAGACTTGCTTACTTTTTTATTTATTTTGCCGAAGCAACGTGAGGCTTACCTCTAGTATAATATATGTTTGAACAATCACAGAAAAAGATGGATTGGATTATGTAATTCTAAGCTTATATTGCAGTTTCTGAAGCGAAAATCTCATGCATCACCTTATATAGCTAAAAGCTGATAACTAGTTTCTTTAAGGCAAAGAGTACATATTTCGAGTAGAACTAGGGTGCTCTTAAGCTCACCAAAGTTTTGGTGAGCTTAACTCTAAAACTCATCAAATCGATTTTAAACGACGAATCCGAACTGTTGAAACCCGCCTACCTTACGTGTGATGCATCTATATGTGAAATTTTTAAACATTCGAATTAATTTAGTATAAAGTCAAGCGGTCAAAATTAGAAGGTTAATAAATTAATTTTAGTGCATTCATTTTTTGAACGTTTTTGACCGCTTGACTTTATATTAAATTAATTTGAATGTTTAAAAATTTCACATGTAGATGCATCACACGTAAGGTATGTGGGTTTCAACGGTTCGAATTCGTCATTTGAAATCAATTTAATGAGTTTTAGAGTTAAGCTCACCAAAACTTTGATAAGCTTAAGAACACCCTAGTCAGGGGCGGATCTATTCAGGCTCAGGAGTAGGCACTTGCCTACCCCGAATTTGAAATTTTATTTTGGCCCAGTGTAAGTTTCATAGTGTGCCTACCCCTGAAAAAAAAATTTCGCCCAGGCCCAATCCTGCTGCCTCGACTTCGAGTCGGCAAAAGAATTAAATTGAAGCCCATTTCGCTACAGATTTTTGCTCCGCTTTGACTTTCGCTACTGTCGTGACGTCTCTTGGATCCTTATACGTGAATTAGTCTTAAGTGTGTATATATATAAAAAAAGACTTTCGCTAATCTCCCTACGCGCGAGTCAGAGAATTAAAAATGGACCTCCGTTATTCAGTCCCTGGAGAGTCAGAGCCGAAAAACCTCCGCTTGCTAGAGAAAGGACTCACGCCGCATCAGATAAGTTGAAGTAGCCTCCTCTTTCTCTGAGTGGAAGAGAAACAAGTTAAATAAAGGGGCTTCATTGGCATAATCTCAAGTCAAATGAGTGAGAAGCAGTGTGCATTCAATTATATTAGCGAGAATTAAATGGTTGTACTTTCAACTTTCTTTAGGTATCTAATTTAGAGTGATAGGCAATTTCAGGTTCCACTCTAAATTTATGGTATTTAATTTAGGTATCTGATTTGTGGTATGTAATCTCTTTGAATAACACTTCTCAAGTACAACAATGAATTGGGGTTGGTTCACGTTGGAATAAGTGTGTTGAGCTGTGATGTTTAATTTGGACACTGTCATGTTGTGTGGCCGGTTTCTCCACTACTAAGGTGGGTTAATGTCGGCAAGGTGTTTGTAAAAAGGCTTCAATGAGGACTAACATATTACACATATGAACCTAGTTGAGAAATGAAGCCAAATCGCAATAAAATCCAATTAGTTAATAGGTTTGAACCCGATTAGCTATTTAAATCCGATTAGTGCCCTACCCTGACGAAAACCCTGAATCCGCCCCTGACCCTAGTTCTACTCACATATTTCACATGGCATAAAATGTGCTAGTTTATAAACAAGAAAAGATGGTTGATATAAAATGTGTTACTTTATGACAGCAAGTGATACCAGCGGGTGGTTACCTAAAGTAATAATCACAAAAAATAATCAAATAGTATTTTACTACTAGTATCTGTAGCAAACTAAATTTCCGTGTCAATAGCGTGACTCAGTCTTTATAGCATCTAATTTTCGTGATTTGCTTAAACAAAAAAGTTACTATTTGAATAGTGCTCAAACCCAATAATGATTGAACCAACATGTATAGAGGCTGTATACACCATAGTGACAATGTGCGCGTTTAATTCACGTTTAATTCGCGAATAATTCGTTTTCTTGCTATTACCGAACCGAATAGCGTATTTTACGTTGACCGAACCTTTGACCGTATAAAATGCAAATAAAACACGAATTAAACGCATTTTTTTACTACAAATTCGGGTGGCTTTGTTGGGAATAAACGTGAGAGGAGAGATAAAAGTCAAAAGTAATTGAATTAGGTGGGCCATGCCCACGTGATTTCTTGATATGCTACCACTTTTAGAATTTGAATGGGTTTTATGATCTTTTGTGCTAAAAAAATATATAAAGATTGTATGGCAACTTGAATTTGGACTTTTTTTTTTTCATTTTGGTTGTACCGAATCATTCCCAAATTATACCCGAATCACGAATTTTTTATCTCGCCGAACCGAACCCGAATTTTTCATTTGTCACTATGGTATACACTGAGTACTGAACCTACATGATATTGTACCAATTGAAATATTGTTGGTGGTAGGGTAACACTTTGTACTAGCTGAACCAACATGATATTACAGTTAAAGAATCTATTGAGCACAAACAGTGAAGAATTGAATCAATTTTATTCAAATTAAATGAAAATGAGATATAACGACTTGAAAGTCAAACCTAGCTCAAACTCTTAAAATTACCCAATAATAGTCTAAATTGGCTGCACAGACACATTTCCCTTTTATAGACGATCCTATTCGTGAGAAAAAACCAAGAAATAGTTGAGAAATTGTCTCTAATGCACCACAGGATGCCATCTCAGCACCTCGACCTTGTTAGCATCCAATTTGGGTCAAATCTTCGTCCCTCCAATAATCGCAGTCTCGCATCCAGTCTGTTCCGTCGTTCCTTCCTTTACTGACAAGCGTGGCCCACTTGTCAGTGACAGATCGCCTCTAACGGTCACGGGCACGTAACTTAACGCAACCCCTATGCAGTGATTAAATGAAAGCTACCCGATTCCTTTCCGCTCTGACCCAGCTGCCCCTGCCTCTTTTTCTCGCGACGTCCTCCCGAGTCAAAGTTGACCGGTTGTGTTCCAATTTCACGCTAGGGACGTGATATAGATTCGTAGAGTAAAGGCCCACTCTATTTCTTAATTAATATGCAAAGGGCAAAACCGGAATTTATGGACAAAATTTTCTTTCAGCGCTTAAAACCTGAATTTATGCGTGTAGAATAGCACTCCCAGTCCCAGTCTCCCACCAACAAAACATAAATAAGCAATAAATTTGCAGCGTCTCCGAAGTACAGCATTAAATGGGTAGTTTCAATGTATTTACAAATTGTAAGTGGTACTTTTTTTTTTATCCTTTTGAAGTTGCTACTTGAAACCAACCAACAAATTTTTATTGAATGTTTTGGAACACTGTTTATAAATTCTCACCAAAGAGAGCGCATATGCAACCAAAAAACAGTACAATTTGTGAACCCAAAAAGCTGGTCAACAATCAAACAATTTCAGGGTTCCCCATTTAGCAATCAAGAAGTTGATTTCAAACGGCCTTTAAAAATCAATCAATAATACATGCAAAATTGAATGCACTCTGATGGTACCTCTCAATGGTGGTTCATTGCCAGTGGATTCTCATAAAGAGATGACAGTAAAGTGTCAAGTGTGTGTGTGTGTGCGCGCATTTTACTTAATGCACCTACACCTACTAATGTACAATAATTCAATGCAGTGGTGCTCTCTGAAAAAGAACACAAAAGCGTGTAACTGTTATTGTCATTAATGGTGGAATTAATTCGTCACTCAAAAATTGAATTGTTATTTTTTTTAAATCAGCTGATAAATAGCCAGTCCATTTTGAATTTAAACCAAAATTTATAAATAATTTATCTATATTGTATGGTGTTATGTTGGTAAAATATGTGTGCTCATTACTCAATGCACCCACTAATGCACAATAATTCAATGCAGCGCTTTCTGAAAAATAACACAAAAGCATGTAATCTGTTATTGTTATTAATGGAGGATTAAAAATTTAATTCAATACTTGCTAAGTTATTTATATGGAAATGCATATTATTTGGTAGCCAAACTACAAAGATTGAATTATTATTTTTTTAAAACCGTTCGATGAATGACTAATTGATTTTCAAATTATATCAATCTCTTTTAAAATATATTTAAAATGATCGAGTTATATTGACTATTTAATAATATTTTATTTTGATAATATTTTTTGTAAGTTGCCACAATAGCTAAATATAAAATTTTCCCTATAATATTGATTACCTTTAGAAATTATAATCATAAAATACAAAGCTTATTCATTACAAACTACTAAAATTAAAAAAAAAATCACTGCAAATTTCTGGTACCTAACTACATTCTATCATATTATATTTTAAATCCATTATGTTGCAAGTAAACTATTATCATAATACAAGTTAGCCAAAATAAATAATGTGGTAACTTCATTTACCAGATAAAATGCGTACATTACACATTTTATCAATGGGTATCTCGACTTCTCGAGTAAATGATAAAAAAAAAAAATGCACTTCCTTGGTTTAATTTCCCCAAAAAAATGCATGTGCATCGCGTTGTTCCTGTGGGCAGTACGCCAGTATAATTGAAAATAGTAAAGAAGTTTAATCTATATTGTAACATTTTCTTTGTATATCAGGGATCCAATATTCATCATTATTGGTGTCAAATGGTACTAATTTGTTAATTCATACTTAATAAAATATGAAATTTTTAGATATATTTTGACCTTCAAAAAGAAATTTTTAGATATATTTTAAATGAGGAGGGTTCCAATACAACACGTTTTTTTATAGCTCATATTTCATATCTTCGTTTCCAAAGTCTAAACTGTCGGTCCGAACCACTTAACATGATATCCATCCTAAAATATGCTTGAAGATGAAATTTTACATTTTTTTTTTTTTTAAGATAGATACAAAATCACTGTTTCCTATACTGTTCAAAAATTATAAAATTTCATCCACAGACATATTGTTCATGGAATTCGATCCCTCATCTTTTTTTTTTGGATGGTTGAAAGGATCCCTTATCTTTTTTATTAGAGGCCAATTTTGTTAGCTTCTGCCCGGTTTTTGATCTTATCTTCTTTATTCTTCATCCATTAGTATGTTAGGCAGATTTAGAAAAATGTCTCCATTTCTAGAGAAAGAAATGTGATCAACTCTAATCAATTTGGAAGGAAAAAAAAAGAATAATTTTCTTGCATAAGGCAGCTAACATTTTGTCACATGAGTTGTAGAATTGTGAAAATAATTATTGTAATTATTCTTCACGAGAAGTGCTTCACCAAGTTGTGCAAAGATTTTTTAGACAGTACAACGTCAACAAATTAACACAGATGTTTTGAAAGAGGCACTATATCACTGAAGAACAATGAAGGAGAAAGAGAGAGCAGATATATTTTAGTGATAACAATTCATTTGCTTTAGTTGGTCTTTTATCCTAAATCCTTTATTTATTGTAATTAATTGGGAATTTTACAGTTGTTATCTTCATTGATATTATGATCCTTATCATTGAACTGAACCAATCTATATATTATTTTTGAGGAGAAGAACCAATCTATATATGATATATCATTTAGATTGGTCTTAAAATTGCTTCAATTTAAATTAAAAAAACTATAATTTCAACATAAGAGGAGGGCTCGAATGCCTCACGTCTTTCATGGCTCATTGTGCCTCATATTATTTATCTCTATTTTCAAAGATGAAATAGTCCATCCGAATCAATCAGCATAAAATTCATATTAAAATGTGATTGGAGATCAAATTTTATATTTTTTGGAAAATTCTTTACTTTTTTTAGATAGGTGAAAAATCAATATTTTTGGAATGTATCGAAGTAGTGTTTTTATATCAATCTACAAAAATAGTAAAAAAAAAATTCAAAAAATATATAATTTGGTCTTCAAGTACATTTTAATATAGAGATCATGTTGATCGGTTCGGATTGATTTTTTGGACTTTGAAAATAGAGAAAAAAAATGTGAAGTACAATGAGACACGAAGAACATGAAACATTTGAACACTCCTCTCAATATAATTGTTTAAAATTTATATTTGTATTATTTACAAACTCAGTATTAAACTTTTCATACGTAATTAATTAATTTCAGTTTCATGAGATCTCATGGTAACCGTTTAGAAGAATTAAAGGCGTCATTTAATTATAATTCCAGACGCTACTTTTATTATAATTATACTCTTATTAAATACCCATTCATTTTTTAGACTATCTTATAAGGAATCTGATAATTGTATCTCACCAATATAATAATTTAATTGTTGCTCTCAAATTTGATAAACTCAAATAACAAGCATTCAGTCTCTCCTAATTATAATATAAATTTATAAATACATGAGAACATTTAATCTACCAAAAATGGTAAATTAAAATTAAAATACAAGATAAATAAGAAAACACTTTGCACTGACAATTGTTTCTAAGCCCCCTCTGATGTTTTGAGTCGATTTCAATTTTGAAGTCACAGAGGTGACAGAATCATAAATCACCTTGGAAATTGGCTTTTCACTGAATTTTTTTTTTTCGAAAATTAGTAAAATGGTAAAACAATAAACAATAAAATGGTAAAATAGTGGATACTAGATTGCTTGTTTTTGCAATAAATAATACGACAACTCGACAGCTTTATCAGTCTTTTCTTTTTTTCTTGTTCAAAATTCATGTCAAATAAGGTCACTGAGATAAGTTTGCCTTAATTAGAAAGTTTACATATCGACTCCAAAGCCAGTCCTCGAATTCGCATGATATCTCAAACTTTGCGTGACCTTTTTGGAATCTCTCAACCGTTTAAATAGTTTTACACGAATCTCAAAGCAAAAATAATACTGGCCCCTGCGCTATCCCCGAATAGGCACCGGACACGTCGGTCACGCAAAAGTTGAGATATCTCAGAGGATACGCACTACGCCTATCTTTCTCCCACTTTTCTCCTCTTTCTCTCCATTTCCTTTCTTAATGGTCATCTCCATTTCCTTAATTTTATAAAAACATATGACTCCACACTGTTTCTCACTCCCTACAGTCTTCCGATTACACATTCCGGCGGATTCCGCCGGAATCCGCCGGAATGTACTTCCGAAAACTGTTCGGCTTAGCGCAGAGCAGACGGAGAAGTTTCCGTCGGCACCGTCGTCTCTTACTGCCACATCAGTCTCACGAGGTGAGTCTTTAAGTGATTTGAGTATTTCTTTTCTTTTCTTCACTGCCTAAGGCCACAGAGTTAAAAGGGTGTGTTTTGGTTGTATTAGGGCTGTGGTAAATTGCAAATAGTCTAGGGTTGCTTGTGATTGTGCAAGTGTTATATAACCCTACGTGACATGCACTGGGGTTGAACGTTGTACACTTGTACTCTGGACTTTCTGGTTTTTCTAATACAATGCATCTGGCAGCCTCTGCCTGATTTCACTAAAAAAGAAAGATTTGATTATTTGAGATAAGAGAAATCGGAATAATAGAGAAAAATTGAGAGTAAATTGATAAATTGGTTTAGAGTTATGGGACAGTTTGGGTCATGAGTCATGACATGACCTCTAGAATTTTTTTTTTGAGAAATTACTGGAGAAGGATGTGGGGTTTCTGAGCCAATAGTTTCATAATTTTTACATTTTAATCCAATAGTTATTAATTTTTACATTTTGAGGTAACAAATAATTTTCACAGGTTGAATTATGGATCGATTTTGGTAGCCGGTTTGAAACAGAAAGAACCAATGGCATCGGCAAATTTATTGAAGTGATGACACATAAATACCACTCAGAGTTAAAAGAAGTGATTAAAAAAATTGGGAGCAACCTTATTACCCACATATCTAAAGAGCAAACATACTACTATTTCACGGGCCGTGACATTTATGTTTCCGAAGTGCATGATCCTTTCGTGAACTTCCTTCAAAATCCTTCGTTCAACATATATTGATATAATCAATGAGATGAAATGCGCCATGTTGCGTGAGATAGAAGAGGTATGCTAATTTCGTAATTTTTTATTTTGTTGATGTTTTTTTGGTAGTCTCATTTGATAATGCTGAACATCTCAGCAAAGAGAAATGAAATGGAAAGACACCCACATCAAAGTGTTGATTTCATTCTTCTTTTTATGAATTTAAACTATCTTCCTCTTATTCATGTCAATGATACATAGCATACGTTTTGTTAAAACTGACAGGATGATTATAAGGTGTTGCAATGCTACAACAAGCTCTGAGCCAGATTTGGCTCTAGGTTAGTTTATTTGTTTGTCAGGCACTATTGATATTTAATTGATTGGTAAAGTAAAATTAAAAATAGCAAACTGGCACCAGTTGGAGATTTCAAGGGCAGCTGGTAACAATTGGATTACTACTATACCGAGTCTTAAGTATCAGTTTCCGGCTCGACAACTATGGTGCTCACATGGTACAGTACTCTGTACCAAAAATGGCACTCAATGTGCCAACCAACCAATATTGTCGGACCCAAAACAGTACAGTACCTCTTTGCTGTTTTTTTTTATTGGAGGAAGAAGCATAGTCCCTAATTAGGTCAATTAAACTTATATAACCTAATGTACAGGTTTTGACAATGATGAGAGACTTCGAACAACAGGATAGCATTGGGGAAATCAACATGGAAAGAAACGGGACCCCCTCGTCAGAAGGAACAATCACCAACTCCCGAGGAAAGACCAAAAGGGCGTAGAAAAACTAAGCATAGCACCGAATCACAATTACTGATGAGAGAGAAATAGGCGAAACAGGTATGTATGTTTATGATTCATTGTTTAACAGTATGTGCAAATTAAGTGTCATTGGTAAAGTTAAATTTGTTGGTTATGAGGTGCATTTTGTAATTTTAACAGTATGTGCAAAGTGCCTTTGGAAAAGTTAAATTTGTAGGTTATGATGTGCATTTTGTAATTTTAACACTGGATGTCAAAGCAGGGCCAAATCAAAGAAAAATGACTAAATTGCCCCTGTTAAAACTTCTTGTGAAGTCAAATTAGTTTACTGGAACATGTGATTAATTTTTGTAAATTTGAAACCTCTGGTCTGGTTGATAAATAATGAGGTATATATGTGTATGATTAATTTTTAACACAATGTGCAAAGAAAGCATCTTTGGAAAAGTTAAATTTGCAAAATTATGAGGTGCATTTTGTAATTTTGCAGCAACAGAGAAGCAATGACCTGGCCTCAATCTAAGAGACTGGCATGAAAACATGATACTGGTACTGCTTAAAATTCGATAGAAATACAATTCAAAATTAAAAACTAAATCCATTATAACCCATAAAAACATGATACTGGTACTGAAAAGTAATATTGGTACTGTTTGTGGAAATCATGGTTGCACTGTTAAATCATTCTCTTCTAACCTTCACTATAATAAATGGTTTATCGACTCTGGTTTTTGTGATAATTGTATTTAATCTTCACTGGTACTGACAATGGTACTGATGAAAATATTTTCTGAATAGAAAGTTAATTCTCTCACAAAAATGGTACTGATTTTTTTTTTTGTTAAATATTTTTTTCAGAAAATTATTTATTGGTTTCTTGTATGTACCAGTGGATTTGTGCATCTAGTGCAGAATAAATTCTGTGTAATATACAGTGTCTGTTGTTTAATTAACAATAAATATAGCTGGCAATTGATTTCATATATATGTACTTGACAGCATCAAATTGATTTCATATGTTGTCATCTTTTGTTCTTTAAAATGCAAGTATTGTAAGTATTTGTGGTAGGACCTGACATACATATATACTGCTTGGTACTTGCTAGTAATATTGTATTTACAATCATGCATGCAGTGACTTGTATTTGCTAACTTCCTGTCCAATCTGTATACGGAAAAATGAAACCTTCACCCAAAGTTTTGCACAGATGGGGACATTATAATTGAGTAAAAACTCTAGATCATGTGAGCTTTTGCTTGGGTTCTTTGTTTCTGTTTTCCTGAATTTGACACCCGAGTCAGGAGAAAATAATGCAAAGGATACAGTTTATTAATAACTTGGAAATTAGGAGAAAATACTAAATTACTAATCATGTCGTGTCTAATCTGCTAGTATTTTTTAGGGAAGTGATATTGGAAAAGATTCTATATATAGCCTATATAGTCTTTTAGGCTGGCGAGTTTAACACCATGTGCAAAGAAAAGAAAGCATTTTTGGAGAAGTCAAATTTGAAATTTTTTGAGGTGCATTTTGTAATTTGCAGTTGAACCTGAATGTATAGTTTTTTTTAACACCAGATCAAGGGAGGGAACAAATTCAGCAAAGGAATGTTAATGTTAGGTACATCGACTCTAAGAGAAGCAATGGCCTGACTCGATGCAAATAAGAGGTGTTGATCTCTTCTCTTTTAATTTTTATATCTAGCTTTTGTTCTAGAAATAAATAATGTACTAAATAGGTTTACTCCACTAGCCTAACTAATTGGTAATCAATGCCCTTGCAAGTTTAAAAGAAATCTTTACGTGTCCTTATATTTTACATTGAACTTAAACAAGTAGCAGACAAAAAACATATGCTATGTATCATTGACATGAATAAGAGGAAGACAGTTTAAATTCATAAAAAGATGAATGAAATCAGCACTTTCATGTGGGTGTCTTTCCATTTCATTTCTCTTTGCTGAGATGTTGAGCATTATCAAATCAGACTACTAAAAAAATATCAACAATTTTTTTTTACAAAATTAGCATACTCTTCTCAGGCAACATGGCGCATTTCATCTCATTGATTATATCGCTGTTGAATGAGGGATTTTCAAGGAAGTTTGCAAAGAGATCAAGCACCTCGGAAACATAGGTGTCACGCCCCGTAAAATAGTAGCATGTCTGCTCTCTAGATACGTGGCTAACGAGGTTGCCGCCAATATTTTTAATCTCTTGTTTTAACTCTTAAGTGGTTTCTTTGAATCATTTGTTCAATGAATTTTCCGTAGCCATTGGTTCTTTCTGTTTCGAACCGGCTACCAAAATCAATCCATAATCCAATATGTGAAAATTTGATGATGACTGGGAGTCGTTATGTTTTTATAAAAATTTGATTGTATGAACTTCGGATTATTTGGCATCCGTGATGAAACTGTATGGATTTTGAGTAGGTTAATAACTTGGATCATGGGTTGTGTGAGACCTGTCTCATTCCGGTTGAGTTGTTCTAATTAAGATGGCCTTACAATCAATCTCTATGTATTCTCTATGTATGTTAAGTTGAATCTATGTTTACCGTACTATGTGAATCAGTGTGTGGTTGGACAAGTCAGCATTTGACTTCAAGTTGTACGTATTACTCAAATTAGTTACACAAGAAGAGAATCTATCTGACTGTATAAAAAATATAAACTAATCGCCCTTTAAAACATCTTCATTAAGCTTATGATATGTTTATATAACATGAAATAATAATAAAATCATCCATAAGAACTTTTTCTTCAGAGATTTAAAAAAAAAAAAACAAAATTACATTATTCTTACAGCAAAATTTTTACACCTAGGTATCAATTGGGAGTAGAACTAAGCTGTTCTTAAGTTTACCAAGTCATTTAGTAAACTCAAGTCTAAAATTCATCGAATCAGCTTTAAATAATGAATTTGAACTGTTGGAATTAGCTTGTTTTACAAGTGATGTTTCTACATGTAAAAAAAAATTATTTTGAAATTATTTTGTACATAGTTAAGTGGTCAAAAACAAATGCAATAAAATTAATTTATTAACCTTCTTATTTTGACCGCTTGACTTTATACTAAATTAATTCGAATGTTTAAATTTTTTACATGTAAATGCATCACTCGTAAGATAGGCGGATTTTAACGGTTTAGATTCATCATTTAAAGCAGAATTTGATGAATTTTAGACTTGAGTTCATCAAAGAGCTTGATAAACTTAAGAACAACCTAGTTCTACTCATCAATTGGATCTTCTACCCCTGTTGTGCTTATTTGGAACAACAGTCCAACGATCAGGGTCGGGTCCGGGTTTGGTACCCATCTTGACCGGATCCACATCCATCTTTTGTGTTGCCTCCATTTCCATTGAATCTGTCTCTGAATCAGAGCTCTCGCCATCATCGTCATTGACCACCTGTGCACCAAAAAAAAAAAAAAATCATTTTGAGTAGGAACAAACTTTGTAAATTGGTGACAATCATGAGAAATGAAAGCAATTGTCAAAGTGTATTATTGGACCTTTTGTGTTGCCTCCATTTCACAATGTAAATGATCCCTTGAAGGGAACTTATTTATTCCTTAGAAAACCGCCTAAAAATCAAGAATTCATTTCAAAACAAAAAATGCATATGCCTCCTAAAATCTTACTTTCACATGCTCAAATAAGATTCTACAATTTTGCAAACACGCCGAAACAAACTCTCATTTAATTTCCCAATATAAAGAAGGAAGAGAAAATTAATCTGGGAATTATTCTTCTGTACAAAACTTAGTGCAGAGTATAAAAATAATACTCATGAGGAAGCATATGTTTCACAGTTTCGTAGTGGAACATTAAAACTTGTATACCAAAAAGAACAGTTTTGACCTGTTTGCTTTGAGAAACAGCATTTGTTCGCGGAGCTAATTGTTTCAGCTTTTGAATTGATTCATATTTGCCTTCTAAACAATCTTCATGCATTATTATCAATTGCTCAGCAACCTACAAGCAATATTATCATTTCAAATATTATATGAATCAACTCTAAAGAACAGTTCAAACATATTCAGTATTATTATTTCAGGGATTGTGGTCGCAATAAGTATAATCATATTTTTTTCTCTTTTCTATGAAAAATCCTGCACACACCAGATTGTTGATACAAAACAATTCAACAAATTTTTCCAGTGCAAATTCAACAGTTGGAATTAAATGAAAACAATAAAAGTAATGACCTCCGGAACACTTCCATCCCAGACTTCAGTACTTGAGGAATCAAGCATGTAATCAGGTAAAAACTCTAATTTTTTGATTCAGGTAAAAACTGAATTAGTAGGTCCATTACTGCATGCACTTGTGTTTTCCTCTATTTTTTTGTTCTATTCAAATTCAACAAATTTGAGGATAGTATTGTCGTTGCATAGTATTAGGGATATTGAAATTACATTTTATTGTGAATTTTTTAAAATGATATCTGCGAAATTGGTGAATCTAGTGTGTAATTGATGATTTTTTTTTTTATTAACAACTTGCTGATGTCAGGGATGACTCCTAACCTGAAAGTAAATATTTGTTATTGTGATTTATATATTTTCTTCTAGCACACTCGATTTATATTTTTTTAATAATTTGTGATAAAGATTACAAGTAATTTGCATAATTTTGAATATGATGCATGACATTAATAGCTTAGTAATTGTGTTTTTATGTTATTCTCTATTCTAAATTAGGATTATTTTCCGGTTTCGTTCTGGCAAAAAAAATGTATAAAAGGAGATAATTTTTGCAAAATAATTGTTGTATATAAATTTTTTTTGACAGAAATGTTTCTCTTTAATAAATTTAAAGTTATATGTTAGTAACAGTACAATTAGTCACGCGGTAATTCATTTATGGAAACACAAAAAAGTTGGTTTCTTTAATATTATATTTTTGATATATTTAAACAAATATCTCTTTTAAATGTGGAAGTGCATGAATCATAGTTAGGGGTGAAATCAGAGTGGATAGTGATAAAATCAGATCTATAACTCTTTTTAAAATTTTCTGGATATGGATACAGAGCGAATATCAGATATATAAGACGGATACGGATTTTAATTAGATCGAATATTTATTAAAATAATATAAATAAATATTAAAAAATATTAAAGTTCATAATATTTATCTAATTATAATGATGAATAACATAAATTTTTCATAATATATATTAAAATATATATTTGGTATATATCTACTATTCGGATACGGATAATTGAAACGTAAAATCATATCAATATCCTTATCCGTACGGATATTCGGATATCGGATATCGATATCTAAATTTTAGAAAATTTAAAATGTTTTTATAATCAACCAATATAGACTAATTCAAATTTTTAAGTGCCAACCTTAATTAGCAAAATAAATGATTTTTTTAACTATGATATAAGAGTTAAAATGTCTTTCAACTCATCTCAAGTATAAGCAGTTGATTTTGGACACACTTCCTGTCATAATAAATATAATATTAGAATCAATTACCAATTACCTTAATGTAAAAAATTATTAAAATTGAGTCAATTGAGCAACAATTGTGTGTTCCATGCATTTAAATGTTTTTCACATGTTATCAAAGCTATATTTTTGTGAGTATCATGAAACCTAAACACGCAATGCACAAATTTTGCATGATGTGTATTGGTGTTGCTTTTCAAATAAACATTACAAGGGTATATATAAATTTCATGTTTTCTGCTTCTATTTGATATTCATATTCTAATGCCTTTATTTGATAAAAAAATGTTTATTGAACTTATAAGATATTGGTGAAAACTAATTAATATTTGTAAAACTATTCTTGAAATACGGACAACTTGACATCTTGTTACCTTGCAAACTCTAAAAATAGGTATGAATTAACCTTTTAATTTCTCTCATTTGCTAGTTTACTTCTTGAATTTTTATTTATATCTTGATGTATTGCTGAATAAGATTCATCATTTCAAATAAGCAATTCAAACTAATATATAGGCTGTGATTTTGTTTTCAGCTGAAGTTTGATCTTGAGACTATTTATTCAACTCAAGTTGCAGAGGATATCGGGCGTCAGGTACATGCATGAGTATTTTATTTTATGTTTTTAATGTTTTCCTAATTTGAAGCATATTTTTTTGGCTTGTTTCTTGACTAATTTTGCAATAACTTTCTTCTGTTGTGGAGAACTAACCTATGGGCGAAAAATTTCAGATAAATTACTCTATACTGAAATTGACGCAGTAAGTAAAAAAGATGTCAAATGCATGACTATCCAGTTTCTTGATAAGGTATGATACACAATTTCATGCTCTTCTTCAGAGAAATACACAATATATATGTATATAATATCTTGTTTTGGTTTATAGGATGTTGCAATAGCTGCATTGGGACCAGTTAAGAGTTTGCTTAACTACAACTGGTTTAACAATAGGAATGTCGGCTATATATGCACAATACTTTAACGCAGTTAATACATCTGGTTTAACTACTGGTTTATCGGCCGGTTATACACAAAAATTTAACGCAATTAATAAGTGGATATAAAACATGTTTTTAGAATATTACAATTACAATGTTGAATCGGGAATTTTCTGATTTCTCTTATTCATCTTTTTATGAATTTAAACTGTCTTACTCTTATTCATGTCAATGATACATTGCATATGTTTTTTGTCTGCTACTTGTTTAAGTTCAATGTAAAATATAAGGACATGTAAAGATTTCTTTTGAACTTGCAAGTGGAGCAAACCTATTTAGTATATTATTTATTTCTTTGTAACATTCTTAGAATTATTCTTCTGTACAAAATTTAGTGCAGTATAAAAAACTAATACTCATGAGGACGCATTCATTTCACAGTTAGGTACCGAATAAAACAGTTTTTACAAATTTGCTTTGAGAAACAACATTTGTTCGCGGAGCTAATTATTTCAGCTTTTGAATTGATTCATATTTGCCTTCTGAACATACTCTTCATGCATTATCATCAATTGCTCAGCAACCTACAAACAATACTATAATTTCAATATGAGTTAGGCTGGGGTGCTATGGATAGCATAGTGGTCTCTATGCTACGGCTCAATATTCGAGTTTTCAAAATCCAAACGGTCGATCCGAACCGTTCATCTTATTCTCCATATTAATATCTGCTTGGAGACCAAATTTTATAATTTTCTGAATTTTTTTACTATTTATTAAGCCACTTTGAAAATCGCTAATCCAACGGTTTTACTGTTTTGTGCAGCCACCGTTGGATCAACAATTTTGTAAAATACTTAATAAATAGTAAAAAAATTCAGAAAAATGTAAAATTTGGTCTCCAAGCAGATATTAATATGGAGAATAAGATGAACGGTTCGGATCGACCGTTTGGATTTTGAAAACTCGAATATTGAGCCGTAGCATAGAGGCCACTATGCTATTCATAGCACCCCAGCCTAACTCTTTCAATATTATACGAATCAACTCTAAAGAACAGTTCAAACATATTCAGTATTATTTCAGGGATTGTATTCACAAGTATAGTCACAATTTTTTTTTTCTTTTCTATGAAAAATCCTGCACACACCAGATAGTTGATACAAAACAATTTAACAAATTTTGCCAGTGCAAATTCAACAGTTGGAATTAAATGAAAACAATAAAAGAAATTACCTCCGGAACAGTTCCATCCTGAACTTCAGTACTTGAGGAATCAAGCATGTAATCATACATTAAGTTGTCCAATTCATTCATGTAAAGAGCTGAAAACAAGAGATATCATATCAGCTCAAAAACTACACGTTCAACTTAGTTTGAGTTTTTGAAATTGTACAAAAAAACTCTACAAATTTTATCTTCACTTTCATAACTGACTTGCAAACCAACCAAATTTGAAATTTATATTGAACAAACAATTATTAGATAGTTCAATCTTCAAATTCCTATTTTGTGTTTTTCCGGAAAATTCTTGGATAGAGGCGACGAGCTGATCGGCCTTGCCTCGAGATTCGCGTCCGCCCCACTGATTTTCGACGGCCATCTTGCGCCGTCCATCGTGAGAGCATAGGCAAAGGGCAGAGAGGGTTGTGAAACGGCAGCAATCTTGGATATGACATGTGGGCCCCACTTACGGCAGAGACGATAGCTACATAAGCTCACAATTCTCATTATCTGTTAGTGGCCTGTTTATTTTAAATTGGGCTTGTAGAATTTTACAATATTTCAATGTCTTTGTGATATTTTAATCATCGATGAATTTCAATTTTTTTAACATTATATTATTATAAGTTGGGTTTAGCATTTAACTACGACATGTTAATATTATATTTATTATAGATTAATGGTCATCAATACATTTGACTATTAATAATACTTATTTTTTATTTTTCATTTCTCAAAAAACTATTTTTAAATTAGAAAAATTAGCAGCTCCTCAATTTATGAATAAATACAAAGTAATGACATAGTGGAAATTCAATAATTTGCTAGAAAAATTACAAGTAATTTTCATAATTTTGAACATGATGCATGACATCAATTTATAGCTTAGTAATTGTGTTTTTATGTTATATATTCTCTATTCTAAATTAGGATTATTCTCCCGGTTTCGTTCTGAGAAAAACTAAATATATAAAAGGAGATATTTTTTACAATAAATGTTGTATATAACAAATTTTTGGCAGAAACATGTTTCTCATTAATAACTTTAAAGTTATATGACACAAAAAAGTTGGATTCTTTAATAATATTAGATTTTTGATGTATCAAACATGTTTCTTTTAAATGAGGAAGTGAATGATAGCACATGAGTTATCCCATCAAAATAAGTGAGGAAAGAGAGAAACAAACCTGATTGATTAGAGAAGAGATGATATAGCATTGCTTAAAATCTTTGAAAACTTGATTCTTTTTATTTATTATAAATTACATGTCTTAAATTGCACTTCATAACTTTTACAATGAGTGGACTGGATATATAGTTTTTTTTAACTCGGCATGAATCTGCGCTAACTCGAAAATTAAATCTTAAATCATAAAGTGAGGATAATCTTCTACAGTACAGTACCTGAGAAGATATTGTATAACGAGTAGAACTAGGGTGTTCTTAAGCTCACCAAAGTGTTTGGTGAGCTTAACTCCAAAACTCATCAAATTGGTGTATAACTCCACCTTGAACAGACGTCTTCTATGATCTATCACATTCCCTTTGCTTCTTTTCTCTCCCCCTCACCTCTCTCGGATCCAACCGTCAAGACACTAATTGTGGGGTAGATACAATAATTTATAACTCTAATTTTTTGATTCGGGTAAAAACCGAATTAGTAGGTCCATTACTGCATGCACTTGTGTTTTCCTCTATTTTTTTTGTTCTATTCAAATTCAACAAATTTGAGGATGGTATTGTCATTGCATAGTATTAGGGATTTTGAAATTACATTTTATTGGATTTTTTTAAAATGATATCTGCGAAAATTGGTGAATCCAGTGTGTAATTGATGATTATCTTTTTCTTTTTCATTTATTAACAACTTGTTATTATCAGGGATGACTCCTAACCTGAAAGTAAATATTTGTTATTGTGATTTATATATTTTCTTCTAGCACACTCGATTTATATTTTTTTAATAATTTGGGAGAAAAATTACAAGTAATTTGCATAATTTTGAATATGATGCATGACATCAATAGCTTAGTAATTGTGTTTTTATGTTATTCTCTATTCTAAATTAGGATTATTTTTCCGGTTTCGTTCTGGAAAAAAAAATGTATAAAAGGAGATAATTTTTGCAAAATAATTGTTGTATATAAATTTTTTTTGACAGAAATGTTTCTCTTTAATAAATTTAAAGTTATATGTTAGTAACAGTACAATTAGTCACGCGGTAATTCATTTATGGAAACACAAAAAAATTGGATTCTTTAATATTATATTTTTGATATATTTAAACAAATGTCTCTTTTAAATGTGGAAGTGCATGAATCATAGTTAGGGGTGAAATCAGAGCGGATAGTGATAAAACCAGATCTATAACTCTTTTTAAAATTTTCTGGATATGGATACAGAGCGAATATCAGATATATCAGACGGATACGGATTTGAATTAGATCGGATATTTATTAAAATAATATAAATAAATATTAAAAATATTAAAGTTCATAATATTTATCTAATTATAATGATGAATAACATAAATTTTTCATAATATATATTAAAATATATATATGGTATATATCTACTATTCGGCTACGGATAATTGAAACGTAAAATCATATCAATATCCTTATCCATATGGATATTCGGATATCGGATATCGATAGCTAAATTTTAGAATACGGATTGGATATTATCCATACCGTTTTCACCCCTAAATTCATAGCACATGCATCAAAACAAGTGAGGAAAGAGAGAGAAACAAATATGATTAAATGATTGATTAGAGAAGAGATGATATAGCATTGCCTGAAATATTTGGAAACTTATTCTTTCTATGTATTATAAATTACACGTCTTAACTTGCATTTCAGAAAATATTTTTGTTATTTTCTTAATATCTCTATTGGAATTGAAACCTTTAATCAATTACTATTTAATATTTTTATCTCATCACTTGTGATTAGAGACTACATGTAGATCAAATTAATTAAATCAATTTTCAAAATGTTTGTCTCATTTGTTTTTACGAGAATCTAATTAATTTGAAGAGAATGTCAATAATCTTTTGATATATTAAATTTATTACTCAAAAAAATGTAGAAAATTTAAAATGTTTTTTATAACCAATATAGACTAATTCTAATTTTTAAGTGCGCGCCAACCTTAATTAGCAAAATAAATGATTTTTCTAACTATGATATAAGAGTTAAAATGTCTTTCAACTCATCTCAAGTATAAGCAGTTGATTTTAGACACACTTCCTGTCATAAGAAATATAATATTAGAATCAATTACCAATTACCTTAATGTAAAGAATTATTAAAATTGAGTCAATTGAGCAACAATTGTGTGTTCCATGCATTTAAATGTCTTTCACATGTTATCAAAGTTATATTTTTGTGAGTATCATGAACCTAAACACACAATACACAAATTTTGCATGATGTGTATTGGTGTTGCTTTTCAAATAAACATCACAGGGGTAAGTATAAATTTCATGTTTTCTGTTTCTATTTTGTATTCATATATATTCTAATGCCTTTTTTCGATAAAAAAATAGTTTATTGAACTTATAAGATGTTGGTGAAAACTAATTAATATTTGTAAAACTATTCTTGAAATACAGATCACAACTTGACATCTTGTTACCTTGTAAACTCTAAAATTAAATAGGTATGAACCTTTTAATTTCTCTCAGTTGCTAATTTACTTCTTGAATTTTTATTTATATGTTGATATATTGCTGAATAAGATTCATCATTTCAAATAAGCAATTCAAACTAATATATAGGCTGTGATTTTGTTTTCAGCTGAAATTCGATTTTGAGACTATTTGTTCAACTAAAGTTGCGGAGGATATTGGGTGTTAGGTACATGCATGAGGCTTTTTTTTTTTAATGTTTTCCTAATTTGAAGCATATTTTTGTGGCCCATTAATTGACCAATTTTGCAATAACTTTCTTCTGTTGTGGAGAACTGACCTATGGGCAAAGAATTTCAGATAAAGTACTCTATACTGAAATTGACGCAGTAAGTAAAAAAGATGTCAAATGCATAGCTATCCGATTTCTTGATAAGGTATGATACTCAATTTCATGCTCTTTTTCAGAGAAATACACAATATATATGTATATAATATCTTTTTAGGGTAGTGATACGGGAAAAGATTCTATATATAGACTGTATAGTCTTTTAGGCTGGTGTACATGTTTAACACCATGTGCAAAGAAAAGAAAGCATTTTTGGAAAAATCAAATTTGAAATTTTTTGAGGTGCATTTTGTAATTTGCAGTTGAACCTGTATGTATATTTTTTTTTAACACCAGATCAAGGGAGGGAACAAATTCAGCAAAGAAATGTTAATGTTAGGTACATCGACTCTAAGAGAAGCAATGACCTGGCTCGATGCAAATAAGAGGTGTTGATCTCCTCTTCTCTTTTAATTTTTATCTCTAGCTTTTGTTCTAGAAATAAATAATGTACTACATAGGTTTGCTCCACTAGCCTAACTAATTGGTAATCGATGCCCTTGCAAGTTTAAAAAAAATCTTTACATGTCCTTATATTTTACATTGAACTTAAACAAGTAGCAGACAAAAAACATATGCTATGTATCATTGACATGAATAAGAGGAAGACAGTTTAAATTCATAAAAAGATGAATGAAATCAACACTTTCATGTGGGTGTCTTTCCATTTCATTTCTCTTTGCTGAGATGTTGAGCATTATCAAATCAAACTACTAAAAAAATATCAACAATTTTTTTTTACAAAATTAGCACACTCTTCTATCTCACGCAACATGGCGCATTTCATCTCATTGATTATATCGCTGTTGAATGAGGGATTTTCAAGGAAGTTTGCAAAGAGATCAAGCACCTCGGAAACATAGGTGTCACGCCCCGTAAAATAGTAGCATGTCTGCTCTCTAGATACGTGGCTAACGAGGTTGCCGCCAATATTTTTAATCTCTTGTTTTAACTCTTAAGTGGTTTCTTTGAATCATTTGTTAAATGAATTTTCCGTAGCCATTGGTTCTTTCTGTTTCGAACCGGCTACCAAAATCAATCCATAATCCAATATGTGAAAATTTGATGATGACTGGGAGTCGTTATGTTTTTATAAAAATTTGATTGTATGAACTTCGGATTATTTGGCATCCGTGATGAAACTGTATGGATTTTGAGTAGGTTAATAACTTGGATCATGGGTTGTGTGAGACCTGTCTCATTCCGGTTGAGTTGTTCTAATTAAGATGGCCTTCCAATCAATCTCTATGTATTTTAAGTTGAATCTATGTTTACCGTACTATGTGAATCAGTGTGTGGTTGGACAAGTCAGCATTTGACTTCAAGTTGTATGTATTACTCAGATTAGTTACACAAGAAGAGAATCTATCTGACTGTATAAACAATATAAACTAATCGCCCTTTAAAACATCTTCATTAAGCTTATGATATGTTTATATAACATGAAATAATAATAAAATCATCCACAAGAACTCTTTCTTCAGAGATTAAAAAAAAGGAAAACAAAATTACATTACTCTCAAAGCAAAATTTTTACACCTAGGTATCAATTGGGAGTAGAACTAAGGTGTTCTTAAGTTTACCAAGTCTTTCAGTGAACTCAAGTCTAAAATTCATCGAATCAGTTTTAAATGATGAATTTGAATTGTTGGAATTAGCTTATTTTACAAGTGATGTTTCTACATGTAAAAAAAATTATTTTGAAATTATTTTGTACAGAGTTAAGTGGTAAAAAACAAATGCATTAAAATTAATTTATTAACCTTCTTATTTTGACCGCTTGATTTTATACTAAATTAATTCGAATGTTTAAATTTTTTACATGTAAACGCATCACTCGTAAGGTAAGCGGGTTTTAACGGTTTAGATTCGCCATTTGAAGCTGAATTTGATGGATTTTAAACTTGAGTTCACCAAAGACCTTGATGAACTTGAGAACACCCTAGTTCTACTCATCAATTGGATCTTCTACCCTGTTGTGCTTGTTTGCAACAACAGTCCAACATTCAGGGTCGGGTCCGGGTTTGGTACCCATCTTGACCGGATCCATATCCATCTTTTGTGTTGCCTCCATTTCCATTGAATCTGTCTCTGAGTCAGAGCTCTCGCCATCATTGTCATTGACCACCTGTGCACCAAAAAAAAAAAAAAATCATTTTTAACACTATAGCTCCCTAATCTCAAAAACTCTTTTGAGTAGGAACAAACTTTGTAAATTGGTGACAATCATGAGAAATGAAAGCAATTGTCAGAGCGATATATAGTGATAAAATTAGATTTATAACTCTTTTTAAAAATTTTGGATATGGATATGGAGCAAATATCAGATATATGAGATGGATACGGATTCGGATTAGATCAGATATTTATTAAATTAATATAAATAAATATTTAAAAATATTAAAGTTCATAATATTTATCTAATTATAATGATGAATAACATAATTTTTTTATAATATATATTAAAATATATGGTATATATCTACCATTCGGATACGGATAATTGAAACGTAAAATCATATCAGTATCCTTATCCATACGGATGTTCGGATATCGAATATGCACATCTAAATTTTGGAATACGGATCGGATATTATCCATGCCGTTTTCACCCCTAAATTCATAGCACATGCATCAAAACAAGTGAGGAAAGAGAGAGAAACAATCTTGATTGAATGATTGATTAGAGAAGAGATGATATAGCATTGCCTGAAATCTTGGAAACTTGATCCTTTTTATGTATTATAAATTACACGTCTTAAATTGCATTTCAGAAAATATTTTTGTTATTTTCTAAACATCTCTATATTGGAATTGAAACCTTTAATTAATTACTATTTAATATTTTTATCTCATCACTTGTGATATATTAGAGACTACATGTAGATCAAATTAATTAAATCAATTTTCAAAATGTTTGTCTCGTTTGTTTTTACGAGCATCTAATTTGAAGACAATGTCAATAATCTTTTGATATATTAAATTTATTACTAAAAAAAATGTAGAAAATTTAAAATGTTTTTATAACCAATATAGACTAATTCAAATTTTTAAGTGCCAACCTTAATTAGCAAAATAAATGATTTTTTTAACTATGATATAAGAGTTAAAATGTCTTTCAACTCATCTCAAGTATAAGCAGTTGATTTTGGACACACTTCCTGTCATAATAAATATAATATTAGAATCAATTACCAAATACCTTAATGTAAAAAATTATTAAAATTGAGTCAATTGAGCAACAATTGTGTGTTCCATGCATTTAAATGTCTTTCACATGTTATCAAAGTTATATTTTTGTGAGTATCATGAACCTAAACACGCAATGCACAAATTTTGCATGATGTGTATTGGTGTTGCTTTTCAAATAAACATTACAAGGGTATATATAAATTTCATGTTTTCTGCTTCTATTTGATATTCATATTCTAATGCCTTTATTTGATAAAAAAATAGTTTATTGAACTTATAAGATGTTGGTGAAAACTAATTGATATTTGTAAAACTATTCTTGAAATACGGACAACTTGACATCTTGACATCTTGATACCTTGTAAACTCTAAAAATAGGTATGAACCTTTTAATTTCTCTCAGTTGCTAGTTTACTTCTTGAATTTTTATTTATATCTTGATGTATTGCTGAATAAGATTCATAATTTCAAATAAGCAATTCAAACTAATATATAGGCTATGATTTTGTTTTCAGCTGAAGTTCGATCTTGAGACTATTTGTTCAACTCAAATTGCGGAGGATATCGGGCGTCAGGTACATGCATGAGTATTTTTTTTTTAATGTTTTGCTAATTTGAAACATATTTTTGGCTTGTTTCTTGACTAATTTTGCAATAACTTTCTTCTGTTGTGGAGAACTAACCTATGGGCGAAGAATTCCAGATAAAGTACTTTATGTGAAATTGACGCAGTAAGTAAAAAAGATGTCAAATGCATTACTATCTGATTTCTTGATAAGGTACGATACGCAATTTCATGCTCATCTTCAGAGAAATACACAATATATATGTATATAATATCTTGTTTTGGTTTATAGGATGTTGCAATAGCTGCATTGGGACCAGTTAAGATGAGTTTGCTTGACTACAACTGGTTTAACAATTGGAATGTCGGCTATATTGCACAATACTTTAACGCAGTTAATAGATCTGGTTTAACTATTGGTCTATCGGCCGATTATACACAAAAATTTAATGCAATTAATAGGTGGATATAAAACATGTTTTTAGAATATTACAATTACAATGTTGAATCGAGAATTTTCTGATTTCTAATAAAATATGTGGACTCTTTACCCACTTGTATAAAAAAAATGTTGAATTGAGTTAATATCATTTTTGTTGTAGATGTGTTTAAAAAATTTCATACGTTCTTTGGAATCAATAATAAATTAATACTTCTTGTATTGTTACAAATTGAACCTAGTAGAGGTGTTTATCGGTTCAGTTTAGTTTAAAATAAAATAGATAAACTAAAATTTTATTCGGTTTGAAAAATACAATTGAACCGAGTGAAATAAACTTATCAACCAGATTAAAACTGAATCAAACAAACCAAATTAAATTTCTGTTGTTCGGTTGAACCGAAATAAGAAAATAAATAAATTGAATTAAATTTTGGTTTTTCAATGTTGTGCTTGTATTTTTAAATTTCTGTTGTTCGGTATGGCGTCCGGGACATGCTCTTCTATTTTTAAATTTGTCCATAATATTTACTATTTTTAATATTGTTTTGTATGCTTTTACATATATCAGGTTTGATTATTTTTAATATTTTAAAAATAGTTATTTATAGGTTTCTCGTTTTAGAGATTTATGTTATTATAAATAAATTATGGGTGGAGTGTTTGTCCAAAGGGTTTTGGACAAAATCTCATCCAAAGTCAATTATAAACCGTCCGATCTGTGTTAAAATTTACACGGATGGTTTAGATTTACAGAGCCATTTAAAGTTATTAAGTTTAAATATGTTGGTATGAATCTTAAAGCAAATCAAACGGTAAGGTCCGGCTTTGGATAAGATTTTGTCCAAAGCGCTTTGGACAAAATTCAATTCCATAAATTATTTGTACTCTATGTCATTATGAAGTCATGAAATAAAACTAAAGCTTGAATGCGTGCTTGCATGCTTGGTTCCCTTGTTGAATCAAGAGATTGCGCTCCGTTATCTTCATCGGTATTTTTCTCCCTTTTTTTTTTATCTTTATTGGTTTCACTAGTTCATACTCGAATTTTATGAAATTGAGATTTGTTCTTGATGCTATCAAAGATCTGGGACATGGTCGAAATTGTAGAATTTTTAGAAGCACGAATTTTTAAGTTGCATAAATGGATATGCACAATAAAGGTTTTTATACACTGAACTTTTTTACAACTCAACATTATAAATTGGGTGGCTTATTGAACTTTGGTCTTGATTTAGAGGATTAATGATGGTACTGTTATATTAATGGGTTTGATATTTTGGTATTTTGGGTGTTAACAGAAACCTTATAACTGAGCATTCATTGTATTTCAAATCCGCTCTAAAAAAAGTGTCAAGCAAAATTTATATATGCTTAGTCTAGTCTGGTAATTTCTGATCAACTTTGTACTGGTAACTTTTTTGAAGTATGAGAGTCCAAACAAAAAATTTCATCTCAAAGTTCAAGGATCAAACAGATAGAGAAATATATAATATATATATATATATGTATAGTTATTTATTTTAATAATTTCTATAATATTTCATAATCTCAAAGTTTCAATGTTTTATGTATTGTGAAGGTAAAAGATGATCAATATTGAGACACATGGTAGTGAGGAGAATTATGACCTTGATAAGATTAGTAGATTGCCTGATGATGTTCGCATACATATCCTATCTTTTCTTAGTACAAGAGAGGCCGTGCAGACATGCATCTTGTCCAAAACATGGAGAAAGACATGGGCTTTTGTGCTGGATCTAAAGTTTGACAGTAAAGAGTTTTGGTTGCCAGAGATTATTGATGATGAAGTGGCCATAGAATTTGTGACCAAATTTGAGCTACTGGTGAAAAGTGTGTTGGAGAAACGAGAGATATCACGTGTTAACAGATTTCGACTTCGTCAGGATAACTGGCATCGAACTCAAGCTGTTGTCGATTATATTGGCGATGTGATGAAGTTGGGGCCTCGAGAGTGCTCAGTAGAAATGGTTTCACGTAAAAAATTGAATTTAAACACTGATCTCATTTTTACATGTGCATCACTAATATATCTCCAACTGTGGTTCTCTAATAAATCCACTCTTTTGGTAGCTATAGAACCCAACTCAGTAAACCTTCCTTACCTCAAAACCCTTGTACTTTTTTGTGTTAAAATGAGCAATGAATCTTTCAAAAAGCTTTTATTGGGATGTCCCGTGCTTGAAGAATTAGTGCTACGGAGCTGTTATACTGACATCGTTGAGATATGTTCCAACACTTTAAAGAAGTTGGTTCTTCGTTGTTATATTGATATCATTGAGATATGTTCCAACTCAGTAAACCTTCCTTGCCTCAAAACCCTTGTACTTGTTCGTGTTAAAATGAGCAATGAATCTTTAAAGAAGCTTTTATTGGGGTGTCATGTGCTTGCAGAATTAGTGCTACGGAGCTGTTATATTGACACCATTGAGATATGTTCCAACACTTTGAAGAAGTTGGTTCTTCAAAGTTTTGATAGAATAAAAATATTGCAGATTGCCACTCCTAATCTCATGCATTTGGATATTAAAGTCAATAATATGGAGGAAATTATGTTGCCAAGTATGCCATTGCTAGTTCATGCCTCCATCTTCATTCCTGGTTTGTATGTTGATGGTGAATATGTTACTAGGGGACCCCAAATGATTCACAACCTTTCAAATGTCCAAAGCTTACAGCTTGAATTTGATTATCCCAGTAGAAAGGTACTTTCTCTTGGCAATATATTTGAAACAAAAATCTGCAATGTTTCTACTTTTGCAGGTACTCATTATCTACGCAAGCTGGATATATACATACCCTTAATTTTTTAATAGACATTTATTACTAACTCTCATTTGTAATTAGCTTTGTAAATTTACTTTGTAATGAAAATAGGTACTGAAGAAGGATATTTCTGATTATCCAGTCTTCAACAACTTAAAGCATCTAAAACTTATCAATTGGAGTTTGTATGACTTTGATCTTGCACCATTTCTTCTCCACTCTCCTATATTAGAGGAGCTCACCTTGTCCATTGATGTAATCTCTCTCTCTCTCTCTCTGTGTCTCTCTCTGATCAGTATTGCTACCGGTAAATATTTTCCCATGCCTCAATTAAGGGAGGCAGACAAAAACAAAGTTAATTAATGAGATGGTAGAAAGTTTAGAAATTAAGTTAACAATATAGTAAAAGCCGTGTAATACCAGATGCTATTTATATTAGCCTACTCACAATTAAGCTCTTGTAGAAGGATATATGATCTATGAAATATATATAACTTGTTTGTTACTACTGAAGGGATGGATCATGCAATTTTTAGACGAGGAGGCAACTCGAGAGGGACCGAGAGATGCATTAGTTCAGCGGGAGTTCCTTAAGACCGTTAGAATTAAACAATATATGGATATATATATAAATGATAATGGATTTGTTGATCGGCTGATCAACAAGTTGTTTGCCCATATTAAGATCATTGGTGAAATCACGCGGTTTTGATTCCTGCTTTTCCCTCTCTTTTGTTAGATTATTAAGTAAATTCGTGTGGTTTCCATAGTGCAACTTTTGTTGTATTTATGCCACTGAGCTTCAATATTTTTGTCATTTAGATGTTTTTCTCCTTTATATTTCTGTGCAAGATTTAATTACTCCTATTTGTTTTGTTCTTATTACTCGTAACAATGCAACGATCATTTTAGAAAAAAAAAATTACTTACATCAATTTTGCAACGGTGGACATATGCTTCTAAACAATTAAAATCATTAACTGAATGAAGAATGAAGGTAACACGTGTGTTTGAGACAATCTTCAAATTTGGTTCTGAAAAAAAATGTGACGAATCTTTTAACTCTGTGGCTGCTGCAAATGCTATTTTTTATCTTGCAACATGAAATGCTCTTAAACATGTGCTTTCTTAGATGAATACACAATTATAAACATGTGTTTTTTATTTATATATTTTATGGCATGAATGATATTGGTAAGAATACACAATTAAGCATGTGCTTTTTATTTATACTTTATGTTATTTTTATTTTTATTTTATGGCATGAATACACAACTAAAAACATGTGCTTGTTGTTCTGATGGTAAGAGAACCATTTTAATTGAACATGTGTTGCAGTTGGGTGGTTTTTAGATTATTGAATTTAAACAGATTATTAAGTAATAATGGGGTCATATTGATTTAATCCATAGCAGAAAATTGTCAAACACTAATTATTAATCCCGCATTTTCAAATATGACAACTCAGTTTTTGTTTGCTTCTCCTTGCCCAATTCCAAAATAAATTCTCCCAAGAATCAGAAACAATGATTCTTCAATGAAAACCACAATAATATCACAATGTGTGTGTGTGTGTGTGTGTGTGTGTGTGTGCAAGCAATACAGTGTTTTTTTTTTTTTTCCAAATTACAAAAGAGAAGAATATGAAAGTCATAACAAATAAACTTTATAGACAAGTTGATAAAAAACTATGTTACAACAAAAGAACTTTACAAAAAAGAGATTGTTAATATGCCTTTGAAATTGTGGAAAGTTAAACTAGCATGCTATACAAATGATTCAAATGAAGGTAATATGACAGAAATTCTACCATTGGACAGTGAAATTCTAGAATTTTGGTTTAGACATTTCGTCGAACACTTTAAATGCATGCATCAATGCAATAAAATTAACTCAAAAAATTCAAGCCTTCCATGTATTTTACAAATTCGAATTTAGTGATTAAATGAGATTACTTATTGTGCTTGATGTTGGTAACTTCTTTTGTGATTTCGTTTTAAGATTCTTGAGAATGATACTGAACCACCATGAAATATTTGAAGGATATGGCCAAATTGACAACAGAGAGGTTCAAGGAGGAATACGCGAAATATCCACCATAATGATTTAAGAAAATGCAAGAAAATTTGAAGATACTGGATAAATACGTGAAATATATGAAATCAATTTTAAATCATATTTTTACATATATTACGTTCAGTGGTTTTATAAAAACCCAGACGATTAAATCAGTTTTAACCGATTCAACAGCTTGAGCCAAAATTTAAAAGAACTAAACTAGACAGGTGACTAGTTTCGGTTTTTTTCGATCGAACTGACGGTCTAGTCCAGTTCTGATAACACTGCCCTCAAGCACATTTTTTTTTTCCTTCTTAGTATAATTTACCGTAATGTACTCGTGTTATATTATACAGAGTAAGAGTTATTGGATAGCATAGCAACCGATGCCATTAAATTTCATTAAATCTGAAAGATAAATCGTGCATCAAATTTGATGTAATTTAAAAATTATTTAATATATATAGAAAGACAATAAAAATTGTAGAATTGCATTTTTCAAATCACTGATTCGAGATTTTTCTTTGTTGTCACTTTCCAAGATCTGTACTTTCCTTTTTTTTCGTATTTAACCTATGTCAATGTGTGTGTGTGTATATATTTTTTTTGCAATCAAAGCCCGGCCATAGACATTTATTGATAATCACCACAAAAAAGTAGCATTACAGGATTGTTATAATAGCACTAGGTGACTCATATACAAAACATAACAGTTCTTTATCTAAACAAAGGAAAAGTGAACCCTGTGTAACTCCATCCTTCTATTCTGCCCCTCTTGGCGAGATAGCCAAATCATTTTGACTTCTCTCAACATGCATACAACTGTAATCTGGTCTTGCCTTGAAGACTTTCCCGCAATAGAGTATAGAACACCTCCGAGAAAGCTCTCAATCCACATCATTCGAACAAGCCTTAGCTAAAATCTCACTATCTATTTTAAAAAGGCACGATTCTATCTCCATCTTCTGTACCGCATCTATGGCCACTTTGAGTGCACTTGCCTCTGCCTGAAGGGGGCTACACACTTGAACTTTTGAGGAATAATAGCCTAGCAACTCAGTACCGATAATGTAACCCACACCTCCTTCCCATTGAGACTTAATTAGTGCAGAATATATGGACTTCTAAAGCACTCTGTCCTTTTCTATTCATAGATAATATCTTCTTCATGTGGCCTTTTATTTTTGTCTCCATCAATTACAAATTCTGCTCTTAGTCTCCTCCTACACATTTATGGTCACCTATACCTAACATTCAAACATTTCCTATACCTAACATTCAAACAGTTTATTACCGAGGCCCCAATTGCCTATACCTAAACAAGCACGACATGTATTATTTGAAAAATCAGGCATGCACTGTGACAAGGATGCCGTTATGTTTATCACTCCAGTCACAAAACACTTTCTCCAATCGATGAAGATGAACCTCGCTTATCTTGTATATGTTTCATAAAGATGTTTTCACGAAAATCAATTAATTAACTTCGGGTGGTTGTAAACTCAGGTAAATCCACAACAGAGCCTGAACTCAAGCAACAACTAGCTATGCAGAATGACCAAAATGCCCCCGTTAAGATATAATTTATTAATGGCATGATGATTTTGCTTTTTTTGAAGGCCCGCGTGAGCAGTGCAGTACTGTGTGGGTTAGGTGAGGTTTACTGAATGATAGTGCGTATACTGTATTGTGTGTGTGATGTTATATATATGCTGGTACGGTGCTATCAATTTACTGGTAAAATGCTCCTGAACAATGTCTATTGGTGACCGCTGATGTTGTACACTTGTATATACAATGAAGATATGCATTGCCTGATAGCATATGACTTAGTATAGTGTATACGTATACATGTTGCAGCGCAGTAGGAAGCAATTTCCTTGGTGATATAGAAGGTCGTCAAATCACTATTCCTATATTAAGGTGATGTGACCATGGGATTTAAGTACATAAATATAAGATGTATTCAAAATTTAATAAATATAAGTAAAATAACTTTTCCTTCTTTTGATAAATGTTAATTTTTGACATGGGTTGGCAAGCCATTAACATTTAATTCCGAACACTCAACAAAACAGAAATTTAAATTTCAAATCTAGCACCTCATGCATGTGACCTATGCGGTACGTACATCTACTATACATATGAAAATTATTTTGAGATTTAGCTGATAATAACAATCCATATATAGTACATCCATTAATTGTAATTAATTGATGTCATATTTACAGCAATAACTAATTAATCACCTCTAGGAAAATTATCTCTTTTATGGGTTGGTCAAGGTCACATAATTTATAGAGCATGATGAGTCATCAAAATCAGATGGTTCGACTGCTTCCTCTATTACTCTTATATTAAAGTATGCCGGCTGCTTAGGCTCTGGTAAAATTATACTTTCGGTGGTAAGAAACACGATCACATCTGACATGATGGGTCGTGTTGAATATTGTATTGTGAATATAAGGGTAGTTAGGTAAAAGTGTGAATATAATATTTGTAGGGACTAAAGTGTAAGATGCAGTTTGTATATGTAGACAGACTATTGTTCAATGAAAAATACCGCAGTTTCTAAATACCGAAACCTTTATGGTATCAGAGCGGGAGAGTATCGCCTGAGCTCGCCGCTGCCGTCCGCCTCTGCGTGCGTTCGCCCAGAGCAAGTCCGGCGCCCCATCCACCGTAGTCGCCAGCGTGTAGTCGCAGCACCGTCGCCAGTGAGTCGAGCACGCTGTCGCCAGATCTCGCGCCGCCGCCACCAGGTCACGCGCCGCCTCCGCCAGATCACGCGCCAGAGACGTGTTATCGGACCCTCTCTCTCGCGCCAGATCTCGCACCAGGTCACGCGCCGTGTGTCTAAACCCTAAATCCCTGTGTCTCCGTCTTTCTCTTCTCACTTTCTCACTTGGTGTTATCGGACCCTCTCTCTCTATCTGGATTCGTAACTGATCGTTGCTGTGTTTTAAAAAAAAAAAAAAAAAAAAAAAATTAAAAAAAAAAAAAAAATTTAAATTAAAAAAAAAATGGCAGAAGAGAGAAGCTTCTCTAAGTCGTCTCAAGTCATCTCAGTGAGATTGAATGGGGCTGAGAATTATCTGTTGTGGTCAAGACAAATGCTTATGCATTTGAAGGGTCAGAGACTAACCGGGTATGTTACCGGTACAGCAAAGAAACCCGTAGCTGTGGGAGGGGAAAAAATAGAGGAAAAACCTGAGTTTCAGAAGTGGGAGGCAGATGATGGGCAAGTTATGTCGTGGCTGGTGAATTCGATGGAGGTGAGACTGCAAAATCAGTTTATGATGTTGAACACTGCTCGACAAGTATGGGATCGGGCAGCAGAGATGTATTCTCAGAAGGGTAACCATGGGCAGATCTATCACCTCCAGTCTAAGTCAGACAGTCTGATACAGGGAGACATGAGTGTGACTGAGTATTTCTCAGAGTTGAACAACATGTGGGAACAAATGGATTTCTTTGATCCCTTGGCAATGAAATGCTCAGCAGATGCACTAGCCTTCACAAATTGGTTGGAGAAAAGAAGGACCTTTCGCTTCCTTGCTGGCCTCAACATTGAGTTCGAGCAGATCCGACAGAGTCTTTGGCAGAGGAATCCTCTACCTGCTCTTCGTGATGCCTTTGCAGTAGCAGTTCAAGAGGAAAGCAGGAGGAAGGCAATGGTATCTTTGCCAGTGCAGGAGGGTTCGGCTATGTTCAGCCTACCACACACAGTATCCTCTCAGGGTGATAAAGTCTGTGATCACTGTCATAGGAAGAATCACACTCGGGAGACTTGCTGGGATTTACACGGAAGACCAGCTAGAGGTCGAGGTCGTGATGGTGGCCGTGGCAGAGGACAAGGTAGAAGTCGTGGACCAGGACGTGGTGGAGGATACCAAAAGGCGCATATGGCTGACAGCACTAGTACACCAGGTTCAGGCACTGATGATATGGTGACTCAACTGGTGACTCAGCTTGCAGCTCGATTCTTGTCCACTACCCCAGCTAGCAATGCCCCATCTACTGCTGCTCTATCTGGGGCTGACGGTTACACTCTTTCCTCTCTTCTTACCACTGTAATTAGACCTGTTAGCACTGTTATAAAAGCCCTAATAGCCGAGTCTGGTCCTGATCGATCCTGGATCGTAGACTCTGGGGCATCTAAGCATATGACCCCTGACCCTACAATGTTCAAAACCTATAAGCCCATGTCTGGGAGAGAAAAGGTACAAACAGCCGATGGCTCACTTTGTTCGATAGCAGGAGTTGGGGATGTAACATGTACTCCAGACCTCCAGCTATCGTCGGTCCTTCATGTTCCTAACTTCACCAATAACCTCCTATCAGTTAGTCAACTGGTGGATGATCTTAACTGTGTTGTTTCTCTGTCTCCTACCCATGTTGTGTTGCAGGAGCTGAAGACAGGAAAAGTGATTGGTATTGGCAAGAGGAGTGAAGGCCTGTACCGACTCAAGCAAGGAGGGGAGTTTTTGGATCCACGAGCCTGTTTGGCAGAGACTCCAGAGTTGGAGATGGTTTTGTTACATAGCCGTTTAGGGCATATATCTTTTACTGTGCTTGGAAGGCTGTATCCCAAGTTGTACTCTAAGTGTAGTAAGACTAAACTAGTATGTGATGCGTGCGAGTTTGCTAAGCACACCAGAACAATGTATCCCTCTTTTGGTAATAGAAGTTTTTCTTGCTTTGATATTGTTCATTCTGATGTTTGGGGGCCCTCGAGAGTTACTACTCTATCTGGTTCAAGGTGGTTTGTCACCTTTATTGATTGTTATAGCCGAATGACTTGGCTGTACCTGTTGAAGAGTAAAGAGGGAGTCTTGGAGTGTTTCAAGACTTTTCACAAGATGGTGGAAACCCAATTTGAGAAGAAAGTAAAGGTGTTACGCTCAGATAATGGCACAGAATACACCAACAGGGCAATGCAAAACTTCTTGCGAGATAATGGTATTATACATCAAACTACATGTGTGAATACACCTGAACAAAATGGTGTTGCAGAAAGGAAGAACAGGCACATCTTGGAAGTGACAAGGTGCCTTCTCTTTGCCATGAATGTTCCGAGGTACCTTTGGGGAGAAGCAGCGCAGACTGCTACATATTTGATCAACAGAATGCCTTTGAGAGCGGTGGACTTCAGTACACCACTTGAAATGCTCACAGGGACCACCTCATTTAAGGTACCTCCCAAAAAGTTTGGTTGTGTGTGTTTTGTTCATAACACAACTCCAGGCATTAGTAAACTGGATGTGAAGGCTCATAAATGTGTGTTTGTTGGGTATTCCAGTGGAAAAAAAGGGTATAAATGTTATGACCCTGTGAAAAGGAGGATGCTGGAAAGCATGGATGTGACATTCCGAGAAACAGAACCCTATTTTACTCTCTCCGATGCACAATCCAATACATCTTCAGTCCCATTTCATGATCTTCTTGAGGTGGTCGTCACCCATTCCTCAGACCGAGTTGGTCGAGAGGGGGAGAGTAAGGAATCTGACAACAGTATAGCCGATGATACTACGATCGGCCTGAGTCCAACAGAGACAGATCTGGACTCAAGCATGAACCAAAGCCTACCACCTCCTAATAGGCAGATCAACAAGGTTTACACTCGAAAACCTCGTCATGAGAACGTTGAGCAACCTCCTGTCCAAGGTCAATACCAATTACTTGCTCCTGTCGACGGCTCGCCCACACCACAACCTTCAGGTAACTCAGAGTTACCCTCAGGTACTCCTCTTTTCTCTGATCTCGATCTTCCTATTGCATTGCGCAAAGGAGCTCGGTCAACTGTCCTAAAGAAAGGGGAAGATGCCTCAACATCACATCCTATCTCTCACTATGTCTCATTTGAGACACTTTCCCCGACTTACAAAGCATTTGTAACCTCCTTACACTCTAACTCTGTTCCATGTGATTGGAGGAAAGCAATGCAGGACCCAAAGTGGAAGAAGGCAATGTTCGAGGAGATGAGAGCATTAGTCAAGAATGACACCTGGGATATGGTCCCTAGACCGTCCAACAAGAACACTGTAGGATGCAAGTGGGTATACTCGACAAAATATACTCCAGAGGGAAAGGTGGACAGATTCAAGGCCAGATTGGTGGCGAAGGGCTACACACAGACATATGGTGTGGATTATGAGGAGACCTTTGCTCCGGTGGCTAAAATGAATACTGTTAGAACCCTCATCTCGTGTGCGGTAAACTTTGGGTGGGATTTGTGCCAGCTGGATGTTAAAAATGCCTTTCTTCATGGTGACCTAAAGGAAGAGGTATACATGGAGATCCCACCTGGGTTTGAAAATGAACAACTGAAGGGTAAAGTGTGTCGTTTGAAGCGCTCCCTGTACGGGTTGAAATAGTCACCCCGAGCCTGGTTTGACAGGTTTTCTATGGCAATGAAAAAACTAGGCTATCAGCAAAGTAGTGCCGATCACACTATGTTCATCCAAAGAAAAGGAGGGAAGATTTGTATTCTGGTTGTGTATGTGGATGATATAGTGTTAACAGGTGATGATCCTGTTGAGATGAAGAGGCTTAAGGCCAGCTTAGCCACAGAGTTTGAGATGAAAGACCTGGGTGAATTGCGCTACTTTCTAGGCATTGAGGTTGCTCGGTCAACAAAAGGGGTAGTTCTCTCACAACAAAAGTATGTTTTAGATCTGTTGAGAGACACGGGGATGCTTGGGTGTCGACCTGTCAATACACCCATAGACCCTAATAATAAGCTGAAGGGAGGAATAGGTGATCAAGTGGATAGAGGACAATATCAGCGCCTAGTAGGCAGACTAATCTACTTGGCACATACTCGACCTGACATTGCATACGCTGTGAGCGTAGTGAGCAGATATATGCATGACCCTAGAGTTCCACACCATGAGGCCGTGTATCAGATCCTGAGGTATCTCAAGAGCTGTCCAGGAAAATGTGTGCTATTCAGTAAGAATGGGCACACTAGGATCGAAGTATATACAGATGCCGATTGGGCAGGGTGTCTTGACGATAGAAAGTCAACGTCAGGCTACTGTTCATTTGTTGGGGGTAATCTGGTTTCCTGGCGAAGCAAGAAACAAAATGTAGTAGCAAGGTCCACTGCAGAGGCTGAGTATAGAGCCATGGCCCAAGGTGTGAGTGAAGGGTTGTGGTTACGAAGATTGCTATCGGAATTGGGGCTGTTGGAGAACAAACCCATAATGTTGTATTGTGACAACAAGGCGGCTATAAACATAGCAAACAACCCAGTACAACATGATAGAACTAAACATGTGGAGATTGATCGACACTTTATCAAAGATAAACTTGACGAGAGCATTATATGTATGCCTTTCGTTCGGACCAAGGAGCAAATCGCTGATATTTTCACAAAAGGGTTGAGTGTCACGGACTTCTCCAATGTAATAGGCAAGATGAGCATGATCAATATCTATGCATCATCTTGAGGGGGAGTGTTGAATATTGTATTGTGAATATAAGGGTAGTTAGGTAAAAGTGTGAATATAATATTTGTAGGGACTAAAGTGTAAGATGCAGTTTGTATATGTAGACAGACTATTGTTCAATGAAAAATACCGCAGTTTCTAAATACCGAAACCTTTAGGTCGATCAACTGAATTTTCTTGTACACACAATAAAGCCACATGAATGCATCTCTCTATCTGTCTTTGGGATACTTGTGTTAATGTTGGACAAATTAGTTCAGAAAATCTCCCATCTTGCCATCTATCCCATGCCTGCAAAAGGGAAAATTTATGCTACGAACTATTTAGTCTTGTAGGTACTCCCAATGTAAATATAGTGTAACCTTAAAACAAAAACATAAACTGAGATTTTAACAGGAATTCTTTTATATATGTTCCAGTTAATAAATTAAGTAAAAATAATTTCACTTGTAGAAGTGTTAGTATATGTATAGATATGAGGTCCTTACATATCCAAGGAGGTTAAGAAAGTCTCCGTATTGGTGGAAACCCATATTCCTTTTGCCGCTAACAATCTCTAGAATCAATACACCGAAGCTGAATACATCTGATTTGACGGAGAAAAGACCCTCGGATGCATACTCAGGAGCCATGTAACCACTAGTAAACAAGAAAAATAATAATATGATGATTTAGATATTTTGAATATCATATTTCTTGTACGTAGTGAAGTTAATTTTATTCGTAGACTGATTTATGATAAATTAGTGTTAATTTCTTGTTGAATTATGCTCTTTGCATTGGTCAGGTGGTGATGTAATTCGGGACTTCGGGTATTGTTTCTGTATTTTGGAACCTCTTTAAAATTCTACCAAGTAGGTCATTGTTTTAAAGCAAGTTTTGTTGTATGGTCTCCAAATGATTTGTTCAAATATCTCTAAGAGATTGATACTGACCAGGACCAGATCAGAGAGGGTCAATTAAGTTTTCTCTTTAGAAAAGGTCATTTCTGGTTTCTGGTCGTTGACTTATATTTTTATATTGGGTCATATCAAATGTTGATCGTTTAAGTCGGATCCAGATAGCTTGTTTGACTTTCAAAATATATCAGCTGAGTTAGGAATCAGGAATTCGGATTGGATGGTCAGATCATTCACGTAAGGGATTTCTTAAGGGATGGGATTTTGTCCAAAGAGCTTTAGACGGAGCTTTATCTAGAGCCGGTTTTTATCTGTCTGAATCTCAACGCGGATCAAATGGTTTTGGCCTGATTTTGGATAAGACTCTGTCCGGAGTCCTTCGGACAAGATTTGGTAAGTCTAACTATGCCTTGATCCTGCTGCTATCATGATGATTATCTGATCACTGATCCCAACTCAATGGCTGTTCAGGGGCGAAGGTAGACTTCTAAGTTATGGTGGTCAAACCTCAGAAGTTTTTTATGGAGATCAATCATAAAAAAAATTCACAAAAATATGGGATTCAATTTTATAGTATTCATAACATTAATCTAAATTATATAGTAAAATCGTGTCAAAATACCAAAATTTTGAAGATGGATGGGGGTTGATTGACCCCCATTCATTGTGAGTGGCTCCTCCTCTACTGGCTGTAACTTTTCTGCTGCAGGACAAGATCAACAGCAAAGATATGTTACGTATTATTTTATTATGAGAAATCTTGTATACTATGTCCGACTATTTTATATTGAGGATTTTGAATTAACACAGCTGAAGCTAATCATTCTGAATCCTTATTGTACTTATCCAAGTTCAATCGTAACTCTAAGAATTTAAGATATATGGGTATATTTGTTGCCGTATTGTAAAATAAACATATATATTCCAGCCTTTCTTTTAAAAAAATTAAAGATAAATCAGGACATGTCAGGTGTTGAATACTCACCTTTACCAGATGCTGGAGGAGTCGGTATTTCTGTCCCTGAGATTGAACCTATATGTAGATCTGGATTTTCGTAAAAGAAGGCATGTATATATGTCATACCTTAGGTTGCATCTCACTCCTAGAAAACTTTCATATATGCAGATGCTAGATGTAAGTAGAGATTTGTGTGGGAGAGAGAAAAAAAACAGAGAGTAATGTTCTGCATTGCTCTGCTTTTGGTCAAAGAACACTTAATTAGGAGAGGAGCAAAACTATACTACATCTGGATGATTTGTTACAGCTAGATGATAGTGACAGAGCCTTGGGGTATCTGACTATGACTTGGTGGGTGGTTAGCATTGCCCATTATGTACGTCTAGAGGTTTTAATACCACAAATTTTTTATGCTACAAAATATCTCATCCTTTTGTTTTTATTTAAATTGTTGAATAATATCCGTATTATATCCGAATTATTTTTCTTCAAACCTCTTCGAATAATTCTCCAAATTGACAAATTATGCAAACCAATTATAGTATTTGACTTATATATTCCTAAATTTTACGGACTTTTTATTTATTTATACAAATATCAATATTTTGATCAATTATTTTAACAATAAAACAACAATTTTTTTTCTGAATTATATCCCTATTATATCTGAATGACGGACTTTAAATATTTCCGAAATATTTTAAATATGAACTTTGACACTATGCATGAGTGATGTGTCCACATAAAATTTGCTGATTTTTCAAATTCATTTTATGTTATATCAAGTGCTCAAGAACAACAATTACATTAAAATTAATCTTTGATACTTTACTAGATTTGTTCATTAATTGTTTGGATTACCTGTATAAAATGAACTCGAAAACCCATTATAAAATTCTGCGTGGATGCCTCTCATGAAAACGAAAATGAACAAATCAACAATTCGGATTCGATATTTGGGTGTTTCAAAATTATAATATAAATGAAAAAGTGAGATTGTGGTACTTTTGTGGCATTAAATTAGAAGTTCGGGATAGAGGCCTTCTAACTACCAATTCAAGTTTGCGATTTTAAATTTTAAATAGTCAATGCTCAATGTGTTCTCCATATTTAAATTTTCTAATCAAATGAAAATCTCTCATCTCTCTCTCTTTTCTCCCTATTTATTTTTCCCTTCTATCTTTTATCTTCACAACTCTCTCTCTCTCTCTCTCTCTCTTAGAGTTTCGGCGCCGCCATATCTTCTACATCTCTCTTTCCCCTTTTACTTTTGAGAATCTCTCAATCTCCATATGCTCGACCACCATTGGTACCGATCTTTATTGCAACATGATTTGGAAGCAAATCCCAGTAAAAAAATTTATGCACTTATTCTTTCTTTTATTGGTGATTAGTCCATTTTTTTTATAATTGTTTTCTTCTTTTATCCGTGATTGTGGAACAAATGGAAAATTTAATGTGCAAATTCTGATAGTGAACAAATATGGAATGACTCCTAGTAAAGGTGGAGTAGTGTGAAACCAATGACACCTCTTTATCACCCTCAAATAAGCCTTTGTAGAAGGATATATAATAAATTAATGAAACATTTATATCTTGTTTTGTTACTATTGAAGGCATGGATCACAGAATATTTAGATGAGGAGAGAACTCAGGAGGGACTGAGAGATGCCTTCGTACAGCAGGAGTTCCTTAAGACTATTAGAATTGTAGGATTTAATAATGATAATGGATATGTTGATCGACTGATCAACAAGTTGCTTGTCCATGTTAAGACTTAAGATCATTGGTGAAATTATGCAGGTTTGATTCCCACTTTGTCTCCTCATTTGTTAGATTATTATGCAAATTGTTGTGGTTTCTGAAATGCAACTTGCGTTGTAACATCCTTGTTGCCCGAAGTTTACTCGTATTTGTTATGTTCTTATTATCTTGTTTCAAGTGTGCACTAAACAAATTTCAGTATTGTTGTGATAATGCAATGTCTTTTCTCTAACTTTTTTTTTCCGTATTTAAGATAATGAATTTGTTTTAAGATCAAAGTTATCATATTTTTTTACTAGAAAATACTAGTTAACAATGGAAATTATTCCCGTTAAAGGTCCAACAAGCAAGATCTCAGACTTACTGGCTTTGACAGTGCCCCCAAAGTAATTCTGGACATAAAAGACTCTAGGTCCAGATCAGAGGTGCCAGGTTCATAGCCTAGTGTGTTTTATATCATGAAATAAAAACCCAATGACATGTTGAGTTGTTGACTATAGGCCATACAATAGCGAATCCGCATCCTCTACAGTAACGCATCATTTGAGTTTATTTTTTTGACCGTGCAATCACAATTTGGACCAATCCGGCCCACACATATAATGAACGGGCCCTTTAATATTAGTGCAGATTTAAATCGGACGGTCCAGATCTTAACTCAAATTTTGAGTTAACTCAGAGGATACAAATTCATACAATAGCAATAATCCTTGTCAAAGCAACCCTCTCAATTCTGATGCTTAATTTCACTGCGCCTTTATTTTATACAAGTTTATTTTTTGAGAACGGAAATACCAAAATAATATGGAGAGAAAATAATTAAAAATCACATTTCATGATTTTATTTTCATTATTAATAACTTCTATTATTAGGTATTTAAAAAAAGTCATGATAAAGATTAAAAAAAAAATTGAACTCTCCCTTGAATAACTTTGTGCTATATCTGGATTACAGGAATATGCATGTGACTTATGTATAGAGCTAGCATGATAACAATCCATTCTACGTACTTCTATTGTAATTGCATGTCATCTTTAATTATATATAGCAACAATTCATTAATCATCTATAGTAAAATTATCTCCCTTCTGGGTTGGTCAAAGTCACATAATTTATAGAGCATGATCCCACTGCTTCCTCCTCTACTCTTACATTGAAGTACGCCGGCTGCTTAGGCTCCGGTAAAATTAAACTTTCGGTTGTAAGAAACAAGATCACGTCTGACATGATGGGTCGATCAATTGGATTTTCTTGTACACACAATAAAGCCACATGAATGCATCTCTCTGTCTGTCTTGGGGACACTTCAGTTAATGTTGGACAAATTAGTTCAGAAAAACTCCCTTCTTTCCATTTAACCCATGCCTACGAAAGAGAAATTTTATGCTACGAACCGAGATTTTATAACTGGAATTTTATTTTTGATCCAGAGATTAAATTAAGTAACAAGAATTTCACAGTATAAAAGTGTTAGTATATGTCAATATATGATGATATGATCTCCTTACATATCCAAGGAGGTTGAAAAAGTCTTCATCTACGTAGAAACATATATTCCTTTTGCCGCTAACAATCTCGAGAAGCAATACACCGAAGCTGAATACATCTGATTTCAATGAGAAAAGACCCTCGGATGCATACTCTGGAGCCATGTAACCGCTGATAAAAAAGAAGAAAAAAAATATGATATTGTCAATATTATATTTCTTTTTTGTAGATACTAATCTTGTGTAATATTGGTTTATGTTAAATCATATGTACTTACTATGTTCCTACCACCCTTTTGGTATTTGCTTGGAGCTCCTTGGGACCGAATATTCTGGCTAATCCAAAATCAGATATCTTTGGGTTCATTTCACAGTCTAAGAGAATATTACTCGCTTTCAAATCTCTATGAACAATTCTTAGCCTCGAGTGTTTGTGGAGATATAGGAGTCCTTGACCAATGCCTTCAATTATCTCGAAACGCCTTTCCCAATTTAGAAGTGCTCCTCTTGTTTCATCTGTGATTTTATACAAACACACATAGTAATACAGGAAATTACCTTCCAACAATTCAAAATTTCCTTGGTCTTTGAATTGTTAGTTTTTAATTAAAAATTTAAAATAAGAGGAGTCAAATATTGTACACTGTTTACTTTTAGGGAAAATTTCCGGTGTGCCTATCTAAACTTTTGAAATAGCTAATTTCCCTATCAAAACACCATAATATCTAATATCCCCATACAAATTTAAAATTATTTCTTCTATCCCCTTTTATTTATTGTACTTTATTTAATTATTATAAAATTAAATTGACCATGATGCCCTTTTATTTTAAACAGTGGTGTCCAGTACTTTTAAATTCTTTTTCTTCCAGTTGCCTTTTAATTTACTAATATATATATATAGGAAATGGAGTTGGATTATCTAATTTGCTATTACATTCCAACAATTCAATCCTTGGCCTTGATTTGTTAATTTTTATTTATAACTTTAAAATAAAAGGAGTCAAAATATTGTTCTGTTTACTTTTAATAAAGAAACTTGCGGGTGAATAGGTTCTTAGAATGTAAAAATAAAAAGAGAGAAATCTGATGATCTGAGAAGCCTCCAAATTCATAATGCTATATGATAAATTAAAAAAAGAAAAAAAAAGTTGGTTAACTAACATCCCCAGTGATTTGTTACAGATGAGATGACTAAGTACAATTATTACTCTTAAAGAAATGAGCTTTGTAAAATGGAACTAGCTAGTACTCTAATTTATGGAAACACAAGGGCAAAACAGATATAAGATTGCAATTAAACCTTGCAAAATAGGTTTCTAAAGGCATACCAAATACGAAATAGTCTAAGCTCTTGTTTGGCATAAACTCATAAATCAATATTTTCTCCTCTCCTTGGATGCACCACCCAACCAGCCGGACTAAGTTTCTGTGATGCAACTTTGCGATAAGTTGGATTTCATTTTTAAATTCAACTAAACCTTGAGCTGAATATGAAGAAAGCCTCTTGACAGCTATCTCAAGTCCATCTTGTAGCACACCCTACAAGAAGAACTTGGAATCACAATAAAACCCACCATTTCTTCTATAATTCATCATAAAAAAAAAAAAATTATGTATTTTTCTAATTTGTCAGTTCTTTTATGATTTCCTTTACTTTAATGGAACAATAAACGTATGACTTTTTGTGCTCTAAAAAACATAATAATGAAAATAAATAAGAAAAAGAAAAAGTAAAGGAGTATCGAGATGGAAGGAAATAGGAAGGACCTTATAGACAGGTCCGAATCCACCTTCGCCAAGTTTATTGTCCAATGAGAAGTTACCTGTCGCATTTGCTATTTGATTGAAATCAAAGAGTGGAAAATCAGAATTTCTTTCTCTGCTCCACAGATCCAGTGTTTCGTTGTTCGTTACGAGCATTTTTTCGTCTTGAGAAACCTCGGTTTCTAAATCATTAATGAAGGTATAAAGTGTTAGCTAAATTTTCCTGCAAATGAACATGTAGACAAAGTACTGTTAAATTATATAAAGAATAAATTAAACCTGCATATCTCAGTTTTCTGAACAACAAAAAGGCGATGAAGCAGCCAATAATAAGCAATGCCACAGATGCACTGATGATGATAAAGAGATGCCTTCTCTTTCCTACAGAAGAAATATTTGTGGTTGAAATTAAGAACATGTACATATCAATAGTTTCTTTTGCAATTTTGCAAAGATGAGAACTGAAGAAAAAGATTAAAGTTCGTAAGAACTGATGGATAAACACATCCAAAGAGTTTGAAATTAGGTGGTAAATGTACATCAAGTTTGATTCAATTTAGTTCAATTTCAGTCATAGTCTGGCTGGTTTCGAATTTGGGTTGTTATTGTTAAGATTGCAAATCAGTTTTTATCTCAGGTGATTTTAAGTTACAGATTGGTAGAGATTGGATTATATCAAGTCAACCGTCTGTTAAGAACTGAAGATCCTATAATTCCAGAGTACCAGAGTTCAGTCAGATTTAAGGTTAGCACATACCATAAAACTGTTAAGACAGAACTTTGGATCAGGTGTTAATTTTGTATTAGTGCACCTCTTTCATATTCTACTGAGCAGGTCATTGTTTGTATTTAAGCAAAATTGATTTGGTTAAATAGCTCTAAGAGAGATACTGGTAGTGTTGCAGAAAATTAACAGGTCAGGACCAGATCAGATAGGGTCAATTAAGTTTGTTCTTTAGAAAAGGTCATTTCAGGTTTCTGGTCCTTCACATATATTTGTATATTGGGTCATATCAAATGTTGATTGTTCCAGGTTTAAGACGGATCTAGTTGACATGTTTGATTTTCAAAATTCATCAGCTGAGTTTGAAACCGGAAATTCAGATTGGATGGACAGGTAATTTATGCAAGGGTTGATTTTCTCAAGGAGTCAAGGGATGGGGTTTTGTCCGAACTCCGAAGGGCTTTTGACAAAGCAGGGTTAAATCTGTCAATTGCTCTAATTACCACAATCTACATTATGTAGGCATATTGGAATTTTAAAGCACTTTGTTCTTTTCCATTTATATATATTATTTTTCTCCCCATCCATCACAAAATTGTGCACTTGGTCTCCTCGTATACCTAACATTCAAACATCTTACCCAGGCCCACTTCTTGTGATTCCTATTGAGGCAAGTAAATATATTAAAGAAATAATTTCAGGGATAATAGAAATTAAAAAGATCCATAATTCCTATGAGAAATGTTGTATACTATATATCTGACTATTTTATATCGAGGATTTTAAATCATCAGCTCACAAATAATAGTACCCACGTTCAATCTTAAATCTGAAGGATATAGGAGATCTGTGTATGTCTGTTGATATTTTGTAAAATAAACACACACACAGAGATATATATATATGTGTGTAAAAATTTAAGATATTCCATGTTTATTTAAAACAAAAAAAGGCCATTGTCACGTGTTAAATACTCACCTTTACTTGTACTAGATAGAGAATTCATTGGAGGCTGTATTGGCTGGTAACCAGATGCTGGAGGAGTTTCTATTAATGAGATTGAACCTATTTGTAGATCTGGATATCCGGAAAAGAAGGCATATATCTCATACCTCAGGTTGCATTTCTCTCCTAAAATCCTTCCACCTTGCCGCCCATCAAAATTCAATAGCATCTCATGAATAAGGTTTTCTAAACAAGCATGGCATGAATTATTTGAAACATCGGGCGTGCACTGTGACAAGCCATAGATCACCGGCAAGGGTTCTGTTATGTTTACCACTCCGGTCCCAAAATGCTTTCTGGAGTTATAAGCTGCCTGATCCGAGATACTGGTAAGTAATGTATTCACCACAGAGTTGAAGTAGTTTGTAACAGTATTATTCGATGGATCCCATCCACTAAATCTACCGGCTGTCATGTTCCACATAATGACGTTGTCCGAATTGTAAGTTGACTCAAGGAACTGCTGGTCGGAGTAACTGAGGAGGCAGAAGTCGTAGTATATAGTGGCTTCTTTTGTGTATGGGCATAGATTCATTACATCACGGACGGATTGCTTAAGGCAGTTGCTGCAAATAGAAGAATTGACATCGCCACGACAGAGGACAAGACCAGAGATCTGGTATGATGCTGTACCAATTGTATTTTCATAGAAACCTTGTATCGCAGCTGTGTCTGTGGAGAGAGAGGAGAAGAGTTTATTGAGGTTGAAACTGTATATGCTATTTATGGTGTAGTTCCCGGTGGTGCCACAAAATGGGAAGAGTACGTCAGATGCAGATGATAGATGTAAGCAGAGATTTGTGAGGAAGAAAGAAAAAAGGCAGTGAGTAATGTTCTGCATTGCTCTGCTTTTGGTCAAGGAACTAAATGATGAGGCACTCGAGGAATTATAATTTTTTTTTTGCTGATTACAGTGAGAATTTTCTTCAATTAATGCTGAAAATATCTGCGCAGTAATACTATCACGTAAATAAAAAATCATTATCATAATTATGGTATGACACATCTCGCTCACATGTTACAGCTAGACGATAGTGACGGGTATCTCATGAGAACTTGCTTGGTGATCAGCATTGACATATATGTTCTGCTTTACTAGATACATACATATATGTATTTATGTATGTACGTACGTATGTATGTATGTACGTACGTATGTATCCAAGCTATAAAACATTTAACATTAATAAGTCAGGCTTTGGAAACAAGAGGTTAATTTAGGAAACAAAACCGGACTGAAATAAATTTTAAAATTTTTAACGCAATATATTATAAGTTTACTTTTGACAATTTCGGTGACAAACTATTTTAGCTAAGAGATGAGAACTATTAGCTATATAATAAATAGCTGTATACAGTTGGAGAACCATAATTAATGGATAGTTGAAGTCCAAAGAGCCGATTCGAACGGCTCAACATAATTTAAGAAACAAAAATGTTTCTAGAGCAATTTCTATTCGGTGGATTCAAACTCCGGATCAATCTTCTATTCAGTGTCTTTTTTAAAACTGGGCCACACCTCTGCCCCTTTCTCCATCCGCCAATAAGAACACTGGGCCCCACATGTCCCTATTCTCTCTTATATTCATGGATCTCAGACAAATGGAGAAGCAAAAAAAAAGTTTGAATCAGTGTTTCCGTTCCAAATTTTAAATTAGAAATAATGTTCCCGATATTTCTGTAAGTCTAACAATTAAAGTAATATTTCTCTTTCCCTCTATCAATTTTTTTTTTAATTTCTATGTATAAAAAATTCTCAAAAAAAAAAAAAAAAAAAAGTTGCAACTTTTTATAGTTTCATATATAGCACCGTCTCCTAGAAAAGCTATGGCAGTTCGCTAGGTCAACCACATAGACTGAAAATAACAACTATTTATACTATTGAGATATATATAATCGAATTTCATAATAAAATAAAATGAAAATAGATTAAAGTTATCGAATGACTGACTCATGGCAAAGTCTCTTCGTCAATGGATGAGGAGACCATGCATCTTAATTAGAAATTAGCTGAATTTGCGTTCCTAATTGAATTGTTTGCTTGGCCAAAAGCCAAGGTCATGTCATAGTCCATGTCTCACGTTATTGTAGTTGAATTGTAGTTGGAGAAATTTCCGCTAATTTCCAACCAGTTGTCATCTCGTCAACTAAGATAGCAGAATATGAATGGTATTTAGGAAATCAAATTTTCGTCTTTCCGCCAAAAATTAGCTGAATTTAAGTTCTTGATTGAAATGTTTGCTTGACCTTATCAAGCCACTCTAGAGAAACTTCAGAATAATTTTCATCAATAGATGACTGGTATTGAAACAAATTCAAGTGGGATGGCGCTCGATTTTCTAATGCCACCATTCACATATTGCTTAAACTTTATCCTCACATTCTTGATACATCGACACCATTCTTTTAGCATGTACCAAAAATTTGATACATTTTTTTTTTAAGGTCAGTGAGCAAATGCTCCTGACAATTTCATTAATAACAAGAAAGTTTTTACTTTTGGGACATCTTAGAGTTGTAATTAATCTTTTTTTAGTATCAATATATCTGTTGGCGGTATTTTCAGCCAACCATAAAAAAAAAATAAAGTTACTAACAAAAAATCCCTATATATTTACAGAAAAGCTTGGTAGAAAAAAACAATAAAAATAAATAAATAAACAGTAATCCCTCATCCAACCTACATTTTTTGGAATTTTTTTGCTATTTATTAAGATGGTTTGAAATCGCTGTTTTCCAGTGGTGCAGAATTTTAATAAAAACAGCGATTTTCAAACCATCTTAATAAATAGCAAAAAAATTCCAAAAAATGTAAAATTTGGTCTCCAAGCACATTTCAATATGGATTAAACATCTAACGGTTCGGATCGGTCGTTTGGACTTTGCAAATCGGAAAATGACTTGGTTGCACGGGAGGGGTTGGTGCAAAGGTTTTGATATTAGCCTATCTCTCTATATATATATATATATATAGAGTGGCTAATGTGCTTCCATAAGCACTTGGGCCGAAGTGCTGCCACCCCATTTTCGATTTTTCAAAATCCAAAAAGTCGATCCGAACCGTTCATCTTGTTCGCCATATTAATATCTGCTTGGAGACCAAATTTTACATTTTTTGGAATTTTTTTGCTATTTATTAAGCCACTTTGAAAATCGCTGATCCAACGGTGGCTTGCCAAACAGTAAAATCAGGGGTTCACCGTTGGATCAGCGATTTTCAAAGTGGCTTAATAAATAGCAAAAAAATTCCAAAAAATGTAAAATTTGGTCTCCAAGCAGATATTAATATGGAGAACAAGATGAACGGTTCGGATCGACTTTTTGGATTTTGAAAAATCGAAAATGGGGTGGCAGCACTTCGGGCCAAGTGCTTATGGAAGCACATTAGCCACTCTATATATATATATATATATATATTATATGCAAGCAATACAGTGTTTTTTTTTTTTTGCCCAAATTACAAAAGAGAAGATTATGAAGGTCATGGCAAAGAAACTTTATTGATAACTTGATAAAAAAAAAAAACTTTATAGATAATTTTTAAAACTTAAACATAATTGGGCTGATTATGTCACACTGATTTGTATCAACAATATATCAAAAATCAGAAACCCAAAACAATATAGAAATTTTAAAAAAAGAAAGATCCCATATCAAAAGTCAGAATATGGCAAGCAAAAATATTGGTAGAGTTCCATTGTCCTCGGCAAGGAAATAACCACTGAGGAATCAATCCAAATTGTTGATCTTTTAGATCTATATATTACAAGACTAGGAATTTGGAGTCAATGATGTAAATTTAGGACTTTGATCCCTACGATTGATAATTTATATAGAATATAGTTAATATTAGTATTATTATTATTACTATCACTATTATTATCACTTTCTCTTTCACTTTTATTTTTATTACTACTTTATTACTACTTATATTTATTTTATTATGATTGTGATTGGATTTCATTTCTAGCCTTCCTCAACTTGTTTGGGACTAAAGGCTTAGTGGTTGGTTGTTGGGGTTGTTGTTTGATCTATATATCACACTGAAAGGTTAGAAGAAGAATATGTCAACCAAATATATAATGGGACGCTCAGTGTGCTATCTCTGGTGAACATTAATCTGCTCCAGCAATATATATGATTAAAAAAATTTATAGGAATAGCTAAGCAACTCTTAAGATATACATAGATCTGAGTAGAGTTGCAAAGATCAATGGCTCATATCTATTGCACTGCATCCTGTAGTAATATTACAAGCAACAACCTCTGTAATCAAAACACAACTTTTACAAGCTTATACTCACAACAAGAGGAGTTTCCCCCTTCTCCACATCAAAAGACCGAACCACTCTCTCTCCCGATGGTAAAGCCACCTCTACATTGTAACCGCCATGGTATCCTCTAAATCCAAAACCACCCGTTGCATCAATCCTTCCATCACAGTTCGAGAGCCATTCTTTCTTCAACTCAAGAAACCTCCTCCCCGCCTCATTAACCCTTCCATCGGCATCCACCAAATGTGAATTCTCTCTCCACATGAAAAGCTCCCAAAAGCCCCAAAAAACCACCCCTTCTACACTTGGGTGTGCAAAGGCCTCTCTCAAAACCACCTCCAAGTCATCCGCTCTAACATGCTCATTTTCGGCAGTTACATCTAGTTCGGTTATCCAAATTGGGATTCCCAAAATGCTCAATTTATCTAATGAATCACATATTATCTCTCCAATTGGGTTTGTGATATGGCCTTGAACCCCTATCCCACCTACCTTCGCACCTCTTTCTTGGAGGTCCAAAATTTGTTCAATGTACTTTTCTGGTGTAGATTTTGGGTCGCATCCGTCTTCTACATTGTAATCATTTACAAAAAGAACAGCTGATGGATCAAGTTTGTGGGCCTCACAAAACATGTAGGCCCATATATCAGCACCTAGCTTATCTTTGAAAAATGACCCATGGAGCATCTCATTATTGACATCATGGTGCTTAAATTTCCCTCTATACCTAGTTAAGAGGCTCTTTAGCCGGTTATCGATACATGCCTTGAGGTCATGGTTGTTTAGACATTTGAGCCATGGTTGTACTGAGTCCTCAACCTCCCAAAAGATACAGTGACCACGTAACTGCTTTTTATGCTTCTGACAAAATTCAACGAGATAATCTGAGTCATGGTAATTGATTTTGCCTCTCTCGGCCTCAGTCCAGTACCATTTGAGTTCATTTTCAAACACAGCCCAGTTAAAATTTTTTATGAAAAAATCGGCCAGATCTTCATGGTCTATGTTGTACCGACCGATGCATGTACCAAAAGGGAAGCTGTTGTCTATTTGATTGATTTTTACCAATGCTCCTGTAAGATTGATATTATTTGATCCATGGAAACTCAGGATTACATCTCGTTTTCTCACCTGGGGACAAAAACCATGTATTGACAAACAGTTCTGAGATGAAATTTATAGAAAAGACCCTTGATTACTCTACATATATAAATGCAATATTTAATGCTCCACGGAGGATTAATTGAGGCATAAAGTGCTGAATTGCATAATAGAATAATTTGAAAAATTATCTCAAGGGAGCTTAATTTATCTCTAATGACGCTTAATTGGCATAGACCTCAAAAATTAAAAACACTATCAAACAGGCTTGTGTACAGGGCCAGTCAAATTCAATATTCAGGCTAAAATTGAAGTATGCACATAAGAGAACGGCTTGCCAACTGGTTGACAAACAAAAAAAATGAATGACACAGAGAGAACTTTACCTTATCAGTCTTCTGTTTGAGATAATCAAACCGTGCTTTTCTATCATTGGGGAATATTTTCAAACCCATGACGCACAAATCTACACCAGGTGCAGGGCCTTGCACATACACGGTAACCTTGCTCGGTTTCTTCTCCAACCGAAATGAGCCTCTGACCTCGTACCATTGATCAGGGCCTGCATCAGTTGTACCCCCGTTGACCCACTGTTCATCTACACCTAATGCCACATTTACCTTTTGAAAACCGACCCCAGCAGGCCCCACACGGACCCATGCCGATACTTGGTATGTTAGGTGGAGTCTCAGTTTATCTGTTATGACTTGGGAGGGGCCCATCCACGTCTCCATACGTCTTGTACAGAGGATGTACTTGCCATTTAGGGGTTGCTGGTATGGGGTTAGATGGTTTGGATGCATAACAGGTAGCATGTGGTGTGATTCAGTGCAGACACTTAGTGAACACGAGCCAAGTGGAGCCCACCCAGTCAAACCACGTTTCAAGTCAGCATTGTGTAATAGATTTACCCCATGTTCTTTATTCTACAAAAGCAAAGTTAAACAAACTCGTAAGGAAAAAAGCTCAGTACAAATTAGGGGTACTAAATGGGTAAAAAAAAATTTCAAATCTTTGGAAAATAAAGGAAGATCAATCTTACCAATAGCATCCCACAATTACTTACCCCTACTCTGAGGTAATTTTGAGGATGCCTGCTCATAACTTACATTTTTAATAGGGCATTACAGCACCTTTGAAATTTTATGAGGTGACTGCCAAAAGAGATCTCTCCCAATTGATATATAAACATGATTTGTTTATCATAACAAAACAACAAAGAAATGTGTAAAAGTTGTTGAGTATATGGTACTATGCATATTACGATTTGTTACCGTGCTACGGCTCTATATTCGAGTTTTTAAATTCTAAAGGTCGATTCGAACCGTTCATCTTGTTCTCCATATTAATATGTGTTTGGAGACCAAATTTTACATTTTTTGAAATTTTTTTACTATTTTTTTAGATTTATTGAAAATCACTGTTTTTGGAGGGTCCAGAATTTTCAGATCAAGTGATTTTCTAAATATCTAAAAAAATAGTAAAAAATTTTCAAAAAAAATAAAATTTGGTCTCCTAACACATATTAATATGGAGAACAAGATGAACGGTTCGGATCGACTGTTAGGATTTGAAAACTCGAATATAGAGCCGTAGCACGGTAACAACCCGTGATATGCATAGTACCATAGACTCACTCAAAGTTGTTTTAAACCCACCTGAAGACCAGGTGGAGGTGAAGATAAGACTTTCTTTGCAGTTGCAACTGTAAAACTATTTACAAGAATATCAGTTCCAGCAGGTGGACCTTCTAGGAAAATTATAACTTTTTGAATTTCGCCAAAGAGGAGAAGCTTTCCTTGCAAATGCACCCACTCCGTGTCTGACACCTGGCCCCTTTTTTTCCAAAAGTTAAACAGAATAAACATATTGCCAACTAATATATATATATAATTTTATTATTTGCTTACAATTTACTTGTGGGGCAATTTATAAAAAATGCTAAAATTACAACTTACTTTGCAATGCCTCTGAACTCTTCACGACCATTCTTTCCTTTATACCATATAGTGATACGTACTTCAGACTTGTTACTACTACCTCTTATACGCACAATTGCTGTAACTGTATACACAGCTTTTCTTTGCACTCTTGATGTTATCTCTTGCTCAATACCGTTCCAAGTGTCCCGTCGTTCTGTTGCCACAGCAAAATGTTTTCCTTCTAAAGGTCGAATGTTACTTGCAGGGCCAAAGTCGTCATTTCTCAGGATCTTGCATGCTCTCCCAGTCCAATGGTTTAAGCCATGCTCAAATTGAGGGTTTAGGGTGATGGACTCGTGTTCAGTGTTGCAAACTATCGGATTTTCCAACTTTTAATCAACAAAAAAAAAAAAAAAGATTAGATGGCAGTAGTGCAATAAAGAACTTGTAAATGGGACTTCTGAAAGAAAAAAAGAACTTACAGGCAATTGACTTGGACCCGCAGGCAATTGATTGGGACCCGCACAGGAAATTTTGACATAATCAATCAGCAAGTCCACGCCAGGTGGTGGCCCCTCAAAGTACAAAACAGCACATTTTGGTGCAGTATTTAAGGTAAATGAACCTTCAAGCTTCTCCCATTTGTCTTTCCCAGCCAAAACCCTAATAAAGGAAAATTGCAACTGTTTCTTTCAAAGTTGTGACAACATTTATTATCAACTCATACTGTCAAAATTTATGGAAAGACAGTGCCTTCTGCCAAGCTTGTCTCTACACTGTTGGTTGGTTTTTCAACTCTGTGCATAGCTCATGAAGAAGAACAAGATCAATGATTCAGATTTGTTGTTTGGATTTTGAATGTTGAATTATTAATGAAATAGAGAGAATGTGACACCCAAAAGTTATGGCACCAAAGCAGTTCTCTTCATATAAGGAAAGCTAATGTCACCAAATCATTTCAAAAGAGTATGCAAATATCACCTAATAAGTTCATACTTAGTACCTTTCAACAAATAAATAGTTTGTAGTCGAATCAAAGTTATTCAACCGAATCGTGGCTTTCACCTCAACAGGCCCTTTAACCTCTCCGTAAACCCTTACATTGGCAAACAGGAAATATTTCACCCCAATTTTGACTTTGTCTGTGATGTCCTGCTCTAATCCTTGCCACTGCTGAGTTCGTTTGGTGACAAAGGCATAGTTATCCCCAAAATGCCCCTTGATATTATCAATAAAACCTGACCAGTCAGAGGCCACATATGCATGGCAACAGTTAGGTCTCCAAGGTTTGATCCCATCTGAGAAGTCATGGTTCAATATCATATTATCCATGCTTGTACTACTTGAATCAATTGCCCTAATCGCCCCGGGTTCTCTCTGTAGAAAGTCAACATACAATTTTGAAATAATTAAACTTAGTAAAATAAGTGATATTGGAGGGTATTTTCCAAAAAAAAAAATGGAGGGTTTTTTATTGTGATAAATGGCAATAATTGAAATATGTAATAATAAAGATAATTACCTTATACGAAATTGTGACGGAATTAATTAGTAGATCTATGCCAGCTGGTGGTCCTTCAAGATAAAAAGCTACTTGTTTTGGTACATTTTGCAGCGAAAATGAACCTTCTAGTTTCACCCAATTAGCTTTGCTGACTGAAACCCTATATCACAAAAGTAACTTAGTAGTAAAGGTTTGATTTGGTCAAAATTTTCTTGTGAACAGTACAAGCTTCTAACTTGAATTATATATGTAAATTACACAAAGTACAATGATTATTATAGTTAAAGCAAAGAAAAAAAAATTAAAAATATGAGATGTATCATACCTTCCAACACAGAGATAGTTGTCAGAGTTGTCGTGGTTCTTCAATTTTAGTGTCGCTGATACAATAATTGGCCCGTGAACTTCACCAGAAACCGTGACATAAGCTGAAAGAGTGTATTTCATGTCTGGTGTAATTTTGTCTGTAATATCCTGCTCCAGTCCTTGCCAGTTTTGGGTTCTTTCTGTTACAATTGCATATGTACTCCCCGAATTCGGTCTTATTCCATTTATGTAGCCGGATTCATCATGGGCCACATATGCATGGCACGAATTTGGATTCCATGAATTTAAACCCTCAGAGAAATCAAAATTTGAAATTATATTCTCCATTGTTGGGTTTTCTGCTTCAATTTCCGTATCTGTTTTCTGTTTAAGAGAGGAATCAGTTCCATCAGTTAATGCAACAAAATATTAAGGGAACAAGTCCTAAAAAAATCAAAGAAAAAGGATGCAAAAATCATACAAAAATGATATGCAAGTAACTTGTCATCACTGTAATATTTATCCTTATTATATTCTAGAGAAATTTAGATATATGCAGGTCATAACTTCTGAATTTAGATATCTCCATCAAAATTTTCAAATTAGTTATTTACCCATTTAACTCAATGTATTTACAAATATCCCTATCTATTGATTTAATCCCTTAAAAATAAAGATTATTATTAATAAAAATTAAAAAGTACAATTTTGCCCTTCAAATTAAGCTGTGTTGCTCATCCTTCCTCTTTTATGCTTCTTTTTCTTCTTCTTTTCTGCAATTCAGCTGGAACTACGAGCTATTCCTTCAAACCAAATAAGATAAATATTGTAGCAAAAACAGGAGAACTATTTACCTGCCAAGGGCTGAATCAAGAAAAGATGGAATTGTGCTCGTTGAAGATGATGACCATAGGATTAGTCTAGGAGCATTGAAATTACCAGTAAACACTGACCTTGTTCGGTTTGAGACATTTTTCTTTCGGGTGTACTAGAATACTCTTGCGTAGTGTTAAAATAAAAACTTAATAAAAAAACTGATTTTACCCTTTTTGTCTTTAAAATATTTATTCGAATAATTTTCTTCAAAAGAAAAAGAAACAAACCAAAACTGAAGATGACAAATTGAGTTAGAAACTTAGAATTTCATTTCCGTAACAGTGGGCATTTCATGTAGTTAGCCTCCCCGGAGTACGATTAGATCATTTGTGTTGTAAACCATAACTAGTCATGGCTTCCTTCATCTGATACAAGAATCCCTAATTCTTACTTTTTCTATACAAATTGCCATAGTCATATCTAGTAATAATGTTCAGTTTCCCTTAGGATTCATCCCTTTAATTAATACATAATTATGCTTGTCTAAGCATATACTTTTCTTGCTTCAGTCTCTTCTTTCAACTCTTGTACAGAGTGTATTACTCTTTACTGAATCAAATTAATATATATGTATCCTTCTAGTTGAATTTCTCTAGGCGGCCCCTAAACTCGGAAACTCAAGATAATTTCCTTCAATTGAACCACCACCAAAATCAACAAGGACTAATAAAGTAAAAGAGAATATAACTCAACCAAAAAGTCGAAAGGACAAGCTATTCTTTGATGCCCTTTTATAGTTTGAAGTGAGGGAAAAATTGTCCTTTCAATTTTTTCATTAATATTAATCTCTTTACTTTTCAGTGATTAAAACCAACAGATGGGAATATTATTAAATACATTGAGTTCAAATGGGGAAATAACTAATTTGAAAATTTTGATAGGGAAATATCTAAATTAAGAAGTTATGATGGGCATATATCTAAATTTCTCTATATTCTAAATAGTGAAAAATGCAACCGGATTGTATTCATCATTATCCCATTCATCATTGGTTCATTTTCTTTTTGTGAAAATGCCCTCTAAATACCAATTATTGACGGTTTAAAAGAAATACCCAGCAAATTAATCAAAATTTTGAAGAAAAAAAAAACAGATTTGAAAATTTTGATGGGGAAATATCTAATTTGAAAATTTTGATGGGGAACTATCTAAATTAAGAAGTTATGATGGGCCTATATCTAAATTTCTCTATATTCTAAATAGTCAAAAATGCAACCGGGTTGTATTAATTATTATCTTATTCATTATCGGTTCATTTTTTTTTGTGGAAATACCCTCTAATTCCCAACATTTGACGGTTTAAAAGCAATACCCAACAAATTAATCCAATTTTTTTTTGAAGAAAAAAAAAATTGAAAATTTTGATGGGGAAATATCTAAATTAAGTAGTTATGATGGGCATATATATAAATTTCTCTATATTCTAAATAGTGAAAAATGCAACCAGGTTGTATTAATCATTATCTCATTCATCATTGGTTCATTTTTTTTTTTTTTTTTTTTTTTTTGTGAAAATACCCTCTAAATCCCAATTATTGACGGTTTAAAAGAAACACCCAACAAATTAATCCAAATTTTGAAGAAAAAAAAAACAAAAAGTACTAGTTACCGGAGTCTTGCCACGTATCTTGTCAGCTGCGGAGGATCGATTAAGTCGTCTGTGACAGAGAGCTGCTAACCATCTCTTCATGCGTGCTTCGTCTGAAGAAAAATGGAGATCTGAGGAAGGAGGAGACACAGAGGCATTTTGTCGAACAGCTGGTAGGTGAAGAAAAGTTGTCGCCTGTAGAGGGGAATAGACTACGATTCGTTTCTTCTTCCGGGGTTTAATTTTTCCTCTGCAATCACGGAGAATTCAGATCCTGTGCAGTACCTGACCAGGTACAATGAGATCAGACTCGTCGGTTTTAATATGGCACGAATCTTGAAACGGACTCTCTATTCCAAAATCCAAATAAGCGCCGAATTCCTGGGTGAAGATTTTTAACAGAGCTTTTTGGACTTATGCAGCTGAAGAACCATATATATCGCTGTTTTGATTCTATAGTCCATATTCTGCATGAAGCCAAAACTACTCTGTTAAATCTTTACCCAATATCCAATTTTTTGTCTTACTCGAGTAAGCTGAATCCATATATTTATAGATATCACCTGAGGTACAAGAAATTTTGTGTTTAAATTTGAACCGTTCAAAGTGCTATGGCACGAATATTACAGGACCATATGCATTCCAGCTTCGACCTAATTGGTTCGGATTCAGATCAGATGGTGTGTATCTAAAGCGAAATATTTTGTTACCTTAGAGAAAAATGACTCGGGTTCAGGGTTTATGTCTATAATTTTTTCTCGTTCCACCCAAAATGTTTCAAATATTATTATATTTGTCCCAAAATTTTATTGTTCTTTATTTTAACCTCCCATTAATTATGTACGCTATAAAATCTATACCATAAGAAGCTAATGAATAATACGAAATAAAAGTTTTTTTTACTAGATTTTGAGTTAATTTAAATTTTAATGCTCTTCTAACACAATAGATGACAATTAAATAACTCTTTAAGTGAATTTTAATTTTTTTTTATTTGTAATAGTAAAATATTACTATAAATTTTCATTAATTAAACTAATAAAACTAGTTTATATGACAGTAGAAGAAATATTTAAGTGCATATTTTAGACTTCCAAGTTCCAACTAATGAAATATTATTATATACTTAATAATTTAATATTTACTGTAAAAAATATTAATTCATTATTTGTCTCCTTTTCGCAAGTTAATTATCAAAAGAAACGATTGAGTATTTTCCCTATGATTTAAATCTTATTCTTCACAAACTTCAAAATTCATTTTACCTTTCGAGCTATAAAAATTATACCCATAAAACAACATGTTTTAATTTTTAATTACCATATAAAAAAAATACAACTTTAAATATCAAGTTTTCCTTGAGTAGTTTAACCGTTTCAGACAAATAATTAAAAAAAAAAATACAAGTTTTTTTTTCCCAATTCCGTATGGTCATAAATCAAAATAATTTAGGCAATTTAATTCAAATAAAGAACGAGAAACAATCAAAAGTAAAAAAACGGTCGTACAATGTATTTTATATTTGCTGCAAAAGTCTCAACTAAAGCACCAATTACAGAACCAGATAAATTTGCTGCAAAAGTCTGAATTCTTGCAACTAGATCATTGGTACATTGAATTTAAAAACATAGTCATTATTCTTGAATTGACCACAACTCGGTGGAAATTCACATCACAAAGATATTTTAAAAAGAGGCTTGAACTAATTTTGGTTGCTCTTTGTTGTCTGAGCTTGGCTCCTTTTTCTCCTCTTTGGGTTGCTCCTTTTTCTCATTTTTCTCCAATTTAGGGCTTTTTTTCTCCTCTTTCGGTTGCTCTTTTTTCTCCTCTTTTGGTTGCTCTTTTTTCTCCAATTTAGGGATTTTTTTCTCTTCTTTTGGAGCAGTATTATCTTTCTTCTTCAGACCAGCCTTCTCTCTTAGTTGTTCAAGTTTCTCCATTAGTGTTCTTCTCATATCTTGTTTCGCGATTCGTGCATGTGCATCTGCCGGTTCAGTTTGAATCAAGGCCGTAAAAAGAAGTGTGCCCGTCACACATGACAAGGCATCTCTACGTGATATATTGCTTCCTCCATTTAGAATTATTTTTGGAGTACTCCTTTCAAACTGCCAAGGTTGAAAAAGAAAAATTAAATACAACAACAAATTGAGATAATCTACATGATAAATCTCACTTTGATAAGTAACAATAATATTTTTTTGTTGGGTTTCTTTGTATTTATGTTCCTGACTTCCTACATATACTTCTTTATTTGGTATTTTGCTTTCTCTTTCAGCTCCACCCCCCACCCAAACCCCCCAAAAGAAAGGCTTACTGGTATAGATCAAAGTTTGCAAGAACAAATGCTAGAGTAATAAAGTTAGTTGTAAGCCCAAATGTAAAGGGCATAGGATGTCTTTTGCACAAATACCCCCTAGAAGACTAGAATTCAGTATTTTTAAACACTTCAACAGCAAAAGCTTTAAATTCGACTTCATAAAGCATGGTAAATTAGTTTGATATGAACCTAAAAGAGAAAAATTTATAAAAGAGTTTCCTCTTGTACATAATGCTAAAAATTGTTCTTTCTTTCATTTAGAACCTTTACAATTTTTTCCCATTATGTATAACACATCTCAAGAAATCTTGCCAAGAGAAATCATTGCAGAAATTATATACATAAACTTGCTATTTCCTGAAAAACCTGTGAAAGAAATTTTCACATAATGTTGCAAAAGTTTCACTTTAGAAAAGCAATCATAACTTTTTACATAATTCTTTCAGACAATTAAGACAACAAAAAGGTTTTGGTGCTAGTTTTAAAGAGTTTGTGCAAAACTTCTCCTATGCTACCAGTAATGGTGCAGCAAAAGCGTCTTTCTGAAAAAACATTGCAAAAGACTATCTTGAGTCTAAATATAAAATAATCCCAAATCATACAGTTTCTCAAGAAAATAATAAGAAACAAAAAGCTAGCAATAGCATTTATAGAAGTCTAATACACAATTGTTGCTGCAAGTAACACCCAACATTATTTTTATTCAAATTAAGAACAATAACATTTTGTACTATTTGCAATATACATCCAAGTGTGGTTAAACTGCTACCAGTAAAGGAAAAGTTGATCGATCCCTTTATGACTAGTTTACATGAACTTAAAAATCCCAAATGTATGTCTGTCAGACTTTAAGTTTTTAATCAAATTAGGTTAGAAAAATTACTAGATTAGGTTTTACCAGAACATAACATAAGTTAAAGCATTTCAATCTCACGATTATAATGGTAAGACATGAATTGTAAATATGCATTTGGTAAATACAATAAATAGTTGGTCCTATTTAGAAAAAGTGCTTTATCAACAGTTCGATAAAGCAAATCCAGGGAAATCACAAGTCAAAAGTCACTCGTTATTAAAGCAGATTTTGCAGATTAACCCCACCTTAATAAATAAATCACAACGTGCATTTTACCAATGAACTCAGCTGTAATCAGTCCAGAGATCCCCTTAAACTGCTCTCCACAGTGAAATACTCACTAGCTCTTGAATTAATACAAAGTACTGACATTGCAACATTGTACACAAAAATGCAAAGAGAAAACAGATCTGGTTAGATATCAACCTGGAGAGAAGCTTGGGTTTTGAACGAAGAGTGTTTTCTGGTAACAACGTTAGGTATTGAAGGAGTAGTGCTTAGCTTGAGAGAAGAAAACGCCATGTTCTTCGATCTACAGTTGTCCTTTTCTAGTGGAGAAGTGGATCCGCAGAGGCACACTGCTAGTCTGCTATTTTGTTTTGTTTACAAGTTTATTGTTTACGAAGAAAAAAAGATAAAAAGAAAAGAAACCTTTCTCATAATAATTAATACCGATCAAGTAGGCCCCATCATATTGGGCCACGTTTTACTGACTCCATATCCTCTGGGGTAACAAAATATTTCTGTTTGGATCATGGACGTCCGATCGGAATCTTGGTCAACCATCTCGAGGCTGATGATGATTGACGGACCAGATCCAAAGAGATATTTTCTGTTACCTTAGGTGATACGAATTCCAATTTTTTGGGCCATAGTCCACTGCGAGTCCGTATCGTCTGCATTAATTCAGAAGAGATCTTTTGAGTTAATGCATTTTGTCCGTCTGATTGTAATCGGAGCCCATCCAGTCTCCGTCTATAATATAGGAGGTCTTTAATATTAGTGCGGATCTAATATACACAAATCTTAAAACTAATCGGACAGTCCATATACATTAACTCACAAGATTCCTTTTTGAGTTTAGGCAGAGGATACGAATTCGTCCACTGCAGCACTGCCCCTGTTTTGTTTTGCATGCTCCTCACCGACTCGACTCGACGAGGGAATCGTGATTCACATGGTCTTTGAAAGGTATTTTCTTCCTCCAGTTTGAACGAACTGCAGACGTCCAGTCATTCCACACAGAGCACGGAATCTGAAACAACGTGTTACAGGCAGTGTTATCAGAACCGGACCGGAAAAAATCGGAACCGGTGACTTGTCCGGTTTGGTTCATTTAAAGAATCGTTTGTGCATTTAAACCGGTCAAAACTGGTTTGACCGGCCGGGTTTAACTGAGAAATCGTGGAAATATTCGGAAAAAAACCCGGTTCAAACACATTCATATTTAGAGCTAAATCACTATGGAAAAACAAAGGGGATCGAGCTCTATTGAAAATGATAAGGGGAAGAGGAGATTCTGACAGTGTGGACCCATCTATAAAAAAGGTGTTTGCTGTAGCTTTTAAATTTTTTTAGTTTGACTCGATTCTCGAGAATTGGAGAATCAAGTGGCCTATTAATTTAATATTTTGAAAGATATTACACAACGCTATATTAAATGTTAAAAGATTATCATGACCAGTGATTGATTTTGATATTTTGCAAAAAGTTTTTGTTTTTTAATCTATCAAGTTCCTTTTTTAGTTGAAAAAAGTTATATGTATACTCTGAACATGCTTATTTTTATCATGTATGTAACATTTTCTATTTTTAAGAAAACAAAATTTACAATTTATTTTTATCATAGTTTTTTTCATTTTTAAATACTTTTATTGTATTGTTAAAGTGGATCATAGAGATATGAAATTTACTTTAAATATTTACAAGCACCAATAAATATTGTATAGGCTTTGAATATTGTGTGGACAAGCCTTATATGTTCACTAATATACCGGTCTGCATCAATCTGAATTGAAAAGGTTTAAGAAATTTTTTTTTTGATGACTTATATAATAAAATATAAAAAAGTTGTATGCATCAAATTGGAATTGAAGAACAAATATATAAATATTATCAATTGAGTTATTTATCTAATGAATTTTATTCAAATTAAACTATATATACTGCAATTAATATTGTTTAAGATAAAGATTTAGCAGCTCAATAAAAAATCAAGCTATTTTAAAAAACCAGCAGTTGAACCGGTCGATCCAGTGGTCTAACCAGTAAACCGATGAACCGAACCTTTACAGGTTTGATGTCCGGTCCGGTTCTGATAACATTGCTTTGCTAGCAAAGCCAACCAGGAGTCATGTTTTTTTTCATTTACATGTAGAAGTCAGAAGCTTCTTCATTAATATATAAGTATTTTATTATTATTATTTAGTATACTGGTTAAGAGACAGATCACTTGGTCGACTTCGCTAGCAAAGCCAACCAGGAGTCATGTTTTTATTTTTTTATTTGCAAGTTGATATTTTGACATTTTATCTGTAATTTAAAGCGTAATTTACTATAAAACATTAAAACTCGATTGCAAGCTGTATTGGTATAGTCGTAAGCGATTACGTAATGTAGCATCTACTTGAACTCTGTTCTAAATTTTATGTCAATTGAATATTAATTCACAATTATAAAATAACAATAAAAAAATCATATCATGAATTTGATTTAGATTTAATATCATCTCACCAAAAACTACAACATATTGTTGTTATTGAACTAGGTAATATGTTTTGTATCTCAATTGCCGGTGCTAATTACCCGAATTCACATCACCTAAGGTTACCTGACTAAGTATAACTGAATTGAACGGCCCAAAACTGAAAATTTTAACTTGGCACGAATCTCAAAGCACAAATAATACTGTCCCTGCGCCATCTCGAGCAGGCACCGTCTGAGATTAAATCTGAGCCGTCCATTTCAATTGTGTTGAGTCAGGAACCTTAGAGGATACAAATCCCAATTACCTACCGTCCCGTATCTTTAATGAAAGCCATCATTGCTGCCACCTCCGTTAGCACCTCCGGTGCCAATTACTATCGAAACACAGAACAGAAGTTTAACTAGTTTTTTTTCATAATAATCAGAGTAAAAAGATGGTAATCTAGACCAACATTAAAATTTGATCCACTACTCCAATTGTAACTTAATATATATTGCCAAATTTTATGTCAGAAAATTATTAATATAAATCACCATCCGAACTGAGAAAACGCTTAAGATTGTTGGATACATTTTCAGAATAATTCGGATCGTTAGATAAATTAATAAATAAAATGAATTAAGTTGAAATAATATTAGCCAGATTGTGTGCGAGACGCTGTCTAAGACATATTAATTTATATCGTGTAAGATTTGAAAATGCAACCAAGATAATTTGAAATTATCGCTTCTTAGATACAATCAGAGAAGCAAATTACCATAACTCTACAATAGCCAGCATAGATCAGTATTTAATCAAGAGAAATTTAGATATATGCCCGTCATAACTTGTTAAATTAGATATTTCTCCATCTAAAATTAAAATTAGTTATTTCTCCATCTAAACATAATTATTTTATTAAAATACCCATTTTTTATTTTTTATTAAAAATACAAACTAATATTATAAAATATCTGATTGGACAATTTTACCTCTTACTTTAAACTGTACTGTGTTACACTCAGACTTCATTCCTTCAACACCCAGGCTTGATTGCGAAAATAGAGAAAGAGAGAGAGAGTAAATAAGTTTGAATGTTTGATAGCCTCTTTTATTTCTCTTTGTTGCGTCGGATAAAGGAAATATAGAGAGATCTTTATTCTGATAATTATTTGGTACAATACTCAGGCTTTCAGTTTTTTTTTCCCTCTGTTGCGTCGTATAAAGGGAAGACATTTATTCTCATTTTATCTCTTTAGACCATATATATAGTAGTATAGCAGTTCTCATTTCATCTCATTTTAGCACTCGCTATCAAATCAATGATGAAAAACTCGAAATGAGTATAAATGAAACTTAGAGGGACAAAATGGGCATGCACTTTTACAATCAATGATAAAAAAAAAGAATCAGGTTATATTTCTAAAAACAATGACTAGTGATTTAAATCCAGAAGATTATCTGAAGAGAGGGGATAGAGCTGAACAGAAGGTGCGGAGAAGATGAAGAATCACGCAATGATTAAGCATGGTTACATTGGAATTGGGATCCCTCTTTTAGCTCTTTCCCTGCACCTTGCACCCTGATTTAAAATCATGGTGCTACTTAGCTCAGGGTGCTATTGGATATCACAATAATAAAATATATCGCTTATTTTAAATTATGGTGTAGAGGAAGAACTAATGGGAAGAGGGACGCAACACAATATTTTCAAGGTAAGGATATAATTGTCCTTTAAATTTTAATATTAGTATTAATTAATATTTTTAGACATAATCAAAGAATGGGGAGATCAATAAATTAAATGAGTTTGGACAGGGAAATAACTAATTTTCAATTTTGAATGGAGAAATATCTAATTGAACAAGTTATGATGGGCATATATCTAAATTTCTCTTTAATGAATTAAGATAAATAAAAAAAGTTGAATGAGAGTATAAAAGAATTGTTCATTAATTAAAGAGATTAATCTGGGAACAAAACCCAATCAGAGAATCAGAGGAGAGAGAGTGCATGTATAAATTGTAAGAATAAAAGGAAAAGCATCATTCCGGTAATTAAAAAAAGTATCATATCAATGAATAATCAAAGGTTAAACGGTCTTTAGCCAAGCGGCCTTTGGGCATTCATTTCAATTAATTCTAATAGATAAGCACTCAGAAAAACAGAAAATCAACTGAATTGATTATATATTGGATTTTCTTAGTTTAACCCCGAAGTTTAAAGATATTACAAATAACATTATAATTTTGAGTTTTCAAAATTTAGGTTTCAACATAATAGTGGACCCAGAATAATCATGAAAGTATACTGGTGCCAAGACATACACACTGATAAAAATGATATATTGGAAAAGTACTTCATTAGTAACTGCAAAGAGAGACTAGGAGCAGTTATTAAGAAGATTGAAAAACCTACTGCCAGAGGGTATATATCCAGCTTGAGGAGGGTATGTTCATCAATCTTGGAATTGAGAGTGTGGGTCCAGATAGAGACCACAAGGGAGACTATGGAGACGTTTTGGGAGATGGATATCAAATCAAGGATGGCTTTGGAGAGATTGCGCTTGACCACATTGGCATTTGTTATCATTCCTGGTGGAAGGTGGACTCGGTGTGGTTGTCAAGGTAACCAGGCTGGTACCACCATATGCCTTCTTCTTACATTTCTGACAGGTCGGCCCTGGTTGTCGGTCTCCATGCGTTGCTGTTTAGCTTGTTAGTGATGAGTGTGTGCTTGGGGCATTGATTTAACCTGGTTGAGAGAGTGTGAGTATTTCATCAAGATGTGTAAACCATGAAATATGCTGTCGTTGTACTGGTACAAAACCTGGCCAGTACAAATTGAAGCAAAATTAAGGTTTACTCATCCTCAGTTCAGAAAATGCTGTGGTTATACTGGTGCTAGACCAAACCTAGTTAATGCGACCATCAAATAAAATTGTATACCAGGAAAAAGTTGTGGTTATACAGATAACAGATAGGACCCACACCAATTGTATACCAATTATGATTTATGATTATAGACCAACACTCATTATATTATTTCATTTTGTTGAGAGTCTTCAAAAAATTTCAGTCTTCCCTGGCAGGGTCTAAAAGGAGGGACTAAAAAGCAGAAGTATGATAAAATCAGTGAGAAGAAAATGCTCACTCCAGTTGAGGTATTTATTACAGAGTGAGGCTATGGTACTATGCATAGCACAGATTGGTTCATACTATGGATCAATATATTAATTTTTAGAGTCGAAATAGTTGATCTGAACTGTTTAAGATGATTTCCAAATGAAAATGTACTTGCGACTAAGTTTTACATTTTTTATATTTTTTTTTAAATAGGTAGAAAATCACTACTTTTGAATGGTCTAGAATCTACTGATCAAGTGATTTTCTACCTATCTAAAAAATAGTAAAAAAAACTATAAAAAATAGTAAAAAAACTATAAAAAAAAGTAAAAATTGATCTACAAGTACATTTTCATACGGAAATCATGTTGTACGGTTCAGATCGATTGTTTAGACTTTGAGAATGGAGATATTGATCCATAGTATGGACAAATATGCGCTATGCATAGTGCCGTAGCCTCACTCTTCATTATAATATTTTTGTATTATTTGGGATCATTTTCAAATTATACTCCATACTTTATCAGAAGTGCAAATGAGATTACAAATATGCAAGTCAAAATTATGCAAATTTAGATAAAACCAAAACAAATTATTGTAGTTGGCATCTAATGTCCAAAGAATACCTTTCATCTTAAGTTTTTTACAGTAATAAGTGGTGGGTTTTTATCTGCCTTTTACTTTCATGATTTGGATAAAATCCATGCAATATATTATCATCAAATCGTGCACAAAAATTATCCATCAGAAATTACATCATATTATCCCTATTGTCGATCACCAAGATATGAAAATAAGCCCGATTATTCCTATCTAAAGAGGCTTTTTCATAAATTTATTCATTCATCCAATTTATTGCTATCTAAAGAGGCCTTTTCAACTCACCCCCATCCAATTTGACCCGTTCCAACCCTCCACATGATTTATACAAGTTCCTAAAGCCAGAATCTTGTTTGGTTCGCTATATGATTCTTGTATACTAGTCATAAGACACAGCTTCATGGAAGGAAAAAGAAGTGCATACCCTAAGAAAGTAGAGAAGTCCCATCAGTTGTTAACTCACATAACTGTCCCTTTTCTCTGCGTGTAGAATTCAGATCACTAGAAACCAGTAAAGGACATCGAAGTTCGAAAGTGCTTTGGTTCCTCTTGACCAAGATCAGGCATTCCTATAAGAGGCAAAAATGCATCAGATATGCTAACCTGAAAAATCTGACATCACTAATTTTTTGAGAGGAAGTATTTGAGAAACATAGGCATATGATGATACATTCCATTATCAAAATAATATGAGGCTTTATGTAGAACCATAAGTTCCTCACAACAAGGTTTGTGAAAAAACTGAAGTCTGAAGTGGTAGTATTGCTTAGTCAACTACTTGGCTTGAACTTAATATTGCAATAGGTCTCAAAAAGATGATATCCTACTTCAAGGGATTACAACACCTGCTGGTTCACCAGCACTGTATGGTATTTGGTATTGCTTATGAAAAAAGAATCTCATTCTATGTGGCTTTGACTGCACTTACTGGAAAAATTTAGTTTAGAGCCTTAATAATTTAAATAAATTAAACATTTCAAGGAGATAACAAGTCTAAAACTTACACAACAACCATAATTGTTTTTTCAAAAGTAACCAAAATATAACAAACAAAAAAATTGATATGACTTGAGATCAGAATCTTTGGTTACATGTCAGGTTCAACTTAGCCTAATCGATTCGAAGGAATAGTAGTATAGTACCCATACCTTTTCACAACTCTTCTCCTTGTTGAAGAAGTGAAGCTCCCAACTCCGCTGAAAAAGCAAAGGGCAGCCAGAACAAATGTGCATGTGTTGAAGTGATGGTGAGAGTGGGAGTTCGCGTAGCTGCGGACTGTGCTGTACATGCAATGTATTTACTGAACTTAGTTGTGGTAAAGTTTTCAGTTTGTTGCATTGCATGATAGTAAGTGTATGTAAAAGAGGCAGATCTTCCTTCTTGACCCCATCCCATTTCTCCAAAGCTTCCATCATTTTGAACTCTAAAGTCTCCAAGGCTGGAAAAGTATGATCAAGTTCTTGCTCAGTACCTCCACAAAACTCGGGTCCCACATTTTTTAGTTTGGGCAGGTTTTGTATCAGGAGGTGCCTAAGAACCTGGAGCTGGCCAAGGGGCGGCAGTTCATCACAATCCTGGCAATCTTTCAGAGTTATTCTAACTAATTTGGCAAAGCGTCGGTCCCCTACCCATTTGGGAAGTTTAGAACCACAAAAACCTTTTATTGTCAAATGTTGTAGGTTCACGTTAGGCTGGAGCCCTTCAAGTACCATATAAGAGGATTTTGAAGGTAGCGTTTCTGAACTACAAGGAGAAATTGACCATTGCAAAGTCAATCCTTTTAGTTTTGCCTTATTAACCAGGTTGGCCTTCTCGGCTTCTTCTTTATCACATATATTTTGCAACCCCAAGATCTGCAAGTCACTTTCCAAATTTACCAAATTATTCAATTCTCCAATTCTGCAACTCTGTGAATCACTTGTCACGAAAAATATTGGCAAGTCTATAAGATATTTTAACTTCCCAATGCCAGGCGGGATGCAGACACTGGAACACTTCGGCGTAGGTAATTCAAGATGACGTAAATTGACAAGATGCTTTATACCCCAGGGAAGCTCAGTTAGAGAGTAACAATCCTTCAGATCTAATGTTTGCAACTTGAAGAGACCACAGATTGACTCTGGCAACCTATGTAGTTTGGTTTTCTTGAGCACAAGATAGCGCAAGTGTATTAAGTGGTTGACTGAGCTAGGTAGTTCCTTGATGCTAGTGTGACTCAAATCAAGTGCTCTCAAGCATTTAACAAAGGAAAACAGGTCAATAGACACATTAATTCTGAAGCTTTCATGTTCAGAATTGAACTCCGTTCCACTGATAAGCAAAAGGCTCTGAAGGTCTTTCTCGTTTTGGAGCTGGAATTCTATAGTTTTCTCCAAATCCAAGCACGGAGGAACCAGTGATAAGTGCCTGGCCTTTTCATGCAAATCACACAGTTTATGACCTTCTATTCTGCAACACTCGAGTGCAATAGATTGTATCAACTCATGAAACAGATCATGCACTACATACCTCTCGACACCTGCACCATCCATTGGCAGGTTTTGGAAGAAACACCTCGATACCAACTCATCAAAGTATTTCCCTCCAACCTCTTCATGCTGCACACGTCTGTGTGCCTCAACAAATTCTTGCCCAATCCATAACCGGATTAATTGCTCTTTCTCAAACTCATATCCCTTTGGAAACAGGGAACAATAAGCATAACAGCGTTTTAAATAAGGCGGAAGGCGATTATAAGCAAGTTGTAAAGGTGACAAAATCTCGCTTAGAAGTTGATCATTACTATAAAATCCGCTATGCAAAACATCAAGCCATTTCTCTTCATCAGCAGCTGAGTGAAGAAAATCCCCAATTACTTTTGCTGCTAAAGGTAAACCTTTACACTTCTTGACAATCTCTCGACCTATTGGTTCCAAAGAGGACCAAGTACTGGTATTACGGCCTCCAAATGCCCTTTTCTTGCTGATCAACCAACAAATCTCATCAGGCAGGCAAAGTAGATTATGAACATGAGTAGATTTAACAATGTCACTCACCTTCATATTCTGGGTTGTAACAATTACTTTACTCCCTTTGGCAACGCAATTAAGCAATGCCTCCAGGCTCTCCCAATTTGATTTAACCCAAACCCAATTTTCATCACTCACCCAGAGATCATCAAGAACAAGCAAGACCCGCTTCCCTGTTAGAAACACTAGGAGCGCGTCCTGTAGCAAATTAAGTTCTCTCAGATCACGAGTATCTCCACCAAAACCCTGAATAATTGTTCGTGTTATATTGTCAGCATCAAAATCCTGAGAAGCACTTATCCAACAGCAATAGTCAAAATGATTTTGAACTGTCTCATTCTGGTACCAATGCTGAACCAGAGCAGTTTTCCCGACTCCAGGCATACCGACAATAGAGATAACACCAAAAGACCGATTGCAAGAATCCTCACGTAGCAACAACTTAAGAACACCATTAGAATCCTTCTCTCTGCCACAGAGATCTCCTGTGGTAAGAGAACTGGTCATAAGCCACTTTCTAGAACAGCCACGTCGCGGCGCATCCTCCTCACTCAACCATAGATTCCTCCGGTCAGCAGCAATATCATCGTACTTCTCCATCATGCTCTCAATTTTTAAATTGAAACACTCTGATGGAAAACAGGAGAACAGAAGGCAAACCTCGTGGCGCTTCCTGTTGCTGTCTTTAGACCCCAACAGTTCAAAATTGAAGTCCTCTAGTTGCCTGGCTCTGAAGGAGGAGAACTCGATCTCCTCCATTACATCCTCAGCACGACGCTGAAGGTCTCTGAGTTCTCTTATCCAGTGCTGATCGTACGCATTAGAGATGATCAGGTCATCGGCTGATTTGAGAGCAGCTCTGACTCGATCGAGCTTACATCTGAGCTTTTCCAATTCTTCTTCTTTGACAAAAGAGGGCTGGGAGCCATGAACGAATTGTGAGCTGAGGCGAGCCACCAGCTTCTGGCCCGTATTTCGGAACGAATTTAAGGCGTACCCTAGAGTTTTCAGTAATGCCTCTTGGTCAACCATGGCGTATGGCGTAGAATTATTGGGGAAGGGGTGAGAGATTATTGAGGGAGGGGACTGTGTGAGTGGAATCGAGCAAAATGAGATGGCAAGGTAGACTTCTTGGTTGGTTGACTTGTCGTCTCCAATGAGCAATAGATAGTAGAGGGGAGAGGGGGGTTTCCGATGGGCATCGGACCAAATCCTGTTCGATGGGGTGTTGTTCGATGGGTGTTGCAACCGTCAGATCTGCTATCTGCTTTAGGATTTGTGTGTACGGATTTTAAAGTAGATGCGAAATTGCGGACGCGAATCCTAAAGCATATTCGACGGTTTCAACAACCCATCAAACAGGATTTGGTCCGATGCCCATCGGACACCCCCCTTACCCATATTAGAGACGATCAAATAAATAAATAGAGATGAGCATAGTGAGAAATGAATTATTCGGTTTCGATTCGAGGAGAAATTCATAATTAGAAAATAATTTGTAATTATTTAATTCAGAGATTTTAGTTTTGTAAGAGAGAAAAAATAAAAATAAAATATTCTGAAAAAAATCATAAAATTTGCGAATTATTCACATTTAATTTAATCAAAATTCGATCAACTGAATAATTCAGCGTTTGATTTGACTTCACCTAAAAAATAAATTATTCGGATATAATAGACGAATCTTGTCCCTGTAGAGACGAGAAGCACCTCTAAAAGGAATTCAGATCATCTTAAATATTGCACAAGAAAATCTTTTACAATTAATGAATTTGGACTGTTCTTTTTAACTTGGCTCGATCCCAAAGCCTAATGATACTGCTCTCTGAGCTAGCTCGAATCTCAAAGTTATAAGATTTAATCTCAAACCGTAAAATGAGACTCTTCCTTGAAGAAAAATTGAATCTCCTAAAAATAACCGATTTTTTTTATTAATATCTAATACACCTAAGATTTTTTAGAAAAAAATTAAAATATCGAACCGCTCAGCGCTCCATTTTTTTTTGTACTGTCAGGATTTTCAACAATCCCAAAAAAAAAGACCGTCAAAATTCTAAAATTAACACATAATATAATTTTTTTTTCATTGATTTGACATGTGTGTTTCTGTGACCGAATGTTTGGATTTGTGATTTTTAAGTAGAAAATTTTATGAACATTTTTTTCTATTAAATATTAAAAATACTTTTATATTTTTTTGAAAATAGATGAAATATTATAGAATTAAATTTATTACAAAGACTGCGACAAATAATCCGGATCAACATTTTTCAATCTGTAGTTTTTGCAATTGTAAGAAAAAATTAAAATATTTCTTTGTATATTACTAAAAAAAATTGAATATGAATTATTGAATATTCCTAAAGGTATTGACATAGTATGTATTTTTTGGTTTCATACAGTGCTGCTTTAATTCTATTATTTGTGTGGTGCATGAAGTCAAAACTTTTTTTTATTTTTTTATCCCATATATGTTTAGGTATGTGCATAGTAATTAAGGTTAAGTTTATTCATAAAATGCAGCTGACAGTCTGTCAATTATAGTGCGATTAATGTTAATTCCTAGTTAAAGATAAGAAGTAAGATGTAAATAATTCTGATTTTCACATGTGGCCCTGTTCGGCTGTGGTGGAGATTTTACTGTTCACGTGGGAAAAAAAAAATTCACTCAGACTAAATTTTTTTTTCTCACGTAAACAATAAAAAGCAGTTCAAATTTTCACCAATCTTATTCCTAAACCCATTCCCATCAGTGAACCGAACAGCGTCGTAAATCGTAATATCCCCATGAGATCTTCCTCTTCCGTGCCCTACGCGATTTTTTATTTTTTATTTTTGCAATAATGAATCCTTCAATCGTGGAGGAATGAATATATTAGTTACCACATTGTCCAAACGCTCCTGTTTTAAATTACCAATTCATAGATAGATATCACTCATTAATTTTACAAACACGATGGGATTTTTCTTTGTAGAAATTAATAAAAAGGAAAAGAAAGAAACATAAAAAATACATTAGGTTTTGATTGATAGAAAGATATTCCTGTGATTTTGTAGTAACAAGCTTTCTTCTTTTAAGTAGGATTTCTACCGATCTTGAAAAAAAAAGAAGTTTGTATTGGTAGGAATTCTACTGATCCAAACCAATTTTTTTTCCTTTTAATTTTCTTTAGTAAAATATTTTTTACGGAAATAGATATAGTATCTTAAAATTTATATATAATAGAAATATTCCATCTAATTTTAGAAAACTTTTTATATTTTACTAGAGATCTAATTGAAGAATTTCCTCCATCTATGCATCAGATTAAAAAAGACAAAAAAAAATTGAATTGGTAAAACCACGAGGAAAAATATTTTACTTGCCATAATGATTAAATATTCAGATTATATCCGTATTTTGTGTTATTTTTATTTTCTGATGAGAAAACTAATTTGTTGCATGATATTGTTAATTTTGTTGTATTCGTATACATTAATTAATACTCAATATGTATTTGATCCGTATATATGTATATGTATATGGAAAATAAAAACAAATACAAATATAATTTTATCATTATCGGATCCGTATCGACACATGCATCATATCATGTCATGGAGTATCTAGTCCAGATGCATTAACTCAAAATATTCTTTTTTGAGTTAATGCAGAGGATACATTAATTCAACATGTTCTCCAAATTAATACGTGTTTGGAGACCAAATTTTATATTTTTTGAAATTTTTTTACTATTTTTTCAGAATTTTTCAAAATAGTCATAAAAATATTAAAAAAATAAATAAAAAATATGAAAAACCATGTTTTGAAAAATTCTAAAAAATAGTAAATTTTTTTTAAAAAATGTAAAACTTGGTCTCCAAGTACATTCTAGTTTGGAGAACATGATGAGTGCTTTAGATCGATCATTTGGACATTAAAAATGTAAAAACAACTTAGAAGCATATGTCTTTATATGCTTATGGAAGTAGAGTAGCCATGGTCGGCCCTGGTGCTGGGCAGCCAGTGCGACTGCCCCGAGCCCCAAGTTTCAAGGGGCCCCAAAAAATAAAAATATTTGTGTATATATAAAAAAAGTTGTATATATTAAAAATAAATAAAATATTAAGGCCCAAAGTTTGTATGTATAAATGGCTCAAATTTTTCTATAAATAAGTATGATTTTCTATAAAAATTAGACCGGCTAATCGCTTTCATAAATACTTTAACACCATATGCTTCTAAGTCGTTTTTGCATTTTAAAAGTCTAAATAGTCGATTCAAACCGTTCAACATGATATCCATATTAAAACGTGCTCGGAGACCAAATTTTACATTTTTTTTACTATTTTTAAGGTAGGTAGAAAATCATTGTTTTTTATGGTTCATAATCTTCTGAATCAATGGATTTTCTACCTATCTTAAAAAATAGTAAAAAAAATCCAAAAAAAAATATAAAATTTGGTCTCCAAGCACGTTCTAATATGAATATCATATTGAATGGTTTGGATCGACTGTTTGGATTTTAAAAATACAAAAATAACTTAATAGACATATGGTTTCATAAAAAAAAAGTGTATATATAAAGGGCCCAAAATTTTCTCCCGCCCCAGACCCCAAAAACTTCAAGACCGGCCCTGAGTAGCTAACCTCTATATATATATCTTTGTCATATGTTTTATTTACAAAATTAAATAATATATGAGTTTCCAAAAAAGAGAAAAAAGAAAAAAAAATATCATAGAAGCAGTGTTAGTGGCTATATGTAAAATATTTATTCTATACGTACTAAACATTTCTAAAAAAAATTCATAGCCAATGGCTATTAAAGAGGACCACCCCAATGTGGGACAGTTGGGTAGTTTTCAAAAAAAAAAAAAAATACTGATGACAGTTTTGTTAATTTTTATTTAATTGAGGGTATTAATAAAACAATCGGAAGGCCGAGAGCGCAGGAAATAAAATGAAAAAAGAAAGCAGCTACCAATTAATGCGGCCCATATTGGCCTTTTAATATTGTGTTAGCAGTAGAGATGAAAACGGTATGAATAATATCCGATCTGTATTTGATCCGTATTCAAAAACTTAGTTGTAGGTATTCAATTTTTTTATATCTGTGTGGATAAGGATGATGATATGGTTTTATTTTTCAATTATCTGTATTCAAATAGTAGATATATACTATATATTTTAATATATATTATGAAAAATTTATATTATTTGCCGTTAATTAGATAAATATTATGAACTTTAATATTTTTTATATTATTTTAATAAATATCTGATCTGATTCATATTTGAATCTGTATCCGTATCTGTCTGATATGTCTGATAACCAATCCGAATCCATATTCGGAAAATAAAAAAAGAGACATGCAGGTAATATTATTCACATACTTTTACTTTAGAATATAATATTGCCTTTGCTTGTGAAGTAGGTCAGGGACATGCAGGTAATATTATTCACAATTAATCTTATATATATATAAGAGTGACTACCTTACCTGGGTGTTATATATAATATATATCTCCACTTGTAATATATTATATATAACATCAATTATATTTTCGGAAGAGCTTGAGCTTGTTTGTTTGTGGATTGATTAATCGGGAAGAGGAAAGGAGTGTTTCTTTGTGGATTCAGATCTATTCGCCGAACAGTAAGTTTTACCTCTGTAAATTGATCAGTTTTCCTATGTAAACCGGGATATATATATATATTTGACTACTTTACTTTCATAAGCATATGAGAACATATGCTTATAAGTTATTTTTTCGTTTTTATTATCCAAATAGTCGATTTGAAGCACTTTATATGTTCTCCATACTGAATTTTTTTGAAAAAATTCTAAAAAAAAATAAAATTTGGTCTCCAAGCACATTCTTATAGAGTAGCCAAAATATAAATATGTTGAGTGCTTCAGATCGACCATTTAAACATTAAAAATGCAAACCCCCCCCCCCCCCCCCCCCCCCCCCCGCCCCGGGTGTGTGTGTGTGTTCGAATTGTTGTTAATATATCATTTCATATTGCTATAGCCTTTGTTATTTATGTTGGAATATTCTATGAATTAGTTCTCTTTACAGTGGCAATTTGTTTCATATTGTTTCTATGAATTAGTTCTCTTTACAGTGGTAATTTTTTTTTTTTTTAAATGTTGATGTCGATGAAGTCCTTTAATTTATCTGTTTTATATTGCATTCGATAAAATAGATATGCATAAGATTCTTATTTTGTTAATTTAACGAGTATGGATACAAATACGAAAAAAAATTTATTTATTATCTTATCAGAGATATATGAATATGGATATATATAAGAGCCGTTTCATACCCATGCATTACACTATTAGGTTAATTGATAAAATAAAATTACATATTATAATTTTTATTTGTTCGTATAATTGTATAATTTGTATTATCATGATTAGTTTGATTTGTACCACATTTTAATATATCTATTTGACATGATGTATTATTTTTATATTTTATGATATTAATTACATACATGATGTATTTAATATATCTTTTTATTTGCTATATTTTTTGAATTAAATTATATAAGCTATCAATTTATTTGATAATCACTTATTATTCGTTTTGTTACCCGCTATTTTAATATTTAACAGGTAATGAAACATTTATATGAATATGTCTCCACCGATCCAATTCGTATGTACGTAACACATTATTGACACCCCTAGCTAGTTTACCTCCACGTACAATTAATTAAGTTGATTAGTTTCCTCGTGAAAGTGACAAATAATCTAATCAAATTAAGTTTAACTTTCCATTAACCCGGACATATATGGTTTTGCCATGCTTCTTCTATTAGCATATCTGTGTTCACTATTTAATCACGTTCCACATTATTTTCAGAACAGCTTGTTAATTTGTTGATATACCGGGAAGAGTGTCACAAATGAGTAATGAAAGTCGGGCAGAAAGGTGGGTTGTGGAAGTAGGAGAGAGGTTACAGAACGTGTTCCCCGATATTCCCACCAAATCATTGCAAACATCAACAGACAGTGAAGAAAAGCCATCAATATTTTCTGAATATTACCCATATTTGGTTTATTTTGGGGAATCTTATTATTATACATATAATGATTCACGTCGTAGGAGTGAATTCAGTGGATGGAAATTTGTTGGATTTATGAGGCGGTGGTTTGATCTCGACTTACGTTCATACAGTCAATACATCGAAGAGAAGAAACATCTAGCCCGGGGCTACTATCACAGCAATTATTTTGATAACGACACATATCTCCTAGAACACCTACTGATCAATAGTTGCATCTTAGTATTTGCCATTCTTTTATTCCAAAATGTTCGGAACGGAATAGAAATTTTGAGTGGAACAAAAGAGACAAATAGGGATCGGGAAGATCAAAGGTCCAAAGAGTTTTATATATTATACCAATATATAATGACAGACCCGATGAAGATCAAACTTCAGATGTTGACCATGCAGTACCAGACGCCGTGGTTTGTGGTCAAGCGTATATATAAAAAGTGTTCCAACTTGAGCAACCATGTTGGTACCCCAATCGACAAACTTGCTCTCTCATGCTTTGATGACCTCTATCCGGGAATGCACAAGTCTAAAGTGCATGGCGATACCGGTACTCTTCCCCCAGGTGGCTTCAAACATCTACTACACATGTTCCATTGGAGCCGAACCCCCGAAGAGAACTTTCTCGTAGAAACTAGTTCATTGTTCATAAGGAAGATGGTCGACTACTATATACCTAGTGTAACGGAGTTGCAATTATTTGGAACTGTTTTCAAAAAGCATGCGGGTGGCTCCATTGACATGTCTTTCTATGACAGGAGACTATCTGGAGTAATGCAATTAGCACCCTGGCACATGCTCACATACAGCAGTACACTAGTTACAGAGCTTTTAAGATTTGAACGACAGTATGTGAACTGTGGGTTCCCCTTCACGGCCTATTTTGCAAGCATGGCATGCATGTTAAAAACGGAAGCAGATGTTCAAGTATTGCGAGCAAATGGCGTCATCATCCCAAGCACGAGGTTTGACGACAAGGATATTTTGTGTTGTGTACGAGAGCTCAAATCTGAAATTGATGATAATATCGCTATGCCGAACCCGTTGAAAAGTTTGGAGGAGAAGGTGATGGCGCATTATCAAAGAAGTTCCTATAGAGTATATGGAGAGTTCAAGAGACGGTACTGCTCGAACCCATGGATAACCATCTCTGTCATTGCTGGCATCTGTTTGTTTTTCCTTAATTTAATTCAAACCGTACTTCTTTTATTCAAATGACCAAATATATAGCGTGCTTAACTACAAACACCATTGATTGTGCTAAGCGAAGTTTGCACCTATATTTATACTTCGTCTGGTATCCTTATTTTTTTTTCTTTTATTTCATTATATCATGTATGCAATTTAAATTGTGTGTACCAGTACTGGATTATCTTTATTCAATTCACTATGTTGTGCTATCATGTGTGTTGTACCTTATTTTCAATGTAATTCATTTGTCATTTTTATGTGTGATTTTTATCTTTTCCCTTGTACATTATTAATTCACTATTCAATTATTAATTATGTATAAATCTTTCTTTATTAATTTTGAAATTCTCTTATTATGAGGGTATGTACTTACTGCTCCTGAGTGTTTCTTTCAATGTTCTAATTTGTGATATTATTCAATTTACTCCGATGCCAATAATCAATAAATCTATCCTTTCAGCAATCCATAATTTAAAGGTTGATTTTGTTAGGAGCTGTCCTAAATCAATAAAAAGAAATAAAGTACAAACAAAAGAAAAACAAAAAGAGAACATGATGACCCAATGCCTTATTTTAGTTCTACCAGCTTTTTAATGGCATTAGACATTTGACACATGGAAACAACACAATTACAACCCTGCAACTATTATATAATAATTGCAACCTGTATTTTGATATTTCTCATACAAATGTATTTTCTGATTGTGAACAGAGACTCAGTCTAGCACAAATCCAAACAGAAATTCACCTAGCATTAATTGTACCAAAAACCCACAAGCCAGTGTTGCAATTCCAATATACCGACAGTATCAGTATGCTTAAACTCTTTAACTAGAATTGGAAATCCATTATGGGCCGCATCTAGTTGTAATTCATTTATAAATTGAAAAAGGCCCAAGAATTCCTCACTGGGTCCAACCCATTTGTGCTTGCCATGAATGGACCGGGCCGGATCCCCTTTTAAAAGGGTGATGATTTTAACACAACTATATTTTTTTTATTAACACAACAGTTTTAAAATTTTCAAGTATATAGACAACTTCATTCCTACTTTATTATTATTATAGATTGTTTTATTTGATTGTGCAATCAACACTTTCTATAGAAAGGATTGATACTCGATTGAACATCTTATTCGATCAAGAGTGTATCCTTTGAGATATCTCAGCTTGTGCGTGATCGACAGTGCCTATTTGGGGATAGTGTAGGGGCCAGTATTATTTGTGCTTTATGATTCATGCAGAACATATTTGAACGGTTAAGATTTTCCAAAAAGTCACGCAAAGTTTGAGATATCTCAGAGGATGCGAATTCTTCGATCAGTCGGTCCCACAATAATCTCCTCTCTTTTTTCTCGAATTAGTTACTTAGAAATGAATGCATCCCTTTATTGATGGGTATTTGGACTATTGTTACCGTAGTTTTTGTTGGGTCCCTTACTCATTCCTCTTATTTCCTTTTTTATTTTCTGTTATTTGTAATAACTAAAGTTTGTAGGGTCTTATTTGTAAAATTTGTAAAGACTCTAATAAATCTCAGAAAACAGAAAATGGGAGTTGCTTTTTTCCCAACAAAAAATTCTTGATCTATCTCCTCTTTGATTTTCTCTCTTCAAAACCCTTGTTTTTCTCTTCAACTGGTATCAGAGCATAGAGAATCCTGGTGCTTCTGTTTTCTGATTTTGTTTTGCTTTCAGCGTGCTACAGTGATCCGCGAGCTACAGTGAACAGTGATTTTGTTTCTGGTTCGCTGCTCTCCTTTGTTCCACAGTGAGCTGCGATTTTGGGTGTCTTCTCTGTAGACCGCGTGGGTGAACCAAGATCCCTTTGGTTAATTATGCGTTGATTGCTGTAAGAATTATTTAATCATAATTTTTTAGTATTTGGTGCATCAAAGTCTCGGTTTAGTGGTGATTTAAATTTTTTTTGAAATAGAGGAGAGTAATAGTGGTACTATGATCAAACTTACTTCGTCCAACTATTCTATTTGGAAGTCTCGTATGGAGGATTTGTTGTATTGTAAGGATGCTTATGAACCCCTTACAGGTACAAAACCCGATAGTACCTCCGATGCGGCTTGGAAAATTTCTAACCGAAAGACTATTGCCATAATTAGACAATGGGTTGATGATTCCGTGTATCACCATATTTCAACCGAAACCGAGGCTAAAATTTTGTGGGAGAAACTTGAGGGTTTGTATGAGCGCAAGACAGCTCAAAATAAGGCCTTTTTTATTAGAAAGTTGGTTAATATGAAATATCAAGAAGGGTCTTCAGTGTCGGATCATTTGAGTCGGTTTCAAGATTGTGTAAACCGTTTGTCTACCATGAAAATGGTTTTGGATGAAGAGTTACAAGCCTTAATTTTGTTGAGTTCTCTACCCGATAGTTGGGAAACTTTGGTGGTGTCTTTGAGTAACTCGGCACCGGATGGTGTTGTGACCCTAGCCATGGTAAAAGATAGCATGCTCAATGAGGAGCTGAGGCGTAAGGAGTTAGGGATCACTGGTGAGTCTTCGGCTCTTGTTACCGAAAATCGGGGTAGAAGTACTCATAGAAACTCTCATTATGATGACAAGCGGGATAAGTCAAAGAAGAATGAGTCTAGAAAGGAAATTATTTGTTATTATTGCAAGAAGCCCGGTCACATGAAGAATGAGTGTCGAAAATTGAAAGCCAAGAATGATGGTATTAAGAGAGATCAATCTAGGGGTAAAGACGGTGATAATGAGAAGGTGCATACCACCGCCATTGCTTCCGATGGAGAAGTATTCATTGCTTGTGATGAAGGTTTTGTAAATTTCACTAGTCAAGACTCCACTTGGGTAGTGGACTCCGCGGCCTCATTTCATGTCACATCTAGACGTGACTTGTTTACTTCCTACAAGGAGGGTAATTATGGTGTTGTAAGAATGGGGAATAACGGAGTTTGTAAAATCTCCGGAATTGGAGATGTATGTGTGGAGACTAGTTTGGGATGCAAGCTTGTTCTCAAGGATGTTCGGCATGTGCCGGATATGAGGCTTCACTTGATTTCGGTTGGTGCCCTTGATAATGATGGATACCAAAGTTACTTCTTTGGAGGAAGATGGAAATTATTGAGAGGACATTTAGTTGTTGCTCGTGGTTCCAAATCCGGTTCGCTTTATGTGACTCAAGTAAAGGTATGTGGTGAGGTGAATGTCTCGGAATGTAACTCAACCGATTTATGGCACTTGCGGTTGGGTCACATGAGTGAAAAAGGCATTGAGATTCTTTCCAAGAAAAATTATGTGTCTTGTGATGGCACCTCTCTCACTTCTTGTATACATTGTTTGGCGGGCAAACAACATCGTATAAACTTTAAAAGAAATCCGACAAGCAAGAAACCGGATTTGTTGGACTTGGTGCATACCGATCTTTGTTCAATGGGAGATAGCACCATTGGTGGTGCTCTTTATTTTGTGACCTTTGTGGATGACCATTCTAGAAAATTATGGGCATATTCCCTTAAGACAAAGGATCAAGTGTTAGATGTGTTCAAGCAATGGGTTGTGGAGGTTGAAAGAGAAACCGGAAAGAAGTTGAAGTGTGTCCGGTCGGATAATGGAGGAGAATACCGTGGTCCCTTTGAGACATTTTGCAAGACCAATGGTATTAAGCTTGAGAGATCTGTACCTAAAACTCCACAACAAAATGGTATAGCCGAAAGGATGAACCGCACCATTTGTGAGAGAATTCGATGTATGCTCTCTCATTCTAAACTTTCAAAAGGTTTTTGGGGTGAAGCTTTGAACACCGCGGTGCACTTGATTAATCGTTCTCCTTCACATTCGTTAGACGGTGATGTACCGGAAAGGGTTTGGAAAGGTAAAGACATATCCTATGATTATCTTAAAGTGTTCGGTTGTAGGGCTTTTGTGCACATACCCAAGGATGAAAGGTCAAAGCTTGATAGCAAGACCAAAGAGTGTATTTTTTTTGGGTATGAAAATGGTGAATTCGGGTATAGGTTGTGGGATCCTATTGAGAAGAAGTTAGTGAGAAGTCGAGATGTGGTTTTCTTTGAGGAAGAAACCATTGAGAATGTGCAAAATCTCGACAAGGCCAAAATCTCTTCAAGAAACTTTGTTGATTTAACTCCTATCTCAACCAACAACCTAAATACCGAAACAAATCAGCCAACTTCAAGTCAACCAACCGAAACTAATGACCCACAAGAGGAGGAGAATGAACCCGAAATTACTATCCCTTCAAATGAGGCTTCTCAAGGGAAAGAATTAAGAAGGTCAACTCGAGATAGGCGGGCTAATACAAGGTACTCATTTAATGAATTTGCTTTGCTTGTAGATAATAGTGAGCCCGAATGTTTTCAAGAAGCCATGGTGTCGGAGCACAAGGATAAGTGGTTGGAAGCCATGCAAGATGAGATGAAATCTTTGCATGAGAACAACACATTTGAATTAGTGAAATTGCCAAGAGGCAAAAAGGTGCTCAAGAACAAGTGGGTGTATCGGGTTAAATTTGAGGGTCAAGAGGCAAAACCGAGGTACAAAGCTCGGTTAGTTGTGAAGGGATTTAATCAAAAGAAGGGAGTTGATTTCGAAGAAATCTTCTCGCCCGTTGTTAAGATGTCCTCAATTCGGGTGGTGCTTGGGTTGGCCGCTAGCTTGAATTTAGAGGTGGAACGACTAGATGTCAAGACCGCATTCCTCCATGGTGATTTGGAGGAGGAGCTCTACATGGAGCAACCCGAGGGTTTTGAGAAGAAGGGGCAAGATCACTTGGTATGCAAGTTGAGGAGGAGCCTTTATGGCTTGAAACAAGCGCCTCGAAATTGGTACAAGAGGTTTGAATCTTTTATGTGTGACAACAAATTTGAGAAAACTAATTCCGATAATTGTGTTTTTGTGAAAAAGTATTCTAGTGGTGATTTTATTATCCTCTTGCTCTATGTTGACGACATGTTGGTCGTTGGAAGTGATTTGACAAAAATCAAAGCATTGAAAGAGAGGCTTGGGAATGAATTTGCCATGAAAGACTTGGGTGCGGCAAGGCAAATTCTTGGGATGAGAATCACTAGAGACCGTAAGGATCGGAAGCTTTGGTTGTCACAAGAGAAGTACATCGAGAAGGTACTTCAAAGATTCAACATGAACAAGTGTAAACCGGTAACATCTCCTCTTGCTAGTCACTTTAAATTATCTCATGATGGTTGTCCCAAAGATGAAAATGAGAAGAATGAGATGAGAAATGTGCCATATGCCTCAGTTGTAGGCTCTTTGATGTATGCAATGGTGTGCACGCGACCGGATATTGCTCATGCGGTTGGTATGGTGAGTCGTTTTCTTTCTAATCCGGGTAAGGTGCATTGGAATACCGTTAAGTGAATTCTCCGGTATTTAAGGGGCACAACCAATTATTGCATTTGTTTTGGTGGCACAAACAATCCGGTATTGGAGGCATATACGGATGCCGATTGGGCCGGTGACATAGACTCGAGGAAGTCTACATCCGGTTATTTGATTTGTTTTGGAAACGGAGCCGTGTCATGGCAATCTAAGTTGCAAAAGTGTGTTGCACTCTCTACTACCGAAGCCGAGTACATAGCCATTACGGAAGCATGCAAGGAGTTAATTTGGATGAAAAAGTTCTTGCATGAGTTGGGTGTTCGGCAAGAGAGGTATGTATTATTTTGTGATAGTCAAAGTGCGATTCACTTGAGCAAGAATCCGATGCTTCACTCTCGCTCTAAACACATTGAGTTGAGGTATCATTGGATACGTGATGTTCTTGAGAGCAAGGAATTGGTGTTGGAGAAAATCCACACGAGTGAGAATGGTTCGGATATGTTGACAAAGTCGATACCATCATTGAAGCTAGAAATTTGTTGTGAGAAGGCGGGTTTGGTTGGAGGACACGCTCCATGAGTCGGGAGGAGGAGTTTGTTGGGTCCCTTACTCATTCCTCTTATTTCCTTTTTTATTTTCTGTTATTTGTAATAACTAAAGTTTGTAGGGTCTTATTTGTAAAATTTGTAAAGACTCTAATAAATCTCAGAAAACAGAAAATGGGAGTTGCTTTTTTCCCAACAAAAAATTCTTGATCTATCTCCTCTTTGATTTTCTCTCTTCAAAACCCTTGTTTTTCTCTTCAGTTTTGTCTTTCGATTTTCTTCTTATGCACGATTCTTAAACATAACAGATCAATGCGTGTGTCTACTCTGCTTCTTATCTGTCAACGTTTTATATAATCTATTATTATATGAATATGGCTCTCAAATTAAGGTACGTGACTTTCTTATGCTATAAATGCATTATTTTCTCCAAGTCTTTTTTTTTTTGAAAGCTTAATTGGTAGATGCAATATACTTCAAATGCAAATAATGAATTATTAAAATATCACTATATATCAGTAATCTAAAGGAGTTCGTAAGTAACCAAATTATGCGTGTAGAAATTGTCTTGCAATAGAAGATTCGAAAAAAAAATTATAATCTAAACTATTTTAAGGAGTACAGAAACTGAGGTTAGAGATAAGTTCTAGAAATGTGCAAGTTTGTGTAAACTGTAGTGTAAGTATTAAGAACTAATGTTTTTTTTGAAAGCTTGATAGCTGCTGTCTTAAGAACTAATTTTTAATATAGTAGGTATAGAAAATATTTTTCGCATGAAATATCGCATATTTTATATACGAAAAAATAGTCTTTTATAAATACTGAAATTAAAAAAAAAAATTTCTAACTTTGTTTCTAAGATCCACAACTTTGTATCTAACTTCGATAAGATACAAATTATGTCCAAAATATTAAAAAGTTGTAATAAATAGTATTCTTTTACATATTAAACATGAAATTTCGTCTAAAAGTAAATGAATGATAAAAGCAGTGTATTAAATGTGATTTTCTTAAAAAAAATTAGCACATAATTGTAGAAGCAAACAATTAGGGTTAATACGTTTATACTCATTTTAAATTAAGATCATACATTCAACATATGATATTATCTTGATTCTCATTAAAAAATTTAACAGTAAACACTTGTCTATTTCTGAATCTCTTTGGATATGTCAGCTTATAGTGCTTGAAGCAATATTGTGCATAATATATACTAAAGATTTTTTTTTGAATAAAGGTTGGAGGTCATGTCACCAAACTATTTAATATCTATTAAGAATTATCTCTTCTGAATTTTGAACCTACGACTTCCCACACAGAGAACGTTACTTTTGTCACTAGATCAAATGATGGTTTTCGGAACTAATTTAGATTCATATCAAGTTAGAGGAACGGCCCGAGTTTAAATTCAAATTTTTTAATTTTCTTAAAGAATCTGAATTCATGTTGATTGTACCATTTTACTTAATATGAGGGACGAATTAATTATATTGCCCTCTCATCTATTAAATAATTTGAAAATTATTAGATTCTTTCGGAATCACATTAATTTTCTTGTGAAATAAATAAAACCCCCAAGATTGATACTCCTTCTGGTCAAAGGAATCTTTTTGACCAAAACTCTGATTCGAGTAATTATTTATTTAATAAAAATTGGATTTCATTAGTCACCTTGTCTAGTGAAAAAATGATTGTGATTAAGTTGTTCGATCTTTCCTATAGACACCTTGTCTAGTGAAAATTTGTGAACTCCTTCGATTCAGATTTGAGTCTTTTATAGATCGGTCTCTTGCTGTTGTGTACTGTCGAACTGGTAACCTGACAATTTACCTGACAGATCGTACAGAAGCGGTTGCAATGATCACTCCGAATGAGCAATCTCGAACTCGGGCTGGGCCTATCGAGGGAGGCCTTAGCGGGCCTTGTCTTTGATTTTTTCGGCCCATTAGTGAGGTCTGGTTTGATGTCTTGTTCGGCGAATCCAATGCTTAGCTTAAGAGTAGTTTCTTAGAGCCTTTGGTACATAACCTTATCGCTGCTGAAAGATTATCTGGCAGGAGTAATTTCCAAAATAATTAGACATGCGCGCTTAACTTTCATAAGCCATTTCATTAAGCTTCTAACTATCCGATTTTATTTAATTTATCTGAAAACCTATTAGTTAAACAAGCAATATATTTATATTTTCAGTATTGAAAATGCAAAACAAAATAAAACAAATAAATGATTTCTTCCATATTTAATTTTTGCAACTTCCATGAACATGATTTAAGTTAAGAAAAAGCCAGGAAAGAGTTTCGTTTGCGTTAAATAACTAGAACAAATAAAAGCATGCAATGTATATTTTATAGCTGACAAAAACATCTAACCACGTACTCCATTAAGCAAAATTATTAAGAATATTATAATCTCTATTTATCTCTTTGAACAGAAGATAAAGCTTTTCTTTAGCTCCATCGCCAATTTCAGTTTATTTGTTGTTTTGATCTAGCTTTAATTTATACATTAATTTGAAACAACTAATTAGTTTGATTTATTCGCCAGATAAATTTATTTAATTTGCAGCATTAATTCAAACTTAATTTACAACATCAGCGGAGCTTTCTCTTTGCTCTTTTTTTTTAAAAAAAAAAAAGAGAGAAGTAGAATCATCCATCGATTTCCACTAAAATAAAGACCAATACATTGTTTACTGGTACTAGCATACTGGTACCAGGTACCAAAACAACGATCACCTACTCGTATTGGGAAATACCACTAAAAATATCTAATACACAAAACAAGGAAAATAAGCATGAAAGATCCTAGAATTTTAAGAAACTACAACAGTCGGTAATGAACAACTGCAACCACTATTAGAAATTAAGTACAAACCTTAATAACTAGCTACAAATCAAGAAATTAATCGATTAATAAATCAACAACAATGAAAAAAAAAAAACACCACATAAAATTAAACTAGGGGTTAATAGCAATCAGTTTTTGCTCCTTAATTCGATCATGTATTTTTGCTTCCGTCGACAAGCGCAATTTAATCTTCAAACATACGGCTCCACCATTTCATCAAACTTATCAACTGCGTTATCAAACTTTGAGGAAGAAAAGAAAAGACAGTAAACAAAAATTATTACGGAGCAAATTAATTTGCATTTTTATATGGTACGTACGTAGTTATACTCCAGAACCACTATATATGAGAACAAAGTAGGTCTGATGCTCATCGGATCTATTTTTGAGTCCAATGAGCTTCGAGACCGTCTGATCTGCTTTAAGATCTGTACACACAAAAATTGAAGCAGACGTGAATGCATTTTGAAGTGGTACGCATAGATTTTAATGCAAATCGAACGGTGGTTGAATCCATCAAACCAAAGTAGATCCAATATATGGGCGTTGGACTTACTCTGAATTCACTATATATATGTGCAACTTGCTAAAATATATATCCAACTTATTTATATGTGCAACTTACCACTCCACGCCATTATTGACCAGGTTCATGAATTATATATATGTACAACTTGCTAAAATTTTAATGCTAACTATCTGTTATTGTGTAGTTTAATTAATTAAGCACGTAATTCCAACGTACGTTCAATCCACTTGGCTTACTGAGTCTTCAAGGCACGTGCATATATATATATATATAGAGAGAGATGGGCTATGGTGCATTGCAATGCATAGGACATGGTGTGCATTGGACCATAAATCACCCATTGAAAGTCCAAATGACCGATCCAAACCGTTCATCTTGTTCTCCATATTAATATGTGCTTGGAGATCAAATTTTACATTTTTTGGAATTTTTTTACTATTTATTAAGCCACTTTGAAAATCGCTGATCCAACGGTGGCTTCTGATTTTACTGTTCCAAACAGTCACCGTTGGATCAGCGATTTTCAAAGTGGCTTAATAAATAGTAAAAAAATTCCAAAAAATGTAAAATTTGATCTCCAAGCACATATTAATATGGAGAACAAGATGAACGGTTTGGATCGGTCATTTGGACTTTGAATTGGTGATTTATGGTCCAATGCACACCATGACCTATGTATTGCAATGCACCATAGCCCATCTCTCTCTCTCTCTCTATATATATATATAGAGGTTGACTAAGATCAAAGTGGTAGTTCCGGAGCTTTGGTGCTACCAATTCGTTTTTCAATTTTGCAAAGTTCAAAACGTCGATCCAAACCGTTCAAGTTGTTCTCCATATTAAATCGTGCTTGGAGACCAAATTTTACATTTTTCTGAATTTTTTTACTATTTATTAAGCCACTTTGAAAATCGCTGATCCAATGGTGGCTTAACAAAACAGAAAAATCAGAAGCCACCGTTGGATCAGCTATTTTCAAAGTGGCTTAATAAATAGTAAAAAAATTCAAAAAAATGTAAAATTTGGTCTCCAAGCACAATTTAATATGGAGAACAACTTGAACGGTTCGGATCGACGTTTTGAACTTTGCAAAATTGAAAAACGAATTGGTAGCACCAAAGCTCGGGAACTACCACTTTGATCTTAGCCAACCTCTATATATATATATATATATAGCTTCAATGTACTTTTAAACTTTTCATTGGCACGTTGCTTTTAAAAATGAAATATGATATAAATTCAAGTTTCCTCAACTTTGCTTAAGTATAGCTTAGAAAAGTTTAGCCAAGATATTAATAGCTAGGAAAAATAGGAAAAAGAAAGAACAATTTTCATACCTTCTCCACGACGGATTCTGCAACTTCTGCACCATTATATACATTTTCGGCAAATTTCTCTACTGTTTTTAACACTTTCATTACATTCGAGTTTTCTGGAAGTGATCGTTGCGCATTCTCGGCCATCTTATCTACCGTCTCTGCTCCCGACTCCACAGCATTTAACAAAGTAATCGCGGTTTTCTCAATTTTATCTGATTTTGCATATATTTAAAGAACAATTAAGTAGTTTAATATTAATTCATTTAGTATCTGATTTTGAAAGATATATTATATGATATGTTGCAGGTATCGTACCTTCAATTCGTAATAAGTTCTTGTAGAATGGAAAGAACACCAGAAACGACCCCAAGAGCCATTTTGCCCTGCATGAAACCTCAAGTTTAATTAGAACACCAAACTAGAAAACAATAATATATCTGAAAAATTAAAATGGAAATATAATCTAATAACATGCTACTCTTTTATCAAACAACAAAGACAAAGAAAAAGATACGTACAAACTACAGAATATCGGTAAATTGGGTCCTCCTCCAGCATTACTTTTCTCAGTATTTATCCTGAAAGTGTACCAGTAATACAAATATATAAAGATTAATGTCTCGGAGACATGGGATCGATCGATGTATGTTAAAGATTAAAAAAAAAAAAAATTAACCGCAGGTTGAAATTATTTACCTTTTGTCATCCTGGTTCTCTTGCTCTGGGTCTCGAGGGATGGCCGTTGTCGGTGCTTGCTTAGCTCTTACCACATGCAACAGCTTGCTTCCTAGTTGCGATGCACAGTACATCGTGAGACCGATAACCGGCCATTTGATGTTCACATGATTAGACCGAGCGCTAAAGGGGGAATTGGAGACATTTGGTTTTGAGGGGTTGTTTTGTGGCACAAGTGAAGAAGTCATGAATATTGATTGGCTAGTGATCATTAGGATACATCTTTGTTGTGCTCAAGGAAGAGAGATTTTGGTTTTTGGTTGACTGTTTAATTTCTTTTGTAAAGTGGAGAGGTGAAGGGTCATAGATAGAGAGAAGGGAGACTGCCAATGGATCCTTATTTTATTGGAGAAACTTTGAATATTTATGTATCCGTTAACAGGAGAATAACACATGTTACCATATATATATAATTATTTCTCGAAACTTTTATTAATTCCGCTGTAAAATAAAAAAAACCCACAAATTAATTCGAAAAATATCAGGGCTTCCAATTCAATCTGCGGCTCTATACTTGAGAACCACAGATTGAATTGGAAGCTCTAATATTTTTCGAATTCTATAATTTCAGTGGTATTTTGGTTTATTTTTTTTAAATGGTATTAATAAAAATTTTGGAATTACTTCTTTACAAATAAGTTGTTTATATTAAATCTTTTAGAAAAATCAGTCATTGATCTAGTTGCTAAAGACAATACTCTGTGTGTGTGAAATTATTACAGATTCAAAATCCGAACAAGCAGTCTTTTATAGATATTTAAAGCTGAGGATCATTTTCTATTATTAATTTATTATCTTAAAAATTGCTGGGTGTGACAATGCATGAAAGTAGGGGTGAGTAATGAGCGAGCATGAGCGAGTTAGGGTATGCTCGTGCTCGCTCATTTAATAAATGAGCGAGTTGTTAAATGAGCGAGTTCAAGCGAGCGAATAAATGAGCGAGTCAGAAATGAGCGAGTTTTAAATGAGCGAGTTATGAGCGGCTCACGAGTTATGAGTACTAAAATTTAATAAATTGTCATAATTCAATTAAATAGAATAATAACAAAAAAAATCAACGGTATTACAAAAATATAATAATAACAACATAAACTAACAATAGCATCAACAAACAACAATCAACAAAAACTAAAGCAGCACTAATAAAAATCCAACATAAATCCAAAAACATAAACTAACAACAGCACACTGTTTTGAGGCGTCTGTTTAAAAAAATAAATAAATGTATAAACTATGAATATTTGGGATTGAATGTGGCGGCGGGATTAGATGTGGCAAATTTTAAATGAGCGAGTTGGGGCATGCTCATGCTCGCTCATTTAATAAATGAGCAAGTTGTTAATGAGCGAGTTTAAGTGAGCGGATAAATGAGCGAGTTCAAGTGAGCATTTAGTGAGCGAGTTATGAGCGGCTCACGAGTTATGAGCAATTTACTCACCCCTACATGAAAGTGCTCATTATTTTTTTTTAATATTATAAGAAAATTTATGTTAATTGACGAATAAGTAAAAGAGGAGGGTTCAAATATTTTTATTTTTTGTGCCTCCATCATAACTCAATTTTTAAAAACATTAATAAATCAAAATTTAAAAACTTAAACGTCAAAATAAAATAATTTTATGTGATCTATGTTATTTTCTCTATGTGCTCATACAAAAAAGTATCAAATTTTGAATTTATTTTTTATGTAAATCAATCATTTGAAAAATCAAATCAATCAAAGTCTAGAAATTATCTTCATTAGTACGTTTTTACAAGCTCTTGATGACAATCAAAACAAAGTTGAAATGTTACAATTTTTTACACGTGCATAGATAAAATGATGTATATCATATTCAACGGTTTTATTTTGACTTTTAAGTTTTAAATTTTAAGTTATTAAAGTTCTTAAAAATGGATGCATGATTGAGGCACAAAAAATAAAGGCATTTGAACCCCATGTAAGTAAAAATATAATTTTAAAGTATTTCATCCAAATTATAAACAATTTCATCATCATGTATAAATTTATTTTCAAAACAATATAAGCGCATCTGAAGTACAATTAATTAAGGAAATAATGTAGACAAAGAGGTGCAGTTATCATCAGTTATCACTCGTCTTATAATTAATTTAGCAGCTAGCTGATGGATAAAGTGAATAATTACTAAATAAATAACAAATAATGAAACAAATTTTCGAGTTCAATTAAATATACAAGACGAATTATACATTAAAAATATATATATAGATGAGCTATGCTGGGCTATAGAGTAATTGGAGTTTTTATTTTACGTTTTTGGTACGTTGGATGTGCTTCAAATATTGTGCGGATTCCATCTCAGATCAGCAAATTTTGTCGCTAAAATTTTGCTCCAGTCGCTGGACGCGTCTACATGAACGAAAATTTTATTTGATAAAAAATATTAATTTGTCGAAAATTTTAGTTTGAAAACTTGTAATCTTGTTACCTACATCAACCCAAAGAAAACTATATGTTATATTTCCAAAATGCATAAATTGACAGTTAATATTTTGTTCTTGTAAATTAGATAATTTTATGAATTGCTTTTTATATTACAAGGCAAGGAAAGTGTACAACATGAGGATTGCACAATAAATGTTTTATAATATCGGATCCTTTGTAAAAGAGTTAAAATCGACCAATATTGGAGGTCCATTACCAGGCTTTATAACAAATATCTATATGGAGCTCCAAAGCCTTCTAAAAAACCCAACTTGTCGTTTATTTCAATTCCTTCTCCACCTTAATCTCCTCAGAGCTTTTATGAACTTGACGCAACATGGAAAACTGGAAGAGAAGTTTCTGTTTTGGTCCTTAAAAAAGTTTAATATATATTTTTACCGTTTTTGTTTGATTTTTATTAGAGGGAATGCCTCTAATAATATACTAAGCCTCAATTTTTTTTTTTCACAAACTCTTTCTTAATGCATCTATATCATTCATCTAAGAGAAGATAAAGACAAACTTTGTTGTGAGCCACCTCTATCATTCATCTCACATAACTAAAAAAATTAACCACTTGCCCTCAAAAACCGATAAAATATAAGACCGACATTTTTCTTAAACAAACTACAAATATTTTATGCTTTTAATAAAGGATAAAATGAATATTTTATAATTTAAATTGAGTTTTAATATAAAAATTTTGTCAGTGTTTGAAGTTTAGATGAGGGAATACATAATTTCAGAATTTAGAGGAAATTCGTAATTTGGATGTTTTTGAGGAATATACGTGAAATTCCCCTAGAAATTGAAAGTTAATTTTAGGAGTGGAGAGGTTTTGATATTAAGATTGATTTAATTTTTATTTAGTGCTATGAAGCTGTTTTTAATTGTTAATGAATTGGTGTGATGGAGATGGTCTAAATGGTCATGTCACGAAATCTTCTTCCATTCGATAACGGGGTTAAGACTAATTCTGTTAAACCCGCCACACCAGTCATCATACGGAGCAATGGATAATATGTGAATCTTATATGAAGCTCCTCCGTCTTAGTTGATTTTTCTACAATTCATTCCCACCACTAGCTTTCAGAGAGAAAGCAGAGAGGTAGGTAGAAGAAGAGAGATCTTAGCATACACATACAGGGAAGTGTTTTCTGTATTCACAACAGAGAGAAAGCAGAGCAAGCAGAGCTGCAGAGGGACTACGGATAGAGAGGTACGGCTTTATATATAGACCTCATCTTTACAGTTTTGTTCTGCTAATGAATTTCCCCGGACATTATTATTTTCAGGGTATATTTGTCATGAAATTAGTTCTTCCAACATATTAATTACCATAACAAAGCATATGTAAGATGCTTTCTTTCTCTTTTTGAAAGAATACAATTACATACCCATGCATCAACCAAACAGCAATGAAAGAAACAAAAGGAAAATATTATCTACAACACCGTTGACTGTCCCTCAACGGTCCACTCAAGCCTTATTTTCCAGTACCAAAGCCGGTACTAGTGACCACAAAATAGTCAGCTTTAACATCAAAAAACACTAAACCGAACCGGTGCAAACAACTAACTAGTTTATTGCAATTCGGACCCCCATAAACCTCAAAATTAGAACGGAGCCTTCCAAATTTATTTTGGTATATGTGACATGTAATGTCATAATTAGATGCCCTAGTTCCGAGTAAGTTTGTTATGTTTCAGGCTGTTAAAACTTTGATGTGAGTCAAATATCATGATGACCTCTCTTGATTTTAATCTGAGCTAACTTGGGATGGTATGGTTTGGAAAATCCGTCGAGTAGGACCTGTATCGACCGGATCCGAGCATTTTTTCCCTCAAAAATTGGTTGAATCATGTTGACTCGGCCGAGTTAATGGATTTATGGTTCAAGGTAGTCCGATTCTTTCAGTTCTGAGCTGATTTCTTTCGAACTTTGACCGATTCTGCGTATTTAACTGTTTTTCATATCTGAAACGATTATGTTTTGTAAATAGAATGAAAGAGAGGAGAAAAGAAAGGTCTGACGGTGAGACGAGTAATTGTAATTCAAAGAAAATGAGCTGATTTGTTAGGGTCTTTCCTTATTCAATACATATTTTTCGATTAAATTTTTAATTTAATTAGCTCAGACTAATTGGCTAGAACAGTCCTACTCTTTGCAATGTTGTACCAAAAATATTTCAATCCCGTGTCAATCGACTTTATGATTATATACAACACGAAAGTTACACAAGCAAAATAATTTAGTATCAACGAAATATTTTTTATTATTTTCTTATCCTCGTTTACATTAGATCTATTTCAATGATTCAAAGATTTAATTTGTGCTCTACATTTTTTTTATAATATATCATCCATAAAAATAATTTATGTTTTATATTAATCTTTTGTCTTAACATAATTGTTGGAGAAACTATTTTTTTACAATTTATTTTTCCTATTTTTAAATACAAAACAAGATTTTTTAATAAAAAATCCGAGTTTCCGATCCGATTCAATGGATTCCTACCAATTCACCCGATTTTGATTTTGTGGTCAACTTACCGATTCTAATTCTGATTTTCATAGCCATGATGGTGAGAAAATAGAATAATCAGTATAACAAAATAGAAATAGAGATAAAAAAGGAAGTGAAACAATCTTTGTTATCTCAATTACATGTACAATCCTCTGGCTTATATAGAGAATGATTACAGCAAAATCTTTCCTTCTAAGCTAACTAACAGAATGTTGTTTTGCTAACTAATCCTGTAACTGAATCTACAATTCTCTTTGAGTCTCTGATTGTGTTTTGACTTCCAGTAGAGTCTAGAATGGACATCTCCATTGTAATCCTATTAATCAGAAATTCAGAACCAATTTGCTCAATACAGAATGAAGACGTAACAGCCACATTCTTTTATAACAAAACTTCAAATGGAGACTAAAGAAACCTGAATGATTTATACCCCGACTCATCCAAGGATGCTAGAGAAAAGCATTACACGAATTTTCTTCTTCCTCTTTGTTTTTCATTTTAATGTTTCAGTTCAGTTTCTTTGGTTCACTACGATGTGAATTGATGTAAAAAATGACATGCAAAGTTGCAAACAGCCTAAGATTCCAACCCAAACCCAACTGGTACAAATCTCAATGAACTTTTACTGATCTGAAATGAATCTAATCCTGATTTATATTCTACTATTTCTTTTGTAACCGTCTTTTTTGCAATGAGAAATTGAACAATTAATTTGGTGCAAATTGCAGTTACTTGGCAGTTTGCAACTCGGAAAGCACAAATTCTACAACATAGTTTCATATGGCTTCAAAAGGGCTTTGCCATGGGAACTCCCAAGAAGAAGGGAATTATGTCCAAGATACACCGAATGCACCACAAGCTGTTTTTGGCTGTTACCAGACAATACCACCAACTTTTTCGAATTACAACATAAACCAGAATGTCACACCAGAATGCCAAGAGGTTTGTGATCTCACGTCCAATGCAGTAATCAACTACATAGGCCAAATTCTGTTAGAAGAAGATATAAATGATGATATAAACCTATATCAAGAAGAGGCAGCTATTCGAGAAACTGAGAAATCGTTCTATGATCTCCTTGGAAAAGAGTACACTCTTTCACCTACCTTGATCAAATTCCATCCGCCTCAAAATGATAACACTATAAGTATTGGTTCCAGTAATACTATTAAAAGTGTTTCAGAAAATGATGTGCCAACACACAGTAATTTGAGACCCCTCTTGACCAGTGATGAAAGTATATCTTCTTTATTTATGGAGAACTTTCCGGCCATGCAAGTCCAAAAGGGTGCTGAAGAAGCAAGGAAGTTTCTTCCAGCAGTTGAAAAGTTGTTTGTTGGTTTAGAGCCAAATACAATTGATTTTCATGAAGAACTCCAAACAAACTACGCCAGCGAGAACAAATACGCATGTTACGAGACCTATACAAAAAGGAGTACTCTTAATGGTAGAGAATCAGATCTTTCAGAGGGGCGAGCTTGCAAGCACCAAGCACTTTCCTCAAATGAACCGGCGAGAAATGAGAACTTGGATCAATTTCTCCTTTCCCACGGTAGTGAATATGAGAAAGAGGTAATCTCCATACGTGAAATTGTGAAACAAGAAATGAAAAATGAGTCACTGGAGCGTCAGGTGGACATAAGAACTAAGAAGGCATTAGGAAAGGAGGAAATTGGAGATGGCATGGTGAATCTTTGTTCTCTCCTAATGCACTGTTCTGAAGCAGTTTCTGCTGATGATTACAACAAGGCCTCTGAACTCATCAAGCAAATAAGGAAACACGCATCCCCTAGGGGAGACTGCGACCAACGTTTGGCATATTATGTGGTGAATGCACTCGAGGCACGCTTAGTTGGTACGGGAAGTGACATCTACCATGAACTATTGTCAAGTCAAGGAAATGTGACCGAGTTTTTGAAGGCATTCCGAGTTTATCATGCAATTTGCCCATTTTTTAGGGCATCATATTACTTTTCTAACCAAACAATCCTTAACGTCTCAAAAAATGCCACAAAGGTTCACATAATTGACTTCGGAATCCACATGGGATTCTTATGGGCATCTTTGTTTGAACGTCTCTTGAGCTTAGGAAGTACGCCGCCTAAAATCCGTATAACTGGAATAGAATTTCCGGAAAAGGGATTTCGCCCAGGCAAACTAGTTGAAGAGACAGGAAGGCGGTTGTCAGAATATGCTCAGAGGTTTAATATCCGTCTCAAGTATCAAGGTATAGCATCCACATGGGAGAACATTAGAATAGAAGATCTTAAAATTGAGAAAGATGAGATTTTAGTAGTAAATTGCTTGTATCAACTTGAAAAGCTTGCTGATGAGACAATTTCCATGAGCTGCCCTCGGGATAAAGTTCTAAGCATCATAAGGGAGATCAAACCACGTGTTTTTATTCATGGGATTGTTAATGGCTCTTATAGTACGCCGCTCTATACAACCCGATTTAAGGAAGTTTTGTCCAAGTTCTCTTCAGTTTTGGATATTTTTGAGTCAAATATGCCTCGAGAGAGTGAGGTGAGGCTCCATATAGAAAGAAATTTTGCGAGTCCGAACGCAATTAATGCAATAGCTTGTGAGGGTTCTGAGAGAGTGGATAGGCCTGAGACGTATAGGCAGTGGCAAGCTAGGAATCTTCGGGCCGGTTTTGTGCAGTTGCCGGTGGATTCACTGATCAAGAAAAAGATAAAGAGAACAGTGAGAGAGCTCTACCACAAGGACTTTTTTATTGAAGAAGATAACAAATGGCTTCTATTGGGATGGAAAGGAACAGTCATATTTGGGTTGTCCACATGGATCTCAAATGAGGATGAGAGCGTTCATTGCCAGACTAAATAGTACGAGCATGCATGATAAACTTAGCTATAGTTAATTTGTGAATGGTTTTGATGTATCATTTTAAGCATTTTATTTCTTTTTCACTAATAATTTGAAAAATGGAGCTTGTACAAGTCTACACGAAATGTTCCAAAGTTTCTGGATTGGTGTACTTTTAATTGATATCCATATTTTATTTAGTATTTTTTTATTTTTTTTGTAAGTCTACACGAAATGTTCCAAAATTTTAAAGAAATTAGGAACAATATATATTTCAAAAGAGCTTCATAATTAAAATAGCACAAATTTACCTGTGTGACGTGCTCATCAGCAACTAGATGAAATGTACGTAGCGAGACTCTGGATTCCCAATCCATGTGACTGATGCATTTCTTATGGCCTTCACCGGTATTCAAAGGTCTAATTAATCCTAATTATAACCTGTACACGAGATCAAAATCACGGCATGTTAATCACGATACGGCATGGCACAGCACGTTTTTTACACTAGTAGGCAGCTAGATTAAATACAACAAACAAACTAATAAATGTACAGCAATTATAAGACTGTACCGTCTATACAGCTGTGTGCTTCATGAACGCAAGTCCAAGAGTACACAGGTCTAGGTTGAAGATATTGTAGCGCCCTAGCTGTAGCATGTAAGTCTAAGCCCTTAATTTAGGAAATAAATCTGCTACCATCCTAAGGGATTGTAGGTCCCTACAATTCCAAATCCAACCTTTCATTTATTTTGAAATTCATCCACAAAAAACAATTTCTATAGACATTCATACAATCTAAAAAATGAAAAGTTGGATTTGGAATTGTAGAAACCCTAGTTTGAAGCCATAGTAGCGCCTAGTTTGAAGTTTATGCAAACTGTACTGCAACCATCTATCTAGTGTGAAAGGAATTGAATTCGTATCCTCTGTATTAACTAAAAAATGAATCTTTTGAATTAATGTATATGAATGGTCCGATTTATTTTAAGAGCCGTACAAACTAAATCTACATTAATATTAAAAGAGCCGGATTAATTCCATTTAAAATTAGACGGCCGAGTTGCATTCATTCAAAAGAAGCTTTTTTTTTTTTAATTAATGCAGACTCGAAGGAGTTGTAGTCCGTATCCTATGAGGTAATAAAATATAATTTTTTTTAGATCCAAACCGTCTGATCAGAATTTGGGTTAACTAAATTCGAGGTAAAATGTATGGAGCCTCTTTAATATCTGTGTGAATTCTGATCGGATGGTTTGGATTTAAATAGAAATAGTATGCTACCTTAGGTGATATGTATTCAAGAAATTGAGGGTGGTCTGATGAGCACAAGACCAAATTTGATTTTCGATCGAAGTTGTCCGGTTCACGTTAAGATTCGTGCTGATTAAGTTGCATGAATCTTAACACGGATCAGATAGTTACGATTGAACATCAAACCGAATTTGAGCTAGGCCTATCGGGATGCCCTCCACTCATAGAATTTTTTTTTATAAACCACAATTAAAAAAAGAAAATTATGAAACCAACATGATTATTTTTTTTTCACAAAAAATATAAGAACTGAAATGTTATTTCGGTCGCGATTCTTTTTTCGGGACCGAAATGGCAATTCGGTCCGAGATATTTTCACAATTTTTCAATGTTTTTTTTCTTCTGAAATTTGTGAAAATGACTCGAACCGAATTGCCATTTCGGTTCCCAAAAAAAAAATGAGACCGAAATGGCATCTCGGTTCTTATAATTTTTGTAAAAAACAAAACAATCGGTAAAATCTATTTTTTTATTTATTATTTCTAAAAAAAATCCCACTCTTATGTGTAGAGCTTCGATTTTGAATTAATTGAGGAGTCAAAATAATCAGCCAAGCGTAGACGAGCATGAACCCTCGGTTTTCTTATTTTTTCAAGAGTAGAATATCTCATTTAATTGAGTAATGTAATATATGTAGGAGGTGTTTAAAGATTTGTAATTAATTTTTTATCAATACAAAATAGTAGACTGGCAATTGCCAACCTACCATCAAAAACAAAATAATCAGCCAAGCGGCAATTATACAAAGACACGTGCTAGTTTGGAAAAGATCGAGTCCGTAGAAAATAATTACACGCTAGTTGAATTCTACGATTCTATCTTAAGAAGAAGTGCTGAAAATAAATAATTAATTAGAGATCAATTGCATTTTAATGTACCTTTAAATTCCGTAGCATAAAAATAGATACCATATAGAAAATTAAAATCATATAAAAAAATCAATAAATTTTAGTTTCTTCTCTCTCAAAATTCAGCAAACTTCAATATATATGCTAAAAAATTTCACACTAGGGCAAGTTCGGGCCTACGACATATTCTTCTATTCTATATTATATAAGTTATGTTTTATTTGATATTTCTCATAAGTGTTTTACTATTTAAAAAAAATACTCTTTTTTTTTATTTGAATGTGGTTAGAGGCTTATGATGATGTTTTGCTATTTTATTTGTAAAAATCTTTAATTTTTAAACAGTTCTAAAACTTATATCGATTTCACTCTAATACTAATAATCATATGAAATTTAAAAATAATGTGACATAAGTTTCTGTGCATCTTTTTATTGTTACAGACATGTAAATTGCAAAATAAAAAAATTATATTGTTATAATTGATGTATTTTTTTTTTTCCAATTTTTAGATATGCGAAATCTCAAATTATTCAGTTGGTATTATGGAGATAATGTATTTAATAGGGTAAAGAAGTTTATTTTTATTTTTTATTATGTACATTCTAAGATAAAAGTAAATAAGATTGTCTGTATTTATTATTATTATAGTCTAGAATCACATGATCTTTCTTAAAATAGGACATACACAAACAATTTTTATCTTTGTAACGTCCAAAGATTAAAAAAAAATGAATTTTTAAATTAATATATTTTATATCTCCACAACATATGCATTTATAAAATACTTTAATAGATGAAACAGTAGGAGAGTTCACAGTCAAACTCAGAGAAAAAGAATGCACCACAAACAAAACAAGATAGTGGTGTGACTGCTTAAATGTTAATACACAGAGAAAATAATTACTTGGGTTACCAATTCTGTTTTAACCTGAACTTTTGAACAAGATTTAATTAGCTATAAACTAAAATTTTTGACAATTTTTTTTTATCTAATAGCTAATTGCAGATGAAAATTTAAATCTAAACAAATTATAACTAAATTAAAAATTTCAAAAGATTTGAAACCATAAATCCAATGAAAATTGAAAATTGAAATTTTTCGGTTATAAATAATAAAATTTGGATTTAAGAGAGGAAAGTAACGACCCGGCTACACGAACGATCACATAGTGCCATCCTCAAATCCTTTCTTCCTTTCTTTCGTATCTCACTTACAATATGACCCCACCCCAAATTAATCTTTCCTTTATTTTCTCTCTCACAGTCTCACTTACCAGCGGACCCCACCCATTATTGCTTCTCCTCTCTGGAGAGGGAGGGAAAGACGCTCCCAAACCGAAGTCGAATTGAATTTGGTGGTTCAAATCCGCGCACTTACTAGTTACCAAGGAGAAAGGAGATGTCAGAAGGATTGAGAGAAACTTACCAATTATTGTGAATGAATATGACTACAATGTATAGTTGACAATTATTAAGTAAAATCAAAATATTAATTTTATGGCAAACTGACGGCAATATTCATCAAAATTTCAAACTAAATATATTGCATGACAAATTGTATATCAAATTCAAACAAACTTGAAATGCATTTGATTATCAATTAAATTAAATGTGACAAAATCAAATTGTTAAGTTTTTAAATTGCTTGATGGATGATGAAAAAACAATTTTATATAAATTGGACATGATACAAGCAATAATTCTATTTTTTTTTTCTAAGACTGGGCAAGTTTTAGATCATTCTAAGTGATATTTTATATGAATAGGATAATTCTAGTATACATCCAATTTAGTTGTTCATTTATAAATATTATTCAAATATAAAAAAAAATTATGAGGATAAATATTTTTCTTTGTAATCATGTAATAAATATAAAGTGAAAGACAAATATTTTTCTTTTTCTATTTAAAATTCGGCCAATCCAAAATTTTACATTTTAATAAAGGAAAATGCCAATATGCTATGACTAGCATAGAGGACCTCCGTGCAATGACTCAATATTTGAATTTTTAAAATCTTAACGGTCGATCTGAACCGTTCAACATGATCTCCATATGAATATGTACTTGCTTACCAAATTTTATATTTTTTTAGATAGGTAGAAAATCACTTGATCTGAAAATTCTACACCATTCAGATCAAGTGATTTTCTACAGATCAAGTGATTTTCTACATATCTCAAATATTGAGTCATTGCACGGAGGCCTTCTATAAACATATGCAAGTAATCAAACTTTCATGCCAAAATTTGGAGGCTGACATGTGGGTCCGTCCAAGCGTTGAGCAGGACTGGCCCTGACCTAGGGTACCCAGGGTGATGGCTCCAGAAAGCCAGGGGGCCCCAAAAGAAACTTTCTAGCTTCTCCCCGCCTCCTTTGTGAAACGAGAAAAAAAAAAAAACCTAACTCCCGCCTTGTGAAAGTGAAACGAGAAAAAAAGAAAATTAAACTTTAGCTTTGTCAGCAAATATCAAATTTCTTTTGTTTCTACAGCGAATATCAAACTTTTGCCAATTTTTGCCAATTTTGTTTCTACAGCAAATATCAAGGTAACTCAAAAAACCTAACTTAGCATAGCTTTTGACACTTTTTTATTATCAAATTTTGTTTGTACAGTGAATATAAAAAAATGGCAAAAAAATGTAACTTAGCGTTTGCCATTTTTTTTTTAATTTCTATGGCAGATATCAAAATTTAGGTAAGTCATAGTTTGATCCAAGTTAGCACAGTAGCAACGACTCAACGACACAGCGACTTTGTCTCATTACCTAGGTTCAATCCTTTTATTATTTTGTTTATCAAGAAGCAAGAAGTATGATGTGAGTATATTAATCATGGACTCATTATATATGTTTTATTTTGAGGGGTATTGGTTTTATGTCCCTCTATTTTGTATGATCTATTGATATATTAATAAAAAATTATGTATATTAAGAGCTCAAATTTTTGTCTCGTTTCGGACCCCAGAATTTTCAGAACCGGCCCTGGCATTGAGATTTGTTCAAGTAAATGTAAAATGTTGAGATCTTTATCAGACGGTGAAGACAGGAAAACTGAGTAGCTATTAAGAATATCTAGTATTAAGAAAGGAAATCTATATATAATTTATTGAATGTTAAAACTCTAATTGATAATACCTAGTAGCTGTACTCTGTATTTGACATTCAAGTTGTATATACTTGTATATATATCGTGTTGCAATATATAGTGCAATTGAACTTGTTAATTACGATATTAATTGGTTATTACCTTTTCTTTTCTTTTTTGCACAGTGCACAAAAAGGCAAATATACCCTTCTTAATATATAAAAAAAAATATATCTTGCAAACATAGATCATCTCTAAAATGTAAAACCCTACCATGATAGCTCTCATATGCGCTAGGAACAAAACAATCTAGATATATCTGGTGGTCCAATTCATGAAGAAACTTCAAATTTACATTGACGTTGTATAGGATTTAAAAAGAAAAGGACGTAAAGTGTTACTTTAGATTTTTTTTTTTTTAAAATGTATTTTTGAGGGGGCTGCTATTTATTTTTTCATAAAATGATTAAAATTTACACTCAAGTTTAAGTGGATGATGTCTTACTGTATATCTATTTAGGCGCTGGCTAAAATAAATTTGAGAGATATAATATTTTATTATTTTTTCATTCATAAAAAGAGTATTTTAATTATTCTAGTTCACATATATATAAAGATTAATGAATGAGCATATTACACAGCTTGCATTGTGGACCTATGTATTCATTTTTTAAGTTCAAACAATCAATACGAACTATTCAATATAATTTTCATATGAAAAATATATTTGCAAACCAAATTTTATATAATTTTTAAATTTTATTTCTGCTTTTTTAGATAGGTAGAAATTCACTTGATTTGAAAATTCCGGACCATCAAATAGTAATGATTTTCTAAAAGAAATAATAAAGAAATTATAAAAAAATATAAAATTTTCATATGAAGATTGTGTTTAATGATTTAGATTCATCGTCTGCACTTTGAAAATAGATATATAAAAAGAAAAACTATCTTTAGAGTATCAAATTTCAAAAATAAAAATTCATAAACTATGTATGTGTTGAAAATTGAGATACGTAAATAAATATTTTGACAAAAGAAATTAATAACCGGATGCAATCAAAATTTCAGCCAAAAACAAAAAGAAGATAATGGTCTCCTGCGCAGATCGAAAGTAAAGACACCAAATTGTCGCATCTTCGACCCCTTGAATCCCAGACACAGATCAGATTGTTGCTTGGTTGTTTCAAAATCGGACCAAATTACCCCTCTGCTTCTCCCCCACTGAATGCCACACCGCCGCCACATTCTCTATTCCAAACCTCTCACTAATACTCTCCCTTTCTATTTCACTACTCACTAATCATATTTCACCATCTCCTCTCTCTCTCTCTCTCTCTCTCTCTCTCTCTCTCTCTTACCCGACCTCTCCTCTCTTCCTTTTTCTAAGTGGTATAATACAATTCTCTTGCACATGCACATCAACTGTTTGTGAAAATGTCTCTCAGAGATATTCTCACTACCAGCAGCAGATTTTGACGGCTACGCTTCGTACACGTTCTCTAAACAAGGTTTCAACCTCTTCTCTGAACAATGGTAACAGCTCTGCTCTCCCCTGCCACTTCCTTTAAGCCAGTAATTTAGCACATTGATTGATTATGGTGATTTTTCACTAAGAGTATCATTCTGAGGGATACGTCTAATTTATTTGAATATTTACTAGTTTTTGAGGTAATTAGGGTTCTCATAGTTCTTAGGATTAGTGCATGTTACCTCACAACATCTAAACTTGCTTTGAAGGTTACAAGCATAATGGTGACATAATATTATAATGAATCATGAAAAGGCAATTCATTATTTGATCAAGTATTTACTTGAGCATAATATCTTTATGAGCAGGTTACAGTACCAGTTGAAATCAAAGACTCAAATATCAGTTTATTTTGCAATTGAGCTGATCAAGTTTGGTACCGGCATGTTCTGGTTACCACTGTGCATGCACATTATCTACTGCTACAGTTTCAATTTGTAAGGTTAAGTTTAATTTTAGATTTCTTTGGTTTAGTTATCTCCAGCAGGAGTAATTAGTTTATTGGGAAATAAACAGGCTGGTATTAGATTGTTTATTCGTAATGTATTTGTCCAATCATACCAAATCTGGATTTCTCACCTCTTTAGTACAGTATAGAAATTAGATCTAAGATCCTCAACATAGCAATGACTTGTAAATTGGACAAAAGGAAAACACAAAAAGTCCCAAGTAATTACTAAAATCTGGTTCATAAAATCGAAGTTTGTCTGATGCAGACCACTACTAGCTGAATAATTACTGGTATAAGAGTATTGAGTTCAAATATTAATTAAGTAAATAGGGAGTCCTCTATTTAGTCTTTTGCTACATTTATTATGATACTGTGATTTATTATTTATCAAGTTTTGAGTCTCATGTTGCTTGCTTTCTTAGATGACCTGCTCACTGACAAAACCCCTAACCGGAAAAATTGACCAAAAAGCCCTTTGGGAAGAGCCCAAGTTGACCTTCACTGCCCACAATAAAGCACATCTTAGTCCAAATAAGAAATATAATGAATGAGTATGGCATTGTATAACACAAAAAAGGCATCTGGTAGTACCCAATTAACAGTACATAGAGTAGCAGCATGGTAGCTGATCCAAGTTGAAATTGTACCAACCTGGAAAACTTCATCTATTTGTGTTTGACTATCTGCATTGTGCATCACTATTAAGAAAAGATTGACATCACGTACTGGACTGATGCCTAACTAGTACTGTTATGTTACTATAGCCTAGTCATGTTATGCAAAATTTATTAACCATTCTTTCATTTATGTTTTGTAGGGAATGTATTGATGAACTTTTAGGTAACTATATAGCTGAACAAGGGGTGCAGCCATTTTTAGAGGCTACCAACATTCTCTAGTGAACCATTTCCGTGGGGCAGTTGTAATCATTTTCAATACATGGCCATGGGGATCCGCCAATTGGAACTGGCTGTAAAAGAACATTGTTGGTCGGGCACCCTTACTATTAAAGATGCTCTGCAATTTTTTAATCTCTTGTTAGCTGCTAAGAGCCCGGCACCATCCATCTATTCCTTTAATCATCTGTTTAAGGCCTTAATTCGTATGAAGAACTCAAACAACCATTATGCAATTGTATTTTCACTCTTTAACCGTTTGAGCCAATCTAAAGGTGTCGCACCCTCACCCAATGTCGTGACCTATACTATGCTGATTGACTACTGTACTCGGATGAATCGGCCTAGACTCGGGTTGATTTTCTTTGGACGGTTTATTAGGGAGGGCCAGAGAGCTGATGCTTGCTTCTTCACTCCTATACTGAAGGGCCTCTGTTATGAGAATAGGATTAGTGAGGCTGCTGCCATGGTGTTCCATAAAATGCCTAAGCTGGGTTGCACACCGAATGTGATCTCCTACAGCACTGTTATTGATGGCCTTTGTAAAGAAGGTGCAATTAGTAAAGCATTTAGTTTGTTTGAGCGAATGCTTTCAGAGGGTATTCTGCCAGATGTAGTCACATATAGCTCTTTGATTGACGGCCTTTGTAAAGAAGGCACAATTAGTAAAGCATTTAGTTTGTTTGAGCGAATGCTTTCAGAGGGTATTGTTCCAGATGTTGTCACATACAATTCACTGATTAATGGCCTGTGCAAGGAAGGAGATACTGAGAAGGCAGAGGAACTGTTGTCCTACATGGTTTCTCAGGGAATTCAACCTAATGTTGTGACATATAATACTCTGGTGGATGGGTTGTGCAAGACAGGGCTATTGGACAAGGCAGTGGAATTGCTTCAGTCCATGGTTTCTAAAGGGCATGATCCCGATGTTGTGACCTATAATACCATCATTGATGCACTATGCAAGGAGGGGAAAGCTGAAAAAGCAGAGGAGGTGCTATGTAATATGATTTCTAGAGGTAAGCACCCTGATGTTTTTACCTACAGTACTCTTATAGATGGGCTCTGCAAGATGAACAAACTAGAAAAAGCAAAGAAGTTGTTGAACGAGATGGTTTCAAAGGGAATATTGCCTAACACCGTGACATGCAGTGTTATTGTGGATGCACTTTGCAAGAGGGGGGAACCTGACAGAGCAGAGAAACTATTGTATGATATGCTTGATCATGGTGCCACTCCTAATGTTATCACATATACTAGTGTTATAAATGGATATTCTAAGCTAGGCTGTTGGAAAGATTCGATTAGAGTTTTCAAGGATATGATTGATCGAGGTTTTTTGCCGAATGAGGTTACATATGGATCAATGATGGATTCTTTGTGCAAACAAGGCCAAAGTAAGGAAGCTCAAAAGTTGCTTGACTTAATGGTAAGGGGAGGTATAAAACCAGATGCTGTATCATATAGAATTTTACTTATCGGCTATGCAAATTATGGCAATATTGGTGATGTGATGAATATACTAGATAGAATGCATCTCAATGATGTTGTGCCCGATCTTTCGACTTACACTTCCTTGCTGAAATCATATGCTAAGAAGAGAAAAGTAGACGAGGCTATGGGCGTGTTGAACAGAATGAACCAAGAAGGGGTGAAACCCGATTTAGCTGCCTCTGCACCAATATTAGAACTACTTTTGAAAATGGGGCGAGATGATGATGCGAGAGATCTCATGGACCAGACAATTAGTAAGCCGAATGATTGAAGTGCCGAGTTTAGTTGAAGACAGCTCATTTGAATTTAGATAATCACATGTAATTTGGCCAGTTTGTTGCTCTATTAAATGAAGTACTTCTTACTGCTTTGCTCAATATTTCTCTTATTCTGGATATTTTCTTTCTTCCTTTTTACTGTTCTTTCGTTATTTGTAATGTTTTCAAATTTGGATCTGGTTTCTTGTGTGTGTGTGTGTTTTTTTTTCTCTTTGTAAATTTTACTCAGCACTTTTATATATTGTAAACGCATACGGAAATGTTACACACAAAAAAAAAAAAGTTTCTTTTGGGTTCACAATGCACTTACTTTCTATTATAATGAATATGCAATATAAATAATAAATGATGCTTTGTTTTCTTTTGAGAAATATGTATTTTATGACATGCTATATAAGTATTAGATGCCTGGTAGAATAGATGATCTCTCCTTTCAGAACTAATTCACTCGCCAAAAAAATTAGCAGGCCAAACAACATTAATTGCTTACCTAATAGGATATTGAAATAGCCATTTTAAAAAAATTCATGCGATTCCAATCTATTTATTAGCTTCACATTATACATCACTTCGTGGTAACCAGCTGTGAATTCCAAGTAAGACAAATATATTTTTCTTTTTTATTTATACATCTACTTTGAGCAGATGACCTGAATGAACCAAATGAGGTGGCTACTCATTCTTTTATTCCTCACATGGTTTATGTACACAATGGATAATTTTCTTGATGGTGGATGACTTTACTAGTTTACTAGCACTTGTGGGGTATATATCGAAATGTTAAGAAAATAATGGGTATAAATGAAATTTTATTTTTTACTTTATGTTGACTACTGCAGTGTTTGTTTTTAATTTTCTTGGTGGGGTATATATCGAAATGTTAGAAAAACAATGGGTATAGATGAAATTTTGTTTTTTAACTTTATGTTGACCACCGCAGCGGTTTGTATAGTTTTCTCTTCCGCTAAAATTAGGTCTCAAGTGTCGGGTGGTACATGGTACTTCTCCAAACCTCACTAGTTTTCGCTCCATTTCTATTTCACTGGTCACTAATCATACCCCATCGCCTCCTCTATCTCTTCTTCAGACGCCTTCATCCTTACAAATTCCTCTCTTACCCCAATTCACTGCAGATGGTATAATAGAACTCTCTTGCACGTCAAGTGTTTGTGAAAATGTCCCTCAGAGATTTTCTCACTTCCACCACCAGATTTTGACGGTTACTGTATCCTATAGTGTCTTGATCAGCTACTGTATCCGAATGAATCAGCCTAGACTAGGCTTGGTATTCTTGGGACGATTTATTAAAGGCGGGCAGAGAGCTGAACCTAACATCTTCAATCCCTTTCTTAAGGGCCTTTGTTCTCAGAATAGGATTACTGAGGCCGTAGCCATGTTCAATAAAATGCCAAAGTTGGGTTGTACACCTAACGTGATTTCCTACACCACTATTTGTTGAGAAATATGTATGTTTATCGTATTATGAGAGTTGTAGGGTTATATAGGCAAGAAAGGTATTATAGAAGTTGTAGGGTTGTTTACGCAAAATGTACCGCCTATATAGGCCCAAAGGAACACAGGAATCAATTGAATTCATTTTTAGAACCATTTCCTCTTTGTCAATTTGGTATCAGAGCTGAAAAAAACGAAACCCTAAAATCGCTACAGTAACCGCGCGCTACAGTAACCGCGATTCCACAGATTCAAGGCAGAGCCACCTCCGCCCAGCTCCGCCCGACTGCCTGAGCTCCGCCTCTCTCCGTTCAGGTCGCCTGACCCTCCTGGTCACGGCCTGAGCTCCGCCAGGTCCCGGAGCTCCGCCACAGGCCGCCTCTGAGCTCCGCCCCTTTACAGCAGATCCGGCTGAGATGGTCTAGATCTGCTCCGTCCAGCGCTGTTCCGACCAGATCCGCCTCTCCTTTTGCTCCGCCTCCGCCCTGCTCAGCCTACTCCGCCTCTCTTTTTCGTGGCTGAACCTACCTCCTCCGCCAGCCTTTTCTGAGTCATTTTTTGGCTCCGTTTTTTGGTGACAGATCTGATCCGATCTTTATTTTTGCCTAGGTCAGATCCATATTTCTTCTTATTCCCTTCTGTGCTTGATTTGGCCGGCGTGGGGGGCCCTTACCCCACGATACCCGAGATTGGGGTTTGAGCTCGAATCTTGATGAGATAAATCAAGATCGGGTCACGAGAAGGAAGAAGAAAGGGGGAGATGATGTGGATGTGGATCTAAATCGGGTCAAGAAGAGTCAAGAACTCGATTTTGTAGAGGTGATTCAGACTTAGAACAATACGTGAGGCGTAGATCTAAGTCGGATCAATGTCAGAAGGGGAGATCGAGAACCCGTTCGCGAAGGCTTGCGCGAAGCTGACTCCTGATGAGCTTGCTATCATGGTGCGAGCGTTGGCCGTGAGCCAAGCTCCTGTGGAAAGCAAGCCGAAGTCGCAGAAGTTGGAGCTCCAGTCTGTGGACATAAAACTGGATGGGCCAGCCTCGTATTTGAGCTGGTCGCGTTGGGTTAAGAGAGCTCTGGTAGGGAAGAACCTGGATGGGTATATCACAGGTGAGATGGAAGTACCAGCAAAGGACTCGGCTGGGTACAGTGTGTGGAGGTCTACCAATAGTATGCTGCACACTTGGCTCCTAAACTCGATGGTTGCCTCTATTGCCAAGACGGTTGATGCAATAGAGAACGTGAGTGATGTTTGGGGGAAGTTGATGCGGATCTATGCGGGGATTGACAACAACATGCGGGTGTTTCAGATCGAGAGAGAGATCGAGGAGGTAGCACAAAGAGGTAGGTTGATTGGAGAGTATGCCGCAGATCTGGAGCGACTGTGGGCAGATTACGACCACTTCTCTCCTGCTGAGTGCTGTATGGATCCAAATTGCAAGAAGGGTGTGAGAGATGTTCAGAGGAGAACTATGCACTTTCTGAGGCATTTGGACTCAGCATTCGAGCAGAGGAGCGCTATGTTGCTAGCCATGTCGAAGATCCCCTCACTGGATGAGGCGATCTCGGCAATGATACAGGAGGAGAGCCGTATGGGATTACAGGCTGGGACAGGGGGATCTCCAGGAGTTAGGTCAGCACTAGCTATCTCCAACCCAGGTAACACTGGGTATAGAGGTGAGACTCGACAGTGCTACAACTGTGGTGAGGTAGGTCACCTGAAGCAGGCTTGCCCTAAGCCACCAAAGGAGAGACAGGTGGAAGGGGGCAGTCTGGGAGTCGTGGTCGCGGCCGTGGAGGCCGAAGAGGTGGAAGAGGCAACCGGGCACATCTGATGGTTGCTGAGGGGGAAGAAGAAGCTGGTGTGGGCTTGTCAGAGGAGGATCAGGCACTCGTGGAGGCCTATTCTCAGGGGCTCAAGAACAGGCAGAGACCGACAGGTGATGGGAAGAGTGTGCGTGATGATGCATCCACCTCCTCCTCTTCTGATGTCAGGGGTAATTTTGCCTCTGTTGCTTACTCGACTACAGGTACTAGTGATATACTTGCTCTTTCCTCTAGGTCCACCGCTAGATCAACAGATTGGATAGTCGATTCCGGTGCATCTCGTCATGTGACTGGTGCTACTAAGGAGTTCTCTTCCTATACTCACTTAGCGGTACCAGAGAGCATCCGGACAGCCGATGGTACGGCCCAGCCGGTGGTTGGTAATGGTACAGTGAAATGTACCAACACTTTGACTTTGTCTAATGTTTTGCATGCTCCTGCTTTTCCTGTGAATCTCCTATCTATAAGTGTCATTATCTCACAACTAAACTGTGTTGTTTTGTTTGATAATCCCAAGGTGGTCTTCCGAGAGAAGGGGACGGGCAAGGAGATTGGGACTGGCACAATGCATAGAGGACTGTGGTACATGGATAAAGAGGGTATGAGCTCGGCCCTCTCATCCATTGTTGAGAGAAGTGTTGAAGACCTACTGATGCTCCATCATAGGCGATTGGGTCACTCTTCATTTCCAGTTTTGAGTAGGATGTTTCAGTCTTTATTTGAAAAGGCAAATAAAGAAAAATTGGTGTGTGATGCGTGTGAGTTGGGCAAGCACACCAGAAGCTCTTATGTTAGCTCTGGGAGTAGGAAGCCTTGTAGTTTTGATTTGATTCATTCGGATGTATGGGGACCTTGTCCTACAATTACTTTGAATGGATTTAAATACTTTGTGTCTTTTATTGATTGTTTTTCTCGTGTGTCTTGGCTTTACTTGATGAAAAATAAGAGTGATGTGCTTGCTTGCTTTAAAGATTTTCACAAGATGGTTCAGACTCAATATGGTGCAGTTGTGAAAGTATTGAGGTCTGACAATGGGACAGAGTACACTAACAAGGCGTTTGGGGAATACTTGTCATCTCAGGGGATACAACATCAGACCACGTGTCCATACACACAAGAGCAGAATGGGGTAGCGGAACGGAAGAACAGGCATCTCCTTGAGGTAACTCGGAGTATGATGATTTCGATGAAAGTCCCAAAGCACTTGTGGGGGCAAGCAGTTCTGACAGCAGCCTATTTGATCAATAGGATGCCCTCACGGGTATTGGATTGGAAGTCTCCAATTGAGATGCTGACAGGTAAGAATGGAGATATTCTTCCTCTCAAAACTTTTGGGTGTGTGTGCTTTGTACATGACAACAGGCCCAATGTGGGAAAACTTGATCCAAGGGCCGTGAGGTGTATCTTTGTGGGATACTCATCCACTTAAAAGGGATATGCGTGCTGGAGTCCAGTTGAGAGGCGAATGTTTGTGAGTATGGATGTTACTTTTCACGAGCTTGAACCATACTACTCCTCAGAAGCAACATCACCATTTGAAAGCTCGCTCGATACAGGAGGTACGAGGCGAGAGGAGGAGAGTAGTGGTGATGGTGAGAGGAGGATGGTGAGTGTGGGTGGTATTGGTTGCCCCATGATCGAAGAGGCTGTGATTGAGCCGGAAAAGGAGACTTCGGCTAGAGTTGAGCCAGAAGTTGAGAGGATTGAGTCCGAGGGTGGTGGAACTCAGGCTCAGGGGGAGTCGAAATATGGTGAAGTGTATGTGAGGAGGAAGAAGCAGAATGAGGGAACCGTGCCTACAGTGCCAAGTCCCTTGTCCCTGCCTGCTCCGACTCTTGAGACACCTTCACCATCCACCTCAGATCCAGAATACACAGGTGATATGATTCCTCTCTCTACTCCTCCCACTCCCTTATCGGTAAGGAGGACTTCTCGCGAGAATGCAGGCATTCCTCCTGACCGGTATGGTTTCCCACATGACATTGCCCAGTTTGTCTCTTACTCACACATATCACCTGTACATGGAGCATTCATTGCATCATTAGACATTGTCTCTATCCCTAAGTGTTGGCAGGTTGCTAAAGAAGATCCGAAGTGGAAAACAGCCATGTTAGAAGAGCTCGAGGCCCTTGCAAAGAACAGAACCTGGGAGCTCGTGTCACTACCACCAGGCAAGAGGGCAGTTGGATGCAAGTGGGTCTTTACAGTGAAACAGAATCCTGAGGGTCTGGTTGAACGCTACAAAGCTCGGTTGGTAGCGAAGGGGTACAGTCAGACCTATGGAATCGACTATGATGAGACCTTTGCACCCGTGGCGAAGATGAGCATAGTGAGGACACTGGTTTCCATGGCAGCGAATGGAGGATGGAAGTTACACCAACTCGACGTGAAGAATGCTTTTCTTCATGGTGACTTGTTAGAGGAGGTGTATATGGAGATGCCATCAGGGTTTGGCACGAACCAGACAGTGGGTAAGGTGTGCAGGCTCAAGAAGTCGCTGTATGGGTTGAAGCAGTCCCCTCGGGCCTGGTTTGATAGGTTCAGGAAGGCTATGGTAGGCATGGGCTACCAGCAGATCAATGCAGACCACACGGTGTTCTTTCGACAACATGGCGATCACATTACTATGTTAGCTGTGTATGTTGATGATATGATCATTACCGGGGATGACGAGGGGGAGATTGCACAGTTGAAGGCAAGATTGGGGAAGGAATTCGAGGTGAAGGATCTGGGACTGCTTAGGTACTTCCTTGGAATTGAGGTGGCTCGTGGAGCAGAGGGAATTGTTCTATCACAAAGGAAGTATGTCCTAGACTTGCTCACTGAAACAGGCATGTTGGGGTGCAAGCCTGTGGTTTCTCCAATCGATGTGAAGGCCAAAATAAGTGCAGAGACAGGAGAACAGGTTGATCGTGAGAGGTACCAGAGACTGGTAGGCAGATTGATCTATTTGAGCCACACTCGTCCCGATATCTCATTTGCAGTGAGCGTGGTGAGCCGCTACATGCATGACCCTAGGAAGGGCCATATGGACGCAGTGTATCACATTCTGAGGTACCTGAAGAGTGCACCAGGAAAGGGCTTGATTTTCAGGCAGAATGGGCACATGAACATTGAGGGCTATTGTGACTCGGATTGGGCTAGTTCTCTTGATGACAGGAGGTCCACAGCTGGCTACTGCATGTTTGTAGGGGGTAACTTGGTCTCTTGGAAGAGCAAGAAGCAGCCAGTTGTTGCGAGATCGACAGCAGAAGCCGAGTACAGGGCTATGGCATTGGCAGTTGCTGAGATGGTGTGGCTGAAGAGGTTGTTGGAAGAGCTCAAGGTGAATAACGGAGCTAAAATGAAATTGTGGTGCGATAGCAAGTCCGCGATTAGCATTGCCAACAATCCTGTGCAGCATGACAGAACCAAGCATGTGGAGATCGATAGGTTCTTCATAAAGGAAAAACTAGAGGGTGGACTATTGGAGCTGAGTCATGTAGCTACTAGAGATCAAGTAGCTGACTGCCTCACCAAAGGACTTAGCTCGATAGATCTAGATAGGTTTTGTGACAAGATGGGCTTGAAGGATATCTTTTGCCCATCTTGAGGGGGAGTGTTGAGAAATATGTATGTTTATCGTATTATGAGAGTTGTAGGGTTATATAGGCAAGAAAGGTATTATAGAAGTTGTAGGGTTGTTTACGCAAAATGTACCGCCTATATAGGCCCAAAGGAACACAGGAATCAATTGAATTCATTTTTAGAACCATTTCCTCTTTGTCAATTCTATTATTGATGGCCTTTGTAAAGAAGGCGCAATTAGTAAAGCATTTAGTTTGTTTGAGGGAATGCTTTTAGAGGGTATTGCACCAGATGTAGTAACATACAGCTCATTGATTGACGGCCTTTGTAAAGAAGGCGCAGTTAGTAAAGCATTTAGTTTGTTTGAGCGAATGCTTTTAGAGGGTATTGTGCCAACTGTAATCACATATAGCTCACTGATTAATGGCCTGTGCCAGGAAGGAGAAACTCAGAAGGCAGAAACACTGCTATCCTACATGATTTCTTGAGGACTTGAACCTAATGTTGTGACCTATACTACTCTCGTGGATGGGTTGTGCAAAAATGGGCTATTGGACAAGGCAGTGGAATTGCTTCAGTCCATGATTTCTAAAGGGCATGATCCCGATGTTGTGACCTATACTACTATCATAGATGCACTATGTAAGGAGGGGGCAGTTGAAAAAGCCGAAGAGTTGATTTGTATTATGATTTCTAGAGGTAAGGATCCTGATGTTTTTACCTATAGTACTCTTATAGATGGGCTATGCAAGATGAACAGACTAAAAAAGGCAAAGGAGTTACTAAATGAGATGGTTTCAAAGGGAATACCGCCAAACACTGTGACATGCAATATAATTATGGACTCGCTTTGCAAGAGGGGGCAAATTGACGAGGCAGAGAAACTATTGTATTATATGATTGATAAAGGTGCCGCACCTAATCTTATCACTTATACTAGTGTTATAAATGGATATTCTAAACTAGGCTGTTGGAAAGAGTCGATTAGTGTTTTCTAGGATATGATTGATCGAGGCTTTTTGCCAGATGAGGTTACATATGGATCAATGATGGATTCTTTGTGCAAACAAGGGCAAACCAAGGAGGCTCAAAAGTTGTTTGACTTAATGGTAAGGGGAGGCATAAAACCAGATGCTGTATCATATAGAATTTTACTTATCGGCCTTGCAAATTATGACACTATCGAGGATGTGATGAAAATCTTAGATAGAATGCAACTCAATCATGTTGCGCCAGATCTCTCAACTTACAGTTCCTTGCTGAAAGCATATGCAAAGAACAGAAAAGTAGATCAGGCTATGTGCGTGTTGAATAGAATGAAGCAAGAAGGGGTGAAACCCGATTTAGCTGCCTCTGCACCAGTATTAGAACTGCTTTTGAAAATGGGACGAGATGATGATGCGAGGGATCTCATGGACCAGACAATTGGTAAGACTAATGATTGAAGTACTTAATCCTGTTGTCAATAGATAGCTTATTTGAATTTAAATGATCAATTTATGTACTTTTGCACAGTTTGTTGCTCCATTTAGTGTTACTTGTAACAATAGAAGTTGTTGTGAAAAAGGCCTGAACATATTCTTTTTATATTTTTTATATTTTTTATATTTTTGGGTGATTCAATGTTTTGCAGCCACACTTCTGACCTGCTTTTTTGGTTGCTTTGCATTCTAGTCTAAGCATATGTGAGATGTCAGTAAATTAAAACCCGTATTGTATTGTATCGAAATTCACTGTTGTTAGATGAGGCTATCTGTGTTATGAACATCAAGTACAATTCTTTTAATTGAAGTGAGATTTCTCTAGCATTTTACTATTTTGAACATTACATAATTTCTTGTAATTTTCATCAAAACTAAAATGATATATGTCAAAGTTGAATGGCCCTTCCGAATGAAACATTCAGTGCACATGTTTGCAATGCATATTGGCTTCAACCATTACTATTTTTCCTTTCCGTTAATTACAGTTTGTTTATATGATCCAGACCTTTTCATTAGATTTAAGGTTTCGTCCAACCTGGATATAATTGACGTGGCTATATATTATCCCCTGTATCTTCATTTTAATTTGATGTCTGACAATATCTATCGGAATAGGGGTGAAGTTGCCAATATGTACAGGTATATTAATACATGCACAAATTACCACAATGAATTAACGATTGGGTGCGGCTGTAAATTTTATCTCTCAGACATTGGGTGTTAGGTTGAATTTTAGAAATATTAGTTGGCAATTGCAAATATTTTTCAAGTTTTACATGTTTGTTTCTTTCAAGGGTCATAATGAAATGACCGGGTTTAACCAAGGACGACAATTCTGCTTGCTTCATCTACTGGTAACTTGCAAAGTGACAAAATATAAAGTTAAAACACTAAACTTAGAGAATTTTTTATCTATAGAAAATATATATAAAAACAAAAACATAGAAACATAAAGAGTGCCGCTGAATTTTTATGTACAGAATGATTGGTAAAAATTCTACTTATTTAAGCAGCTTAAATAAAGAAAAATTTTATGCACAGAAGGATCGGTAAATGTGCTTCGAGACCAAATTTTCATTAGATTTTTCAAACGAAATGCTTACGGTCCAAATTCTAACGAAATGCTTACAGTCCAAATTTGATTTTTCAAAATCCAAACGGTCGATCTGAACTGTTCATCTTGTTCTCCATATTAATATGTGCTTGGAGACCAAATTTTATATTTTTCTGAATTTTTTTACTATTTATTAAGTATTTTACAAAATTGTTGATCCAACGTTAGCTTAACAAAACAGTAAAATCAGCAGCTACCGTTGGATCAACAATTTTGTAAAATACTTAATAAATAGTAAAAAAATTCAGAAAAATATAAAATTTGGTCTCCAAGCACATATTAATATGGAGAACAAGATGAACGGTTCAGATTGACCGTTTGGATTTTGAAAAATCAAATTTGGACCGTAAGCACTTCGGTCCATATGCAACCGAATGCATATTAGCCACTCTCTCTCTCTCTCTCTCTCTCTCTATATATATATATATATGGATATGGCTAATTTGCTGCCGGCAGCATTTCTGCCGGCGGTGCTGCCGCCCATTTTTCTGTTTTGTGATATCCAAACAACAAATCCAAACCGTTAGATGTTTAATCTATATTATAATCTACTTGAAGACCAAATTTTATATTTTTTGGAATTTTTTTACTATATATTAAGCTGGTTTGAAAACCGCTGATTTCAATGCTGCAGTTTTCTAAATTTACTGAAATCAGCGGTTTTCAAACCAGCTTAATAGATAGTAAAAAAATTCCAAAAAATATAAAATTTGGTCTCCAAGTAGATTATAATATAGATTAAACATCTAACGGTTTGGATTTGTTGTTTGGACATCACACAGCTAAATATAGCATCGGCAGCACGTCTGCTGAAATGCTGCCAGCAGCAATTTAGACAGACCCTATATATATATACTAGTATCATGTCCGTGCGTTGCAACGGAGACATATTATAAGATTGAATAGAATATGAATAGACTTTTTTATTTGACATTCACACAAAATAAAATATATATATTTAAATGAAAAAAAAAGAAATGAAAAAAAAAGAAATCCAAATAATAAATAAAAATAAAAGAAATAACAACAAATGAAAAAAAAATCAAATATAACATGAAAAAAAATTCTTAAAGTATCATTGCGATTTAATATCTAATTTTCTTCATAACCAAGACATGCTATTAAACGATTTAGAGGAGAAATGATATGTGAAGAAACACAATTGGAAAATATATGATTATTGATTCAAATAAGAATTTTCTCTACATATATATTTTTGATGTAAATTTCTTTACATAAAAGTTCTAGATATTCTTCATTTTCTCTCCAGATCAGAAAGATATGATTGTTTCCATCAACACTTGATCTGTTATTCATCTATTCACAAAGATACAATAGCTCTAAACAAAATCCGGAAGAGAAGAAATGAAACAAAGGAAATAGAGAAATAAGGAAATAATTTAATTGTAATTAAGAATTAAAGATAGCTGTAAGGAGAAATAAGGAAACGGATTGCTAGCGATTTATTCAATTTTAATGTGATAAACTATGTAGCAGTCTGTGTGGGGAGTATGTTTTTAACTAAATTTAGACTTCTACATATAAAATAGATATATTTAATCAAAAGAATACATATTATGTGATGGAGTGTTGATATTCAATTTGAAAAATCATCTTTCAATCTCAGTCGTTAGCGGATCAGGACAACTATGTGCATAATATAAGAATGGAGATATATATCCTATGCTATACTACTGTCTCTCCTACTTGTGCATGAGAACAAAACAAAAAATGAGATAAAAGATCACAAATAGTTGTGCTCTTTTTGAAGAAATGCCAAAAACTTGAACATTGCAAAAGTTTCCACGCATCTTCAAAACTCCACACTCTAATTTATTCAAATCAAGAATTTTAGTAGTTTATTTATTCAACAGGAGTTATAAAAAAAAGTTTAAATAAATTCAGGAGAGCACAATTATAAACTTTATGATCTTTCTACTTGAGGGGTGTTTTTTTTTTTTTCTCGGGAGCAAAAATTTTCTATCCTCTTTGAAACAAAAACAGATATATAAAAGATTAATAATAATTTAAATGTTCTTTGGTTTTTTATCGAAAAAAGATAAAAAATAAGGGGAGGACATTATTAAGAAAAGTTGTAAAATATTTTTGGAAGGAGATAATGGAGATCTCCTTTTGCTGAGGTACCGTTTGGACTCACTCCGCTAGCTCCCATAATAAGTTAAAGTAGCCAAAAACGGAAAGAAGAGCGTGAATCCAAGTAAAGGTGTCGCATCTTTGACTTGAGTCCCACCGATCAGATCAGGTTTAATAGAACCTTGTTGCTTGCTTGTTTAAAAATCGGAAGGTCCGGATCAAAGCTCAAAATTTCTGCTAGCACACCAACATCATCGCTGCCTCCCATCTCTACCTCTTCTTACAAACTCCTCTCTTCCTTTTTCTCTGTGGTATAATACAACTCTCTTGCACGGCAAGTGTTTGTGAAAATGTCCCACAGATATATTCTCGCTTCAAGCAGCAGATTTTGACGGCTACGGTTTGTACACGTTTTCTAAACAAGCTCTCAACCTCTTGTCTGAAATGCAAGAAAGAAGAAGACAGACGAGGGTATTTTTAATCATGGTAACACCTTTGCCCTCCTGTGCTGGTTCCTTTACAGGTGCTTTTACAATTTAGGAGTCCTCTAACCATGCACTTAAGTTGCTTGATAAAATGTCCCAAAGAGACGTTACAGTATGGATTCAATTTTTTCAGCCTTTCCATTGTAAAGTATCGTTTGTAATTATGACAGGCGTCAACTCTGTTCTTGGTCAAGGTGTATCGATTCTAGAGGCCTGATCTTCTTGCTATGGCACTAGAAATTATATTTTAGATCCTCAACGTAGAACCAATGTATAAAGTGAACAAAAAGCAAAAGAACCAGTCCCATTAATGAAGTAAATAGGAGTTCTCATTGACCATATCCCTGGCTGGCAAATCACCAAAAGCCCTTCTGGAAGTGCTTAATTTTATTATACAACTGTCCTTTGCTAATCATTACACCTGCCTAACCACAACTTTTAAAAAATACAAATATGTATAGCACAGAAAATACATCTGGCAGTACCTAACTGTAGCCTAATAGCATGGTAGCTGATCTGATCGAAATTGTGTGAGACTACCTAATTTTGTTGGACTATTACATTGTGAGACTGTACTAAATGTGCATTGCCATTAAACATGTCTGTTGGTACCTATTGTACTGACCTGCAACACTTCTATTCATCATTTTTTCTTTTTTATGTTTGTAGGTAATCCATTGATAAATTATAGCATTTATTCAGTAAGGCCCTTGCGGCAGACCTCTCTCCTTGAACTGTGAAGGCTGAGCTCTTTGGATTTCTGTCCATACAAAATAAAAAAAAGAGGTGTATCTGCCTATATTCTAGAAGCAGTTTTGAGGCTACCACCAATCTTGTAAGAGGAGTTTTGACCATTTCCAACACACGGCCGGCCATGGGGATCCGCCAATTGGAACTGGTTGTAAAAGAACGTTGTCGGTCGGGCACCCTTACTATTAAAGATGCTTTTCAAATTTTTGATCGCTTGCTGGCTGCAAAGAACCCGACACCATCCATCTATTCCTTTAATCAACTCTTTACAGCCTTAACTCGTATGAAGAACTCCAACAACCATTATGCATCTGTCTTTTCACTCTTTAACCGCTGGACCCAACCTAGACGGGTCTCACCCTCACCCGATGGTGTCACCTATAGTGTCTTGATCAGCTACTGTATCCGAATGAATCAGCCTAGACTAGGCTTGGTATTCTTGGGGCGATTTATTAAGGGCGGGCAGAGAGCTGAGCCTAACATCTTCAATCCCCTACTTAAGGGCCTTTGTTCTGAGAATAGGATTAGTGATGCCGTAGCCATGGTGTTCAATAAAATGCCAAAGCTGGGATGTACACCTAACGTGATTTCCTACAACACTATTATTGATAGCCTTTGTAAAGAAGGCGCAATTAGTAAAGCATTTAGTTTGTTTGAGAAAATGCTTTCGGTGGGTATTGTGCCAAATGTAGTGACATACAGCTCACTGATTAATGGCCTGTGCAAGGAAGGCGAAACTGAGAAGGCACAGGAACTGTTGCGCTACATGGTTTCTCAGGGAATTCAACCTGATGTTGTGACATATAATACTCTCATAGATGGGTTGTGCAAAAAAGGACTATTGGACAAGGCAGTGGAATTGCTTCAGTCCATGGTTTCTAAAGGGCATGATCCCGATGTTGTGACTTATAATACCATCATAGATACACTATGTAAGGAGGGGGGGCATTGAAAAAGCAGAGGAGTTGCTTTGTATTATGATTTCTAGAGGTAAGGATCCTGATGCTTTTACCTATAGTACTCTTATAGATGGGGTCTGCAAGATGAACAAACTAGGAAAGGCAAAGGAGTTACTGAATGAGATGGTTTCAAAGGGAATATTGCCTAACACCGTGACATGCAATATAATTGTGGATGCACTTTGCAAGAGGGGGGAACCTGACAGGGCAGAGAAACTATTGCATGATATGCTTGGTCGAGGTGCCACACCTAGTGGTTTGCTAACGGGTTACCCGTGACCCGTTCCGGGTAACCCGTTAGGGGTAACGGGTAGGGCGGGTAGACGGGTAGGACGGGTACGGGTACAACCCGCAACGGGTAGACGGGTAGTTTTCCCAAAACCACTACTCTACCCGTTTATTACCCGTACCCGTTGCGGGTTGACGGGTACGGGTATCCCGGGTACGGGCGGGTTTTTTTTTTTTTTTTTTCTTTTCTGTTTTTTTCTGAATTTTTATGCTTTGAGATTCGTGCCAAGTTAAAAGACATCCCAGATGGAGTTTAGATATAGGGGTCCGTTTTGAGATTCATGCCAAATTAAAATTGATGACTCAGATCTCATTCTACAAAGTCAGGTATTGCACTGGATCTGAATTCTATAGGGTGCTGCCAAAAAAATTTTGAAATTCAAATTTTGTAACGGGTCAGGTACGGGTACGGGTAGACGGGTACGGGTAGGCGGGTACGGGTTGGCGGGTAGACGGGTACGGGTTGGCGGGTAGACGGGTACGGGTACAACGGGTTTTTTTTCAAAATTATGTTGTCCGGTCCGTTTATTACCCGTACCCGTCTACCCGTTTGTACCCGGGCAACGGGTACGGGTACCACGGGTAACGGGTACGGGCCGGGCAAAACGGGTTCAACCCCTAACGGGTTTAGCAAACCACTAGCCACACCTAATGTTATCACATATACTAGTGTTATAAATGGATATTCTAAGCTAGGCTGTTGGAAAGAGTCAATTATGGTTTTCAAGGATATGATTGATCGAGGTATTTTGCCAAATGAGGTTACTTACAGATCAATGATGGATTCTTTGTGCAAACAAGGACAAAGCAAGGAAGCCCAAAAGTTGCTTGACTTAATGGTAAAGGGAGGTATAAAACCAGATGCTGTATCATATAGAATTTTACTTATCGGCCATGCAAATTATGGCACTATGGAGGATGTGATGAAAATCTTAGATAGAATGCAACTCAATCATGTTGTGCCAGATCTCTCAACTTACACTTCCTTGCTGAAAGCATATGCAAAGAACAAAAAAGTAGATCAGGCTATGTGCGTGTTGAACAGAATGAAGCAAGAAGGGGTGAAACCCGATTTAGCTACCTCTGCACCATTATTAGAACTTCTTTTGAAAATGGGGCGAGATGATGATGCGAGGGATCTCATGGACCAGACAATTGGTAAGACTAATGATTGAAGTGTTTAATCCTATTGTCAACAGATAGCTGATTTGAATTTAAATGATCAATTTATGTACTTTTGGGCAGTTTGTTGCTCCATTTAGTGTTACTTGTAACAATAGAAGTGTTCGTGAAAAAGCCCTGGACATATTTTGTTTCTTTTCTGGGTGATTCAATGTTTTGAAGCCACACTTCTGACCTGCTTTTTTGGGTGCTGTGCATTCTAGTCTACTGTTGCTTTATTTTGTATATGTCAGTCAGTAAAAACTCGTATTGTATTGTATCCAAATTCAATGTTGTAGATGAGGCTGTGTGTGTTATGAACATCCAAGTACATTTGCTGTTAATTGAAGTGAGATGTGAGATATCTCTAGCATTTCACTATTTAACATTTCATAATTTCTTGTAATTTTCATCAAAACTAAAATGATATATGTTAAAGTTGAATGTCTTTCCGAATGAAACATTCAGTGCACATTTTTGCAATGCATATTGGCTTCAACCATTACTATTTTTCCTTTCCGTTAATTATAGTTTCTTTATATGATCCAGCGAACATTTTCTTAGGTTTAATGTTTCGTTCAACCTGGAGATAATTTAAATGAAAATATTAAACTATTAAATTTTGGAAGAAATTAATTCCGTCCAACAAACATTAACATTCTTTAATGGTTTTGGAAAGAGAAACATTTAATTCAAGGAATAAGTCAATAAAACATTCTAGGTCATATTGGGCCGAAATAGAAAAAACCAACCATGATAAGCTTTTTTCTTGAAATAAAACCTTAATTTGAATTTTTATGATGAAGAGCTAGCTAATGCCACTGAAGGGTATTATGGGAATGAGTTGAAGGTTATTGCTTTTTGTGGTCCTTTACTTATTGAATTGAATGTAGCCTTTCTATGTAGAATCTATGTATTGCTGCTGCGTACATGAAGAACTTGTAGAGGAAGAAAAGAAGGCGGTAAGCATCAATTTTTCCTAGCTAGGATCAATTGAGCTCACTCAGTATTTTTCATTTGGTAAATTGGTAGTTTACATAGAATTGGAGAAGAAATTGCTTGTTAGGAGAAATTTTGTAACTTATAATGGTTACTGTTGTTATATGTTAATTAAACATCAACCAACCCCATGTATAGCATGACAAAATAATTTTAAAAGGTTTTGGCTTTTTATGCCATAGGTTTGAAAAATATCTCTAATTTTTTTATAATTGAATTTCTTAATATTGTAAATGGACCCCACTTAAATTTACAAAGAAAAAATTTATCTTTAATTCCTTATTTGCTGTGTAAACTAAACACGAGAAAATGAAAATATATATATATATATCCTGTGCTATACTACTGTCTTTTTGAAGAATATCCTGTGCTATACTTGGGCATGAGAACAAAACAAAAAATGAGATAAAAGATCACAAATAGTTGTGCTCTTTTTGAAGAAATGCAAAAAACTTGAACATTGCAAAAGTTTCAACGCATCTTCAAAACTCCACACTCTAATTTATTCAAATCAAGAATTTTAGCAGTTTATTTATTCAACAGGAGTTATAAAAAAGTTTAAATAAATTCAGGAGAGCAACTATAAACTTTACGATCTTTCTACTTGAGGGGTGGTTTTTTTTTTTTTTCTCGGGAGCAAAAATTTTCTATCCTCTTTGAAACAAAAACAGATATATAAAAGATTAATAATAATTTAAATGTTCTTTGGTTTTTTATTGAAAAAAGATAAAAAATAAGGGGAGGACATTATTAAGAAAAGTTGTAAAATATTTTTGGAAGGAGATAATGGAGATCTCCTTTTGCTGAGGTACTGGATCCGTTTGGACTCATTGCGATAGCTCCCATAATAAGTAGCCAAAAACGGAAAGAAGAGCGTGAATCAAAGTAAAGGTGTCGCATCTTTGACTTGAGTCCCACCGATCAGATCAGGTTTAATAGAACCTTGTTGCTTGCTTGTTTAAAAATCGGAAGGTCCGGATCAAAGCTCAAAATTTCTGCTAGCACACCAACATCATCGCTGCCTCCCATCTCTACCTCTTCTTACAAACTCCTCTCTTCCTTTTTCTCTGTGGTATAATACAACTCTCTTGCACGGCAAGTGTTTGTGAAAATGTCCCACAGATATATTCTCGCTTCAAGCAGCAGATTTTGACGGCTACGGTTTGTACACGTTTTCTAAACAAGCTCTCAACCTCTTGTCTGAAATGCAAGAAAGAAGAAGACAGACGAGGGTATTTTTAATCATGGTAACACCTTTGCCCTCCTGTGCTGGTTCCTTTACAGGTGCTTTTACAATTTAGGAGTCCTCTAACCATGCACTTAAGTTGCTTGATAAAATGTCCCAAAGAGACGTTACAGTATGGATTCAATTTTTTCAGCCTTTCCATTGTAAAGTATCGTTTGTAATTATGACAGGCGTCAACTCTGTTCTTGGTCAAGGTGTATCGATTCTAGAGGCCTGATCTTCTTGCTATGGCACTAGAAATTATATTTTAGATCCTCAACGTAGAACCAATGTATAAAGTGAACAAAAAGCAAAAGAACCAGTCCCATTAATGAAGTAAATAGGAGTTCTCATTGACCATATCCCTGGCTGGCAAATCACCAAAAGCCCTTCTGGAAGTGCTTAATTTTATTATACAACTGTCCTTTGCTAATCATTACACCTGCCTAACCACAACTTTTAAAAAATACAAATATGTATAGCACAGAAAATACATCTGGCAGTACCTAACTGTAGCCTAATAGCATGGTAGCTGATCTGATCGAAATTGTGTGAGACTACCTAATTTTGTTGGACTATTACATTGTGAGACTGTACTAAATGTGCATTGCCATTAAACATGTCTGTTGGTACCTATTGTACTGACCTGCAACACTTCTATTCATCATTTTTTCTTTTTTATGTTTGTAGGTAATCCATTGATAAATTATAGCATTTATTCAGTAAGGCCCTTGCGGCAGACCTCTCTCCTTGAACTGTGAAGGCTGAGCTCTTTGGATTTCTGTCCATACAAAATAAAAAAAAGAGGTGTATCTGCCTATATTCTAGAAGCAGTTTTGAGGCTACCACCAATCTTGTAAGAGGAGTTTTGACCATTTCCAACACACGGCCGGCCATGGGGATCCGCCAATTGGAACTGGTTGTAAAAGAACGTTGTCGGTCGGGCACCCTTACTATTAAAGATGCTTTTCAAATTTTTGATCGCTTGCTGGCTGCAAAGAACCCGACACCATCCATCTATTCCTTTAATCAACTCTTTACAGCCTTAACTCGTATGAAGAACTCCAACAACCATTATGCATCTGTCTTTTCACTCTTTAACCGCTGGACCCAACCTAGACGGGTCTCACCCTCACCCGATGGTGTCACCTATAGTGTCTTGATCAGCTACTGTATCCGAATGAATCAGCCTAGACTAGGCTTGGTATTCTTGGGGCGATTTATTAAGGGCGGGCAGAGAGCTGAGCCTAACATCTTCAATCCCCTACTTAAGGGCCTTTGTTCTGAGAATAGGATTAGTGATGCCGTAGCCATGGTGTTCAATAAAATGCCAAAGCTGGGATGTACACCTAACGTGATTTCCTACAACACTATTATTGATAGCCTTTGTAAAGAAGGCGCAATTAGTAAAGCATTTAGTTTGTTTGAGAAAATGCTTTCGGTGGGTATTGTGCCAAATGTAGTGACATACAGCTCACTGATTAATGGCCTGTGCAAGGAAGGCGAAACTGAGAAGGCACAGGAACTGTTGCGCTACATGGTTTCTCAGGGAATTCAACCTGATGTTGTGACATATAATACTCTCATAGATGGGTTGTGCAAAAAAGGACTATTGGACAAGGCAGTGGAATTGCTTCAGTCCATGGTTTCTAAAGGGCATGATCCCGATGTTGTGACTTATAATACCATCATAGATACACTATGTAAGGAGGGGGGGCATTGAAAAAGCAGAGGAGTTGCTTTGTATTATGATTTCTAGAGGTAAGGATCCTGATGCTTTTACCTATAGTACTCTTATAGATGGGGTCTGCAAGATGAACAAACTAGGAAAGGCAAAGGAGTTACTGAATGAGATGGTTTCAAAGGGAATATTGCCTAACACCGTGACATGCAATATAATTGTGGATGCACTTTGCAAGAGGGGGGAACCTGACAGGGCAGAGAAACTATTGCATGATATGCTTGGTCGAGGTGCCACACCTAGTGGTTTGCTAACGGGTTACCCGTGACCCGTTCCGGGTAACCCGTTAGGGGTAACGGGTAGGGCGGGTAGACGGGTAGGACGGGTACGGGTACAACCCGCAACGGGTAGACGGGTAGTTTTCCCAAAACCACTACTCTACCCGTTTATTACCCGTACCCGTTGCGGGTTGACGGGTACGGGTATCCCGGGTACGGGCGGGTTTTTTTTTTTTTTTTTTCTTTTCTGTTTTTTTCTGAATTTTTATGCTTTGAGATTCGTGCCAAGTTAAAAGACATCCCAGATGGAGTTTAGATATAGGGGTCCGTTTTGAGATTCATGCCAAATTAAAATTGATGACTCAGATCTCATTCTACAAAGTCAGGTATTGCACTGGATCTGAATTCTATAGGGTGCTGCCAAAAAAATTTTGAAATTCAAATTTTGTAACGGGTCAGGTACGGGTACGGGTAGACGGGTACGGGTAGGCGGGTACGGGTTGGCGGGTAGACGGGTACGGGTTGGCGGGTAGACGGGTACGGGTACAACGGGTTTTTTTTCAAAATTATGTTGTCCGGTCCGTTTATTACCCGTACCCGTCTACCCGTTTGTACCCGGGCAACGGGTACGGGTACCACGGGTAACGGGTACGGGCCGGGCAAAACGGGTTCAACCCCTAACGGGTTTAGCAAACCACTAGCCACACCTAATGTTATCACATATACTAGTGTTATAAATGGATATTCTAAGCTAGGCTGTTGGAAAGAGTCAATTATGGTTTTCAAGGATATGATTGATCGAGGTATTTTGCCAAATGAGGTTACTTACAGATCAATGATGGATTCTTTGTGCAAACAAGGACAAAGCAAGGAAGCCCAAAAGTTGCTTGACTTAATGGTAAAGGGAGGTATAAAACCAGATGCTGTATCATATAGAATTTTACTTATCGGCCATGCAAATTATGGCACTATGGAGGATGTGATGAAAATCTTAGATAGAATGCAACTCAATCATGTTGTGCCAGATCTCTCAACTTACACTTCCTTGCTGAAAGCATATGCAAAGAACAAAAAAGTAGATCAGGCTATGTGCGTGTTGAACAGAATGAAGCAAGAAGGGGTGAAACCCGATTTAGCTACCTCTGCACCATTATTAGAACTTCTTTTGAAAATGGGGCGAGATGATGATGCGAGGGATCTCATGGACCAGACAATTGGTAAGACTAATGATTGAAGTGTTTAATCCTATTGTCAACAGATAGCTGATTTGAATTTAAATGATCAATTTATGTACTTTTGGGCAGTTTGTTGCTCCATTTAGTGTTACTTGTAACAATAGAAGTGTTCGTGAAAAAGCCCTGGACATATTTTGTTTCTTTTCTGGGTGATTCAATGTTTTGAAGCCACACTTCTGACCTGCTTTTTTGGGTGCTGTGCATTCTAGTCTACTGTTGCTTTATTTTGTATATGTCAGTCAGTAAAAACTCGTATTGTATTGTATCCAAATTCAATGTTGTAGATGAGGCTGTGTGTGTTATGAACATCCAAGTACATTTGCTGTTAATTGAAGTGAGATGTGAGATATCTCTAGCATTTCACTATTTAACATTTCATAATTTCTTGTAATTTTCATCAAAACTAAAATGATATATGTTAAAGTTGAATGTCTTTCCGAATGAAACATTCAGTGCACATTTTTGCAATGCATATTGGCTTCAACCATTACTATTTTTCCTTTCCGTTAATTATAGTTTCTTTATATGATCCAGCGAACATTTTCTTAGGTTTAATGTTTCGTTCAACCTGGAGATAATTTAAATGAAAATATTAAACTATTAAATTTTGGAAGAAATTAATTCCGTCCAACAAACATTAACATTCTTTAATGGTTTTGGAAAGAGAAACATTTAATTCAAGGAATAAGTCAATAAAACATTCTAGGTCATATTGGGCCGAAATAGAAAAAACCAACCATGATAAGCTTTTTTCTTGAAATAAAACCTTAATTTGAATTTTTATGATGAAGAGCTAGCTAATGCCACTGAAGGGTATTATGGGAATGAGTTGAAGGTTATTGCTTTTTGTGGTCCTTTACTTATTGAATTGAATGTAGCCTTTCTATGTAGAATCTATGTATTGCTGCTGCGTACATGAAGAACTTGTAGAGGAAGAAAAGAAGGCGGTAAGCATCAATTTTTCCTAGCTAGGATCAATTGAGCTCACTCAGTATTTTTCATTTGGTAAATTGGTAGTTTACATAGAATTGGAGAAGAAATTGCTTGTTAGGAGAAATTTTGTAACTTATAATGGTTACTGTTGTTATATGTTAATTAAACATCAACCAACCCCATGTATAGCATGACAAAATAATTTTAAAAGGTTTTGGCTTTTTATGCCATAGGTTTGAAAAATATCTCTAATTTTTTTATAATTGAATTTCTTAATATTGTAAATGGACCCCACTTAAATTTACAAAGAAAAAATTTATCTTTAATTCCTTATTTGCTGTGTAAACTAAACACGAGAAAATGAAAATATATATATATATATCCTGTGCTATACTACTGTCTTTTTGAAGAATATCCTGTGCTATACTTGGGCATGAGAACAAAACAAAAAATGAGATAAAAGATCACAAATAGTTGTGCTCTTTTTGAAGAAATGCAAAAAACTTGAACATTGCAAAAGTTTCAACGCATCTTCAAAACTCCACACTCTAATTTATTCAAATCAAGAATTTTAGCAGTTTATTTATTCAACAGGAGTTATAAAAAAGTTTAAATAAATTCAGGAGAGCAACTATAAACTTTACGATCTTTCTACTTGAGGGGTGGTTTTTTTTTTTTTTCTCGGGAGCAAAAATTTTCTATCCTCTTTGAAACAAAAACAGATATATAAAAGATTAATAATAATTTAAATGTTCTTTGGTTTTTTATTGAAAAAAGATAAAAAATAAGGGGAGGACATTATTAAGAAAAGTTGTAAAATATTTTTGGAAGGAGATAATGGAGATCTCCTTTTGCTGAGGTACTGGATCCGTTTGGACTCATTGCGATAGCTCCCATAATAAGTAGCCAAAAACGGAAAGAAGAGCGTGAATCAAAGTAAAGGTGTCGCATCTTTGACTTGAGTCCCACCGATCAGATCAGGTTTAATAGAACCTTGTTGCTTGCTTGTTTAAAAATCGGAAGGTCCGGATCAAAGCTCAAAATTTCTGCTAGCACACCAACATCATCGCTGCCTCCCATCTCTACCTCTTCTTACAAACTCCTCTCTTCCTTTTTCTCTGTGGTATAATACAACTCTCTTGCACGGCAAGTGTTTGTGAAAATGTCCCACAGATATATTCTCGCTTCAAGCAGCAGATTTTGACGGCTACGGTTTGTACACGTTTTCTAAACAAGCTCTCAACCTCTTGTCTGAAATGCAAGAAAGAAGAAGACAGACGAGGGTATTTTTAATCATGGTAACACCTTTGCCCTCCTGTGCTGGTTCCTTTACAGGTGCTTTTACAATTTAGGAGTCCTCTAACCATGCACTTAAGTTGCTTGATAAAATGTCCCAAAGAGACGTTACAGTATGGATTCAATTTTTTCAGCCTTTCCATTGTAAAGTATCGTTTGTAATTATGACAGGCGTCAACTCTGTTCTTGGTCAAGGTGTATCGATTCTAGAGGCCTGATCTTCTTGCTATGGCACTAGAAATTATATTTTAGATCCTCAACGTAGAACCAATGTATAAAGTGAACAAAAAGCAAAAGAACCAGTCCCATTAATGAAGTAAATAGGAGTTCTCATTGACCATATCCCTGGCTGGCAAATCACCAAAAGCCCTTCTGGAAGTGCTTAATTTTATTATACAACTGTCCTTTGCTAATCATTACACCTGCCTAACCACAACTTTTAAAAAATACAAATATGTATAGCACAGAAAATACATCTGGCAGTACCTAACTGTAGCCTAATAGCATGGTAGCTGATCTGATCGAAATTGTGTGAGACTACCTAATTTTGTTGGACTATTACATTGTGAGACTGTACTAAATGTGCATTGCCATTAAACATGTCTGTTGGTACCTATTGTACTGACCTGCAACACTTCTATTCATCATTTTTTCTTTTTTATGTTTGTAGGTAATCCATTGATAAATTATAGCATTTATTCAGTAAGGCCCTTGCGGCAGACCTCTCTCCTTGAACTGTGAAGGCTGAGCTCTTTGGATTTCTGTCCATACAAAATAAAAAAAAGAGGTGTATCTGCCTATATTCTAGAAGCAGTTTTGAGGCTACCACCAATCTTGTAAGAGGAGTTTTGACCATTTCCAACACACGGCCGGCCATGGGGATCCGCCAATTGGAACTGGTTGTAAAAGAACGTTGTCGGTCGGGCACCCTTACTATTAAAGATGCTTTTCAAATTTTTGATCGCTTGCTGGCTGCAAAGAACCCGACACCATCCATCTATTCCTTTAATCAACTTTTTACAGCCTTAACTCGTATGAAGAACTCCAACAACCATTATGCATCTGTCTTTTCACTCTTTAACCGCTGGACCCAACCTAGACGGGTCTCACCCTCACCCGATGGTGTCACCTATAGTGTCTTGATCAGCTACTGTATCCGAATGAATCAGCCTAGACTAGGCTTGGTATTCTTGGGGCGATTTATTAAGGGCGGGCAGAGAGCTGAGGCTAACATCTTCAATCCCCTACTTAAGGGCCTTTGTTCTGAGAATAGGATTAGTGATGCCGTAGCCATGGTGTTCAATAAAATGCCAAAGCTGGGTTGTACACCTAATGTGATTTCCTACAACACTATTATTGATGGCCTTTGTAAAGAAGGCACAATTAGTAAAGCATTTAGTGTTTTTGAGAAAATGCTTTCGGTGGGAATTGTGCCAAATGTAGTGACATACAGCTCACTGATTGATGGCCTTTGTAAAGAAGGCGCAATTAGTAAAGCATTTAGTTTGTTTGAGCGAATGCTTTCAGAGGGTATTGTGCCAAATGTTGTCACGTACAACTCACTGATTAATGGCCTGTGCAAGGAAGGAGAAACTCAGAAGGCAGAAACACTGCTATCCTACATGATTTCTCGAGGACTTGAACCTAATGTTGTGACCTATACTACTCTCGTAGATGGGTTGTGCAAAAATGGGCTATTGGACAAGGCAGTGGAATTGCTCCAGTCCATGGTTTCTAAAGGGCATGATCCCAATGTTGTGACCTATACTGCTATCATAGATGCACTATGTAAGGAGGGGGCAGTTGAAAAAGCCGAAGAGTTGATTTGTATTATGATTTCTAGAGGTAAGGATCCTGATGTTTTTACCTATAGCACTCTTATAGATGGGCTATGCAAGATGAACAGACTAAAAAAGGCAAAGGAGTTACTAAATGAGATGGTTTCAAAGGGAATACCGCCAGACACCGTGACATGCAATATAATTATGGATTCACTTTGCAAGAGGGGAGTACCTGACAGAGCAGAGAAACTATTGTGTGATATGCTTGATCAAGGTGCCACACCTGATCTTATCACATATACTAGTGTTATAAATGGATACTCTAACGTAGGCTGCTGGAAAGAGACTATTAGAGTTTTGAAGGATATGATTGATCATGGCATTTTGCCGAATGAGGTTACATTTGGATCAATGATGGATTCTTTGTGCAAACAAGGCCAAAGCAAGGAAGCTGAAAAGTTGCTTGACTTAATGGTAAGGGGAGGTATAAAACCAGATGCTGTATCATATAGAATTTTACTTATCGGCCATGCAAATTATGGCACTATCGAGGATGTGATGAAAATCTTAGATAGAATGCAACTCAATCATGTTGCGCCAGATCTCTCAACTTACACTTCCTTGCTGAAAGCATATGCAAAGAACAAAAAAGTAGATCAGGCTATGTGCGTGTTGAACAGAATGAAGCAAGAAGGGGTGAAATCCGATTTAGCTGCCTCTGCACCAGTATTAGAACTGCTTTTGAAAATGGGACGAGATGATGATGCGAGGGATCTCATGGACCAGACAATTGGTAAGACTAATGATTGAAGTACTTAATCCTGTTGTCAATAGATAGCTTATTTGAATTTAAATGATCAATTTATGTACTTTTGCACAGTTTGTTGCTCCATTTAGTGTTACTTGTAACAATAGAAGTGTTTGTGAAAAAGGCCTGAACATATTCTTTTTATATTTTTTTTATATTTTTGGGTGATTTAATGTTTTGCAGCCACACTTCTGACCTGCTTTTTTGGTTGCTTTGCATTCTAGTCTAAGCATATGTGAGATGTCAGTAAATTAAAGCCCATATTGTATTGTATCAAAATTCACTGTTGTTAGATGAGGCTGTGTTATGAACGTCAAGTACAATTCTTTTAATTGAAGTGAGATATCTCTAGCATTTTACTATTTTGAACATTACATAATTTCTTGTAATTTTCATCAAAACTAAAATGATATATGTCAAAGTTGAATGGCCCTTCCGAATGAAACATTCAGTGCACATGTTTGCAATGCATATTGGCTTCAACCATTACTATTTTTCCTTTCCGTTAATTATAGTTTGTTTATATGATCAGCAGACCTTTTCATTAGATTTAAGGTCTCGTCCAACCCGGATATAATTGACATGGCTATATATTATCCCTTGTATCTTCATTTTAATTTGATGTCTGACAATATCTATCGGTATAGGGGTGAAGTTGCCAATATGTACAGGTATATTAATTAATACATGCACAAATTACGACAATGAATTAATGATTGGGTGTGGCTGTAAATTTTATCTCGGAGACATTGCGTGTTAGCTTCAATTTGAGAAATATTAGTCGACAATTCCAATATTTTTCAAGTTTTACTTGCTTGTTTCTTTGAAGGGTCATTATGAAGTGACTGGGTTTAAGCAAGGATGACAATATTGCTTGTTTCATCTATTAGTAACTTGCAAAATGACAAAATATAAAGTTAAAATACAAAATTTAGAGAATTTTTTATCTATAGAAAAAATATATATATATATAGATGGGCTATGGTGCATTGCAATGTATGAAGAAGTTTGTGCATTGGATCATAAGTCTAAAATTTAAAATCCAAATGACCGATCCAAACCGTTCATCTTGTTCTCCATATTAATATGTGCTTGGAGACCAAATTTTACATTTTTCTGAATTTTTTTACTATTTATTAAGTATTTTACAAAATTGTTGATCCAACGGTGGCTGCTGATTTTACTGTTTTGTTAAGTCACCGTTGGATCAACAATTTTGTAAAATACTTAATAAATAGTAAAAAAATTCAGAAAAATGTAAAATTTGATCTCCAAGCACATATTAATATGGAAAACAATATGAACGGTTTAGATCGGTCATTTGGATTTTAAATTTTAGATTTATGGTCCAATGCACAAACCCATCCATGCATTGCAATGCATCATAGCCCATCTCTCTCTCTCTCTATATATATATATAAAACATAGAAACATAAAGAGTGCTGCTGAATTTTTATGCGTAGAAGGATTGGTAAAAATTCTATTGATTTAAATCATATATTTTTCTTTTCAGAAAAATAGAGATGTGTTTGGATTCTCTGTGGCTTCATCATATGAGGAGCATAACATAAATCAGGTAGTCATAGATAATGGAGCCATTGAAAATCCCAACACATGTAAACATGTGCAAAAAAAATAAATAATTTGGATCAGTAGAATTTCTACCAATTCAAATATTAAATCATTTTCATCGGTAGAATTTCTACTAATTCTTCTATTTATTAAAATTCAGCAACACTCTCTCTGTTTTTTTCTCTCCAAAACTTACATGGACAATTTGTATATTTTTTTAAAAACTCAAAAGACATACGTAATCCTCTTTTTTTATGATTGTTTGTTTATTTATTTAGGAAAAATATCATCAATCCAAGTGGCTCAGAAAGACAAATTATGTGGAGATATAATATTTCTGGTACCATTTCTAGAGCTTTGATTGATTGTGGATATTTTTTGTGCCAGCTCTAGAGGTTATTCAATTTATCATTTTCCACAAACTTTTTTAGTATTGGAATGCTACTCTTCTAGTGGCCATGATTATTTGACTATTATTTAAAGACTAATTATCGAAAATAAAGTTTAAATAAATTTGACATCAGTTCAAATAAAATTTTAAAATTAGATTTAGGAAAAGAAAAAAAAAATGAGAAAGGTTGTTCGTTTTTAGTGGGAAAATAAACAATTTTCAAATTGTGATGGGAAAATGAGATATTTCAAAATTTGATGATGGTTATGACAACGGTTACCCATTTAAAATTTATAAAAACTTGAAATTTTGAAATCTTCGTCCTTTTTTTTTTGTTTTTTTTTTTTGTCATTTCTCTGCATGTGAGAAATAAGATAGTCATAGTGGTTGTTTCAGGTATTATTTCTGACTTCAAAGTTAACTCTAAAGAGTCAGACCAAGATAAAATTCCTAAACATTAGAAAATTTGGTGGAAGTTGTCTCGAATCCATCAGATTTAGCATGTCACTTGATTATTAATCTTTTCTCTCTGTGTTCAGGTGGAACTAATTTGGTACACTTACTGAATGTGAAATGTCTCTTTCACCTTTAGTAAGTGTACTAAATTAATTCCCCTGAATACGTAGAGAAGACAATAATGATAAGTGACATAATCACTCTGGTGGATGCGAGACAGAACTTCATTTTTTTCATGCTTAGGCACTTTATGTTGGTCAGTCTCCTTTAGAGTTAGTTCTAAATTCAGAATAACACCTAAAACAGCCACAATAGCTACCATATTTCTCACATGTAGTTTGTCCTTTTCGACATCAGTGGCAGCTCATGCGGTTTCAGTGTCAGCAGCGGTAGCTCGTACAGAATCAACAACAGCTATTGCTGCTTCAGTGTTAGTGACGGCAGCTCGTGTGACTTCAGCAATAACTATTAAGAATATCTAATATTAAGAAAGGAAATGTATATATAATTATGAATGTTAAAACTCTAATTGATAATACATAGTAGTTGTGCTCTGTATTTGATAATCAAGTTGTATATATGTCGTGTTGTAACTTTTTAAATCAAGTTGTATATTTGATAATCAAGTTATTTATTTAGATATATGAAAAGAAAAAACTACCTTTAGAGTAATAATTTTTAAAAAAAAAATCATAAACTACGTATGTATTAAAATTTGAGATACGCAAATAAATGTTTTGACAAATTGACACTATCCTATATGTAAAAAATCATAAATATAAAACTTATAGAATCTATTTTCAGGGGAACTCCTATATATGAGCTATTCCTCATACCGTGCAACTTTTAAAATGAATTGTACGGTAAAGCTGCACAAATGAATTTAGATCTTCCCGGGTACCTATTACAATCACTGGATCTGGACTGTTTTTCTTAACGTGGCACGAATCTCAAAGCTCAATAATACTGTCCCTGTGCTAGCCCGAATCTCAAAGTGGCTGAGAGTCAATCTCAAACCGTAAAGTAAAAATTCAGCCTTAGCCTTAGCATTGTTTTTGAAAAAAATAACGACCCAATTGTGGTCTGCTGGCCTTAACATATATTCACGCTGTACAATAATAGTCAATGATATCTTATAAAAATAAAAATAAATCATTTCAAATACTAGTCTTATTTTAAGCATTTTTTTTATATCATATCTTATTTACTATTCTGGAATTTTTCATTTCCAAAGTATTAATTTGATTTGCTATTAATCTGTATAATAAGTTCGGATAAATTGTTCATCTCCCGGTAATAAATTGAAGAAGGTACTCCTTTTTTTTTAATATTAAACAATATATTTATTAAGCTAAATTTTAATAATTAGCTATATGTTATGGTAAGATATGCATTATATTTCTCACAAAGTATCATGATTAATTTTTCGGTTAGCATTGAATTTGAACGTGTCTAAAGGCATTATTTCACATGAGGATGCTCCTATTTACGTGTAATTAATAATGAAAATATTCATATCAAGTTGGTACGAAAATATTCTAGAATAACAAAAAGTATTAAGTGCATCATCGATTGATATGAATAAAAAAATTGGAGAAATCCATGTCTGTGGTCTCAACTTGTTTGATTAAATGTATGAAAGAAACCTTTATCGAGTTTTTTAAAAATACCCAAATTTATAAATATTTTATTATAAATAATCACATTTTTTGTCAAAATTTTATTTTTGTCCAAACCGTACAGATTATTTATGGTTTGAATTTTTAATTCAAACCGTAAATATTCTTTGAATTTTTTTTTTTTGATATAAATATTCGTTTATTTCAATTCTTTCTCCACCTTAAATCTGCTCAGAGCATCTTTTATGAACTTGACGCAACCTTGTATCTAGTGGTTTGCAAACGGGTTACCCGTGACCCGTTCCGGGTAACCCGTGACCCGTTCCGGGTAACCCGTTAGGGGTAACGGGTAGGGCGGGTAGACGGGTAGGATGGGTACGGGTACAACCCGCAACGGGTAGACGGGTAGTTTTCCCAAAACCTCTACCCTACCCGTTTATTACCCGTACCCGTTGCGGGTTGACGGGTACGGGTATCCCGGGTACGGGCGGGTTTTTTTTTTTTTTTCTTTTCTGTTTTTTCTGAATTTTTATGCTTTGAGATTCGTGCCAAGTTAAAGGACATATCCCGAAGTCCGTTTAGATATAGGAGTCCGTTTTGAGATTCATGCCAAATTAAAATTAACGACTCAGATCTCATTCTACTCAGTCAGGTATTGCACTGGATCTGAATTCTATAGGGGTCAATTTGAGATTCATGCCAAATTAAAATTGACGGCTCAGATCTCATTCTACTCAGTCAGGTATTGCACTGAATCTGAATTCTAAAAGTAGGCTGCCAAAAATATTTTGAAATTCAAATTTTGAAACGGGTCGGGTACGGGTAGGCGGGTAGACGGGTACGGGTAGGCGGGTCCGGGTAGACGGGTAAACGGGTACGGGTACAACGGGTTTTTTTTCAAATTGGGTTGTCCGGTCCGTTTATTACCCGTACCCGTCTACCCGTCTACCCGTTTGTACCCGGGCAACGGGTACGGGTACCTCGGGTAACGGGTACGGACCGGGTAAAACGGGTTGAACCCCTAACGGGTTTAGCAAAACTCTACTTGTATCCATCCCACCGACCAAATGGGCTTTACCTTCTTTCATTCTGACAAAAGGGAAGGGTTTTAAAATCGGACGAAAGAACCACCCTTGATCTACTCCTCCCTCTCAGCTCTCACTCTCAGCTCACCGCCACCTCATTCTCTTCTCCAAACCTCTCACTAATACTAATACTAATACTAATACTAAGCAACATCAATCAATTACTCACCCTTTCTATTTCACCATTGCCTCTCTCTCTTACCCATCTCTTCCTCTTTCTTAGTGGTACAATACAATTCTCTTGCACATGCACATCAAGTGTTTGTGAAAATCTCCCTCAGAGATATTCTCACTACCAGCAGCAGATTTTGACGGCTACTCGTACACGTTCTCTAAACAATCTTTCAACCTCTTCTCAGAACAATGGTAACAGCTCTGCTCTCCCCTGCCACTTCCTTTAAGCCAATAATTTAGCACCTTGATTGATTATGGTGATTTTTTTCCTTTCCTCAAATTCTGGATCCCTTATTTGGTACTTCACTTGTAAAATTTAGGAGTCCTCTGACTGTGCATGGGGTGCTTCTACTGTCAATACTCAGTACTGGTGGAGACATGTCTACAGAGAAATACACAATAACAACCTGAATCCGAAGGACCGGTACCCACTTTTCTCAAGCTCAAAAGGATCTCTGTGATTATTTCCACAGCACTAGAGGCTATTCACTCCCTGATGCCGAGCACCTCAGTAAAAACACTCCAGTGTTTCTCGGAAAGCTAGTTTCAAAATTAATGGAGGACAGAAGCTTTGATCAATCTATCAGTAGATTACTTCGATTTCTTCCAATTAATGAAATTGAACCCTTTTTAGAAAGCATCGGTTTGTACCCTACTGAATACAAGCACCTGTTACCAAAAAACATAATATATTTATCTGATGATCCTCTCTTGCTAGAGAATTACCATGTTTTGTGGAGTTATGGGGTACCAAGAATTAAAATTGGTAGAATCTACCTAGAATCAGCAGAGGTGTTTAGATACAATGAGGAGGTGTTATTATCTAAACTCAAAAATTATGAAAATTTTGGCATCGGTAGAGCAGCAATTGTAAAATTGGTCACTTGTTGCCCGAATCTTCTGGTGGGGGAAGTGAATTTGAATATTCTTCGGGTATATGAGAAATTAAGTAGCCTTGGAGTTCAGTTTGAATTGGTAATCCAGTGTTTATCTGACAGGAGCAAATACAATTGGAGCCGAGTTTCTGAAATGTTAACCTTTCTAGACAGATTGGGTTTTGACAAACAGGCATTAGCAACTCTAATCAAGGAAATGCCAGTATTTGTTTTCCACGAATCAGGAAAAAACATATACTTGCTTGTGGCCATATTAATTAAGGTTGGTCTTAAAACTGATGAGATCTTGAATTTATTTGTGAAGAACCCTCATATACTAATTGGAAACTTTGTGAACATTTTGTGAACATTTTGTAATTTTCCTCACTGAAATTGGGATGGAACTTGGTGACATAGCTAGTATTATTTCTGCCCACCCCCAAATATTAGGCTCTTCTCCATGCAGGAGTTCGAAATCTGTTTTGCGCCACCTGAGCTTGCCTCCAAAAAGCTTAAGTGACATGATAAAGGCAGACCCGACAAAGTTTATCAGCTTGGCTTATACAAGGAGCGTTGATGAACCTGTGCATATAGATGAACAACTTTTTGTAAAGGCAAAAACTGAGTTTTTGCTAAAACTAGGTTTCGCCGAGTGCTCAGATGAGATGGAAAAAGTGGTTTCCAAGTTTAGAGGTAGAGGTGACAAGTTACAAGAGAGATTTGACTGTCTGGTCAATTCTGGCTTAGATTACCATGATGTGGTTAAGATGATAAAAATGGCACCTGCAGTGTTGAACCAATCAACTGATATCTTAATTAAAAAGATAGATTATCTTACAAACAAATAGACAATTAGTAAGACTAATGATTTAAGTGCTTAATCGAGTTGAGATGGCTTTTTTTTTTAATTTAGATAATTAATTTATGTACTTTGGGCATTTCACTACTCTATGAATAAACTGCTCTGTTGCATGTTACTCTATTAAAGAATTTGATTGATGTTTAATTATCTGTGAAATGAGCTTTGAGCCACTATTTTATTTCACAAGTAAATGTATGATTTATCCCATCCTCCCAAGTCCTGAGTCCCAGCTTTTATTTTATATTCTATAAATTGGGTTCGATGTGTGCGAGCCCCTGGATTCCTGGAAGATCACATCATAAAGCAAACGGGTCAATCCAATTTGATGTGTTCTATTATCAATGCAACTGGATGCAGTAGAAATGAGACTTGTGTGAAATATTTGTACAATTTGATGTGTTCTGCTAAAAATTAAAATGTGAAGTTTATATTAATATACTATTATTTCTTTTTCAAAACTTCTTATTTAATTCAAAAATAATATCAATTTTTGACAAGTTAATCTATTATTAATGCATCTCGATTTGACAATATTAATAAACTGAGTTCCGCCTTTAATTTACGCTTCTATTTATAAAATGTTGAATCATTTTCATTTCTTTATAGAGCTGTGAAAAAAAAAATGAATAACTCGGTAAACATAAATCTATGAAAGGGATAAAAAACATGATATAGCATGCACAAATTGTGTTATTTGCACAATATTTGAATGAACAACATAAATTAATTGTGAGATTATTATTTAACTCATGTAATTCAAATTTTTTTTTTTTTTTGGGTGAGCTATATATACACGTATAAAGATTTGGTTTGCGATATGATTATAATTGAACTCAAAAAATTTCGTTCTCGTTTGGATTTAAAGGCAAAATGTATTGAAATAATTTGAATTTTAGCGAAAATAAAATAAAATGCAGTGAACAAATTCCTACTTATCAAATAAAATGCAGTAAACAAATTCCTACTTATCAAAAAGGTGAAATACCACATTTAATCCCCAAATGAAATCCCTCTCTTACTCGTCTCACTCAAATTAAGAACAAACGAAAACAACTAAACCAAACCGAACCCTCTCTTTCGGCTTTGCTATCAATTATTTTATTTTTGAAAAATTAAATATCATGAACAAACTGGAAGAGCGATCCTGGAGTGAGGAGCACAAACAACACAAACAGCATCACCGCTGGATGGCGGATTGGGGATAGCGGTGGTGTTGTTTGTGCTGCTCACTCCAGGACTGCTCTTCTAGTTACCAGGCTGCTGTCGCATCATCGAATTTGGAAACATGCAGAGTGAGTGGGATATCGATCTTGGTTCATGATGTTCTCTATTTCGCTTTGATCACCATCTTTCTCATAGCGATCGGCGTGCAGATTTATGCCGGCTGATCAAATTATTTGGTCGCCGTCGGAGTGCGGCGGCGGTTGAAAAAGCGGATCTAATCGTAGGGTTTAAGGTAATTATTTGCTTTCTTATTGTACCGAATCATTCTCGAATTATATCCGAATCACGAATTTTTGAACCCGCTGACATTTGATTGTTATTAGTTTGTTTTATTTTTTTAATATTTTTGTCTGTGCAGTTATTTTACTGATATTATTTTCTTAAACACAGAGAGTAGTTTTTTAAGTTGTGCAAGAAATCGACCGACGCATTTCAACACAAGTTGAGCACATAAGAAATGTAAGTTTTAATTGTTTTTTCGGAAGGGCTTGCATCTATACTCGTAGCTAAGCACATAATGGTTTCTAGGGTGGTTTCTGTACACATCTTCCTTTTATTGCTTAAGTGCTTATCTGCGTGCTTGCTGCTTGAAATTACAGATTGAGAAAAACGGAGAAATTGAAAGACTGACAGTCTATGTTGCATGGATGCGGGTACGGGTATCGTATCGAATACGATACGGATACGGTGATACGGCAATTTTCAAAAATCTCGGATACGATACGCCTACTATATATTATATTAATTATATTATTAATTCAATATTTGTATTATATAAATTAAATATCAAAAATCTTCAATAAGGTATTCTATATATGTAAGTTATATAAATTACTATGTAACAATAACAAAGTTAAGTTGCTACAATGGTTGAGGTTTATGTCCGTCTGCCCACAGATATCAGTGCGTTTCAGTGGGTATCATTGACCGTATCAGAGTGTTAAGGATACGCCACGTCATCAGATACGGCAATTGGCATATCGGATACGTATCGGGGCCGTATCGTACACATATCCATATCTGATATTGGTACAGGGCCAAATGTGGAGTATCCGAGTAACATAACTGACAGTGAATATGACCGAATTGCAAAAATATAAACAGTTGCTGGAGCTTCAGATTATTTATATAACTCATATAATTCAAGTTTTTAAATTTTGTTGTGTTATATATACACAAATATAGATTTGGTTTGCGATTTGATTATAATTGAAATTATTTAATTAGTAAGAAGAATTGTAACATTCATATGTGTTCACTATTTAATATGATATTAATTTAAATGGGTGTTGAGTATGAATTCTTTCATTATAAATAAAAAAAAAATCAACTTTGTTATGCAAACGGTTTAAGATATATGATACCTCTGATATAATGTTGAATTTTTTTTGTTATGTTAACAGTTACAATTTATCTCTTTTATTTTAAAGCAGAAATTGATTTTGCTATGCAAACAGTTCAGATATATGATAACTTTCCTATTATCATCCGTAATCATGAATTATTTTTGTTATGCTAACGGTTAAGATTTATCTGCTTTTGAGAATTAAATAGTTAGCTCAAATAAAAAATTAGTCACTAACTTTTTTTTTCAAGTATAACTTCGAATAAATATCTTATGAGTGAGACTATCAGTACAACAAAGTAGACACTTTTTGCGAGGAAAAAAGCACATTTATGACGGTCGTCCGTCGCAAAAAAAAAGATGAAGAATGAGAGTAATCCGTCGCAAAAAGTCATTTTTTTATTCTCGCGAAAAGTGTCTCATTCTTGTTGTATATGGTACTTTGCAATGCGCGGATCGTTCCGTATATTGTATTTATATCTTTATTTTTAAAGTCTAAATAGTCGATCCGAAAACGCTCAACATTATTATCATATGAAAGTATACTTGGAGATCAAATTTTATGTTTTTTTTGAAATTTTTTTACTATTTTTTGAGACAATTAGAAAATCACCTGATTTAAAAAATCCTGGACCATCCGAAAGTAGTGATTTTCTACCTACCAAAAAAAATAGTAAAAAAGTTTCAAAAAATATAAAATTCGATCTCCAAGTATATTTTTATATGATCATAATATTCAAATAAAAAAAAATATGATAATAATATGTAGCTATTCGGATTGACTATTTGAACTTTAAAAAATAGAGATATAAATTTAATGTACGGAACAATGTGCACATTGCAAAGTAGCATAGCCTCACTCATATCTTATTGAGTTGAGATTAGGCCAAATTCTTGTTTCTCATTTTGCCACAAATTAGCGATATAGCAATATTAATTATTTAAAGTCATCAAAGTCATAAATTATACAATAAGTCTGTTTATTCAAATGGATATCCCGCCGTAAATAAAATAAAATAAAATGTCAGTAGTTGTTATAATGTTAAATAGTTAATTTGTAACTGGTCGGTAATTTCAATAGTGTATTTTGTTGATGTGATTTCTTGGAATTGGTTGTTTCCAATAGTAGTGTCCATTTTTTTTTTTTTTAAATTTATAGTGTGGTTGTGTTGCTGTACAGATGTCCCCTGGAATAATTTCTATTTGGTATACAAACTTCGGTTGTTCAACTAAAAAGTTAGATTAAATTAATATTTGTTTGATGCGAATTTATTAATTAAACTAGTTATCCCAGTGACTAGGAGCTAGGGGCAATCAACATCCTCCTTCCACTAAAATAAAGATAAAAAATAATTCTTCCGCTAATAAATATTTCAATAAGGACATAAAAAGTGCACAAAATATTGTTCAATTTTTCTCATTTTTGTTTATTCCTATAAGAAGTTTCCCTTTAACTGGATTGATGCATCTTTCTCCCTTCCTTTTGTTCTTTGTTCAAATTTAGCGATGAAAGCGGATCAAATAGTGGTAAAATTATATCTGTATTTTTTTATACGAATACAGATTCAATATTTGATGAATACGGATAAATATCCCTTTTCAGTACTATTATTTATTAAAAAATATAAATATTATTAAAAAAATATCAAAATTCATAATATTGATCTTATAAATAATTATAATGGTATATATTTACTATTCAATATGAATAGCTAAAGTTTAAAGTTATATCTGTATCCGAATTCGCACATATCAATATTCAAATATTCAATATCCGTATTTAGTTTTTAAATACGTATCAAATATCGGTCGGATATTATCCACTCCATTTTCACCTAATTTCAAACTTCCTCCTTTTGTTCAAATTAAAATCTCAAACCACTTTACATAAAGACCTTCCTATTAGCAGATATCTCCTGTGTTTTCTGGATAAGCTTTTCCCTTTTTTCCCCTCTAATTAATTTGCTTTTTCCCTTAGTCAACTAACGACTGTAATTAATCTTTTTTGTCCATTCAAGATACATACTTTCAACTTGCAAACTTCCTGTATAAATAATAAAGGAGGGCTCAAATGTCTACCTTCATTTTGCCTCAATCATATATTAACATCTTTATTTTCAATTTCAAAGTCTAAATAAAAGATTTGAACTGCTTAACATAATATTCATGTTAAAATATGATTGGAGACCAAAATTTATATTTTTTGAAATTTTTTTACTATTTTTTAAGATAGGTACAAAATCATTGTTTTAGATGGTTCACAATTTTCTGAAAAATAATTATTTTGTACCTACTTTGAAAAAAAGTAAAAGAATTCCAAAAAATATAAAATTTGGTTTCCAATCATATTTAAACGTGGATATCATGTTGAGCAGTTTGGATCGTCTGTTTGAACTTTGAAATTAAAAATAAAAACATTAGAATACGATTGAGGCATGAACCAATGGGCATTTTAGCCCTCCTCATATATATTATTATATTGGAGCCTGATAATTGTATCCCAAACAAAATCTCCAAGTGCGTCCCCCAAGTAGTTTAACAAAAAAAACTTTCAATATTATCTAACTTTCATTTCCAGCACTAATATCAAACATTTAAAGCTCTGTTGATAACATTTTACAATGTTACTCGCAAGCATTTAAACCTCTATCTGCAAGTATTAAAATTCTAAATCTGTATAGTTTTAACTCCTAACTACTTTTGTTTTCAACCCAAAAACGAAAAGATTCATTTTACTCACTTTTTTTTATTTTTTCTCTGATCATTCTCATTCATTTTCTTGACGATCCGTGATGAATTTTGCGAATCTAAAAATGTAAACGTTTTTTTATCTGATTTTCTCTTTCAAATGAGATCCATGAAGAATAACTTTCGAGTTATATTTGTGACGTAATTTTTTTTTACCACTTTAAATCTTTGTGACTTTCAGCTTTTTTATTTTGCTAGAAAATAATTTAAATCTCTGTTTACAAGCATATAAATCTCATGTACAAGCATATAAACCTCATTAATAACACTTTAAATTTCTAGAATAAAATATATAAACCTCATGTACAAAGAATTTAAACCTCAACAATAACACTTCAAAGCATATAAATCTCAACAATAACACTGCATTTACAAAGCATATAAACCTCATGTACAAAGCTTTGAAAATTTTAACGGTTGTAGACTGAGATTTAAAAACTTGAAAATTAAAAGTGTTCATGAGTTTTACTTAAAAAAAACAAATTACTTTAAAATTACTCAAAAATATTTCTTCGTGGATCTTATTTGAAAGATAAAATCGAATAGAAAATGTTCGTATTTTTAGATTGGTAAATTTTATCATGGATCATCGGAAAAATAAATTATAATTATCAGAAAAAAATAAAAAATAGTGGGTGAAAAGAATTTTTTCTTTTTTGGCTTCATGACAAAAGCAGTTCAGAGTTAAAATTATCTAGAAATGCTTTTAGACAGAGATTTATATATTTGCGAGTAACATTTTAAAATGTTATAAACATAGCTTTAAATGTTTGGATATTAGCGTTGGAAATGGAAATTAGACAATATTGGAAGGTTTTTCTGTTAAACTACTTGGGGGACGCGCTCGGATATGATGGCCCGAGTAACTAGAACAATTCTCTTTTCACTAAGCGCCAACTGAAAAGTATTAGTCCGTGGTTAGTTCTAGAATGCCTTATTTGTGTTTTGAACAATTCTCTTTTCACTAAGCGCCAACTGAAAAGTATTAGTTGTGTTTGATTAATATGAATAAAATTGTGGTGACAAATAGTTGTTGTATTTGGATAAATGAAGTTTTTGTAACTTCTATATAATTAAACCTCTCAATTATTTTCCATCCTTCAATCAAAGTTTTATTGTTTTTTCCTGACAACCATTTCCTTTATGTTTTGAGATTGGTTTAAATTAATATTTTAATTAGTCAATTAATAATTAACATAATATCAAAATCGGTAATTTTAAGCAGTAATGTAAGAACTTACAAAGTTAAGTCTTAATTAATAATTTTAGAAGGCTAATTGAGTTAAAAAAAAACATTAAAAATCTTGGCTGAACAAAAAAAATTAAGAACTTTAGGCAAAAAAATGTTCGACAAAAGTACACAAATAGTAAGCAGCAAACAAACGAAAAACAATTATGGCTCCAGCCTACGAGTCAAAAGTGCAAAATTGATCGGACGAAGGCGCCTCTTGCTAGACTTGCTAGTGACGCCAATTAAACAAAGATTTTCTCGCATCTCCGCCCCTTTTAAATCCCACCGACCAATATTGATCGGACGAAAGCACTACCCTTTTTCTCCCCAACTGAACTAAATTACTCCCAGCGCCACCACAGCCGCCTCATTCTCTTCTTCCAACGCAACTTCTGTCTTCCTCCTCTCTACTCTCAGCTCACCTCCTCTCTCAATGACCAAATCCCTAGTTAGGAAAATTGACCAAAAAGCCCTTTGGGAAGAGCCAAAATTGACCTTCACTGCCCACAATAAAGCACATCTAGTGCAAATAAGAAAATATAACGAATGAGTATGACATTGTATAACACAAAAAGGCATCTGGAGTACCCAGCAGTGCATAGAGTAGCAGCATGGTAGTACTGGACTGATGCCTATCTAGTACTGTTCCGTTACCTATAGCCTTTGTCATGTTATGCAAAATTTGTTAACAATTATTTCATTTATTTTTCTCAGGGAATGTATTGATTAATTTTTAGGACACCATATAGTTGAACAAGGGGGCAACCCATTTTTAGAGGCTACCAACAGCCTCTAGTGAACCATCTCCAAGGGGCAGTTGTGACCATTTTCAATACATGGCCATGGGGATCCGCCAATTGGAACTGGCTGTAAAAGAACGTTGTTGGTCGGGCACCCTTACTATTAAAGACGCCCTTCAATTTTTTGATCGCTTGTTGGCTGCTAAGAGCCCGGCACCATCCATCTACTCCTTTAATCATCTGTTTAAGGCCTTAATTCGTATGAAGAACTCAAACAACCATTATGCAACTATATTTTCACTCTTTAACCGTTTGAGCCAAACTAAAGGAGTCGCACCCTCACCCAATGTCGTGACCTATACTATGTTGATTGACTGCTGTACTCGAATGAATCGGCCTGGACTCGGGTTGATTTTCTTTGGACGGTTTATTAGGGAGGGCCAGAGAGCTGATGCTTGCTTCTTCACTCCTATACTCAAGGGCCTCTGTTATGAGAATAGGATTAGTGAGGCTGTTGTCATGGTGTTACATAAAATGCCTAAGCTGGGCTGCACACCTAACGTGATCTCCTACAGCACTGTTATTGACGGCCTTTGTAAAGAAGGCACAATTAGTAAAGCATTTAGTTTGTTTGAGAAAATGTTTTCGGAGGGTGTTGTGCCAGATGTAGTCACATACAACTCACTAATTGACTGCCTTTGTAAAGAAGGAGCAGTTAGTAAAGCATTTGGTTTGTTTGAGCGAATGCTTTCAGAGGGTATTGTGCCAGATGTTGTCACATACAATTCACTGATTAATGGCCTGTGCAAGGAAGGAGATACTGAGAAGGGAGAAACACTGCTGTCATACATGATTTCTAAAGGACTTAAACCTAATGTTGTGACCTATACTACTCTCGTGGATGGGTTGTGCAAGAAAGGGCTATTTGACAAAGCAGTGGAATTGCTTCAGTCCATGGTTTCTAAAGGGCATGATCCCAATGTTGTGACTTATAATACCTTCATAGATGCACTATGCAAGGAGGGGAAAGCTGAAAAAGCAGAGGAGGTGCTATGTAATATGATTTCTAGAGGAAGGGATCCTAATATTTTAACCTATAATACTCTTATAGATGGGCTCTGCAAGATGAACAAACTAGGAAAGGCAAAGAAGGTGCTGAATGAGATGGTTTCAAAGGGAATATCGCCAGACACTGTGACATGCAATATAATTATGGACTCGCTTTGCAAGAGGGGGGAAATTGACGAGGCAGAGAAACTATTGTATTATATGATTGATAAAGGTGCCGCACCTAATCTTATCACTTATACTAGTGTTATAAATGGATATTCTAAACTAGGCTGTTGGAAAGAGTCGATTAGTGTTTTCAAGGATATGATTGATCGAGGCTTTTTGCCGGATGAGGTTACATATGGATCAATGATGGATTCTTTGTGCAAACAAGGACAAACCAAGGAGGCTCAAAAGTTGTTTGACTTAATGGTAAGGGGAGGCATAAAACCAGATGCTGTATCATATAGAATTTTACTTATCGGCCTTGCAAATTATGGCACTATCGAGGATGTGATGAAAATCTTAGATAGAATGCAACTCAATCATGTTGCGCCAGATCTCTCAACTTACACTTCCTTGCTGAAAGCATATGCAAAGAACAAAAAAGTAGATCAGGCTATGTGCGTGTTGAACAGAATGAAGCAAGAAGGGGTGAAACCCGATTTAGCTGCCTCTGCACCAGTATTAGAACTGCTTTTGAAAATGGGACGAGATGATGATGCGAGGGGTCTCATGGACCAGACAATTGGTAAGACTAATGATTGAAGTACTTAATCCTGTTGTCAATAGATAGCTTATTTGAATTTAAATGATCAATTTATGTACTTTTGCACAGTTTGTTGCTCCATTTAGTGTTACTTGTAACAATAGAAGTGGTTGTGAAAAAGGCCTGAACATATTCTTTTTATATTTTTGGGTGATTCAATGTTTTGCAGCCACACTTCTGACCTGCTTTTTTGGTTGCTTTGCATTCTAGTCTAAGCATATGTCAGATGTCAGTAAATTAAAACCCGTATTGTATTGTATCGAAATTCACTGTTGTTAGATGAGGCTATCTGGGTTATGAACATCAAGTACAATTCTTTTAATTGAAGTGAGATATCTCTAGCATTTTACTATTTTGACCATTACATAATTTCTTGTAATTTTCATCAAAACTAAAATGATATATGTCAAAGTTGAATGGCCCTTCCGAATGAAACATTCAGTGCACATGTTTGCAATGCATATTGGCTTCAACCATTACTATTTTTCCTTTCCGTTAATTATAGTTTGTTTATATGATCAGCAGACCTTTTCATTAGATTTAAGGTCTCGTCCAACCCGGATATAATTGACATGGCTATATATTATCCCTTGTATCTTCATTTTAATTTGATGTCTGACAATATCTATCGGTATAGGGGTGAAGTTGCCAATATGTACAGGTATATTAATTAATACATGCACAAATTACGACAATGAATTAATGATTGGGTGTGGCTGTAAATTTTATCTCGGAGACATTGCGTGTTAGCTTCAATTTGAGAAATATTAGTCGACAATTCCAATATTTTTCAAGTTTTACTTGCTTGTTTCTTTGAAGGGTCATTATGAAGTGACTGGGTTTAAGCAAGGATGACAATATTGCTTGTTTCATCTATTAGTAACTTGCAAAATGACAAAATATAAAGTTAAAATACAAAATTTAGAGAATTTTTTATCTATAGAAAAAATATATATATATAGAGATGGGCTATGGTGCATTGCAATGTATGAAGAAGTTTGTGCATTGGATCATAAGTCTAAAATTTAAAATCCAAATGACCGATCCAAACCGTTCATCTTGTTCTCCATATTAATATGTGCTTGGAGACCAAATTTTACATTTTTCTGAATTTTTTTACTATTTATTAAGTATTTTACAAAATTGTTGATCCAACGGTGGCTGCTGATTTTACTGTTTTGTTAAGTCACCGTTGGATCAACAATTTTGTAAAATACTTAATAAATATTAAAAAAATTCAGAAAAATGTAAAATTTGATCTCCAAGCACATATTAATATGGAAAACAATATGAACGGTTTAGATCGGTCATTTGGATTTTAAATTTTAGATTTATGGTCCAATGCACAAACACATCCATGCATTGCAATGCATCATAGCCCATCTCTCTCTCTCTCTATATATATATATAAAACATAGAAACATAAAGAGTGCTGCTGAATTTTTATGCGTAGAAGGATTGGTAAAAATTCTATTGATTTAAATCATATATTTTTCTTTTCAGAAAAATAGAGATGTGTTTGGATTCTCTGTGGCTTCATCATATGAGGAGCATAACATAAATCAGGTAGTCATAGATAATGGAGCCATTGAAAATCCCAACACATGTAAACATGTGCAAAAAAAATAAATAATTTGGATCAGTAGAATTTCTACCAATTCAAATATTAAATCATTTTCATCGGTAGAATTTCTACTAATTCTTCTATTTATTAAAATTCAGCAACACTCTCTCTGTTTTTTTCTCTCCAAAACTTACATGGACAATTTGTATATTTTTTTAAAAACTCAAAAGACATACGTAATCCTCTTTTTTTATGATTGTTTGTTTATTTATTTAGGAAAAATATCATCAATCCAAGTGGCTCAGAAAGACAAATTATGTGGAGATATAATATTTCTGGTACCATTTCTAGAGCTTTGATTGATTGTGGATATTTTTTGTGCCAGCTCTAGAGGTTATTCAATTTATCATTTTCCACAAACTTTTTTAGTATTGGAATGCTACTCTTCTAGTGGCCATGATTATTTGACTATTATTTAAAGACTAATTATCGAAAATAAAGTTTAAATAAATTTGACATCAGTTCAAATAAAATTTTAAAATAAGATTTAGGAAAAGAAAAAAAAATGAGAAAGACTGTTCGTTTTTAGTGGGAAAATAAACAATTTTCAAATTGTGATGGGAAAATGAGATATTTCAAAATTTGATGATGGTTATGACAACGATTACCCATTTAAAATTTATAAAAACTTGAAATTTTCAAATCTTCGTCCTTTTTATTTTCTGATTTTTATTTTATTTTTTGTTATTTCTCTGCATGTGAGAAATAGGATAGTCATAGTGGTTGTTTCAGGTGTTATTTCTGACTTTAGAGTTAACTCTAAAGAGTCAGACCAAGATAAAATTCCTAAACATTAGAAAATTTGGTGGAAGTTAGATTTAGCATGTCACTTGATCATTAATGTTTTCTCTCTATGTTCAGGTGGAACTAACTTGGTACACTTACTGAATGTGAAATGTCTCTTTCACCTTTAGTAAGTGTACTAAACTAGTTCCCCTGAATACGTAAAGAAGACAATAATGATAAGTGACATAATCACTCTCGTGGATGCGAGACAGAACTTCCACCACATTTTCTCATGCTTAGGCACTTTATGTTGGTCAGTCTCCTTTAGAGTTAGTTCTAAATTCAGAATAACACCTAAACCAGCCACAATAGCTACAATGTTTCTCACATGTAGTTTGTCCTTTTCGACATTGGTGGCAGCTCGTGCGGTTTTAGTGTCAGCAGCGGCAGCTCGTACAGAATCAACAACAGCTATTGCTGCTTCAGTGTCAGTGACGGCAGCTCATGCGACTTCAGCAATAGCTATTAAGAATATCTAATATTAAAAAAGGAAATGTATATATAATTATGAATGTTAAAACTCTAATTGATAATACATAGTAGTTGTGCTCTGTATTTGATAATCAAGTTGTATATATGTCGTGTTGTAACTTTTTAAATCAAGTTGTATATTTGATAATCAAGTTATTTATTTAGATATATGAAAAGAAAAAACTACCTTTAGAGTAATAATTTTTAAAAAAAAAATCATAAACTACGTATGTATTAAAATTTGAGATACGCAAATAAATGTTTTGACAAATTGACACTATCCTATATGTAAAAAATCATAAATATAAAACTTATAGAATCTATTTTCAGGGGAACTCCTATATATGAGCTATTCCTCATACCGTGCAACTTTTAAAATGAATTGTACGGTAAAGCTGCACAAATGAATTTAGATCTTCCCGGGTACCTATTACAATCACTGGATCTGGACTGTTTTTCTTAACGTGGCACGAATCTCAAAGCTCAATAATACTGTCCCTGTGCTAGCCCGAATCTCAAAGTGGCTGAGAGTCAATCTCAAACCGTAAAGTAAAAATTCAGCCTTAGCCTTAGCATTGTTTTTGAAAAAAATAACGACCCAATTGTGGTCTGCTGGCCTTAACATATATTCACGCTGTACAATAATAGTCAATGATATCTTATAAAAATAAAAATAAATCATTTCAAATACTAGTCTTATTTTAAGCATTTTTTTTATATTATATCTTATTTACTATTCTGGAATTTTTCATTTCCAAAGTATTAATTTGATTTGCTATTAATCTGTATAATAAGTTCGGATAAATTGTTCATCTGCCGGTAATAAATTGAAGAAGGTACTCTTTTTTTTAATATTAAACAATATATTTATTAAGCTAAATTTTAATAATTAGCTATATGTTATGGTAAGATATGCATTATATTTCTCACAAAGTATCATGATTAATTTTTCGGTTAGCATTGAATTTGAACGTGTCTAAAGGCATTATTTCACATGAGGATGCTCCTATTTACGTGTAATTGATAATGAAAATATTCATATCAAGTTGGTACGAAAATATTTTAGAATAACAAAAAGTATTAAGTGCATGATTGATATGAATAAAAAAATTGGAGAAATCCATGTCTGTGGTCTCAACTTGTTCGATTAAATGTATGAAAGAAACCTTTATAACAAATAATATCTGTATGGAGGTCCAAAGCCTTCTAAAAAGCCCAACTTGTCGTTTATTTCAATTCTTTCTCCACCTTAAATCTCCTCAGAGCATCTTTTATGAACTTGACGAAACCTTGTATCCATCCCACCGACCAAATGGGCTTTACCTTCTTTCATTCTGACAAAAGGGAAGGGTTTTAAAATCGGACGAAAGAACCACCCTTGATCTACTCCTCCCTCTCAGCTCTCACTCTCAGCTCACCGCCACCTCATTCTCTTCTCCAAACCTCTCACTAATACTAATACTAATACTAAATACTAAGCAACATCAATCAATTACTCTCCCTTTCTATTTCACCATTGCCTCTCTCTCTTACCCATCTCTTCCTCTTTCTTAGTGGCATAATACAATTCTCTTGCACGTGCACATCAAGTGTTTGTGAAAATGTTCCTCAGAGATATTCTCACTACCAGCAGCAGATTTTGACGGCTACTCGTACACGTTCTCTAAACAATCTTTCAACCTCTTCTCGGAACAATGGTAACAGCTCTGCTCTCCCCTGCCACTTCCTTTAAGCCAATAATTTAGCACCTTGATTGATTATGGTGATTTTTTTCCTTTCCTCAAATTCTGGATCCCTTATTTGGTACTTCACTTGTAAAATTTAGGAGTCCTCTGACTGTGCATGGGGTGCTTCTACTGTCAGTACTCAGTACTGGTGGAGACATGTCTACAGAGAAAAACACAATAACAACCTGAATTCGAAGGACCGGTACCCACTTTTCTCAAGCTCAAAAGGATCTCTGTGATTATTTCCACAGCACTAGAGGCTATTCACTCCCTGATGCCGAGCACCTCAGTAAAAACACTCCAGTGTTTCTCGGAAAGCTAGTTTCAAAATTAATGGAGGACAGAAGCTTTGATCAATCTATCAGTAGATTACTTCGATTTCTTCCAATTAATGAATTTGAACCCTTTTTAGAAAGCATCGGTTTGTACCCTACTGAATACAAGCACCTGTTACCAAAAAACATAATATATTTATCTGATGATCCTCTCTTGCTAGAGAATTACCATGTTTTGTGGAGTTATGGGGTACCAAGAATTAAAATTGGTAGAATCTACCTAGAATCAGCAGAGGTGTTTAGATACAATGAGGAGGTGTTATTATCTAAACTCAAAAATTATGAAAATTTTGGCATCGGTAGAGCAGCAATTGTAAAATTGGTCACTTGTTGCCCGAATCTTCTGGTGGGGGAAGTGAATTTGAATATTCTTCGGGTATATGAGAAATTAAGTAGCCTTGGAGTTCAGTTTGAATTTGTAATCCAGTGTTTATCTGACAGGAGCAAATACAATTGGAGCCGAGTTTCTGAAATGTTAACCTTTCTAGACAGATTGGGTTTTGACAAACAGGCATTAGCAACTCTAATCAAGGAAATGCCAGTATTTGTTTTCCACGAATCAGGAAAAAACATATACTTGCTTGTGGCCATATTAATTAAGGTTGGTCTTAAAACTGATGAGATCTTGAATTTATTTGTGAAGAACCCTCATATACTAATTGGAAACTTTGTGAACATTTTGTGAACATTTTGTAATTTTCCTCACTGAAATTGGGATGGAACTTGGTGACATAGCTAGTATTATTTCTGCCCACCCCGAAATATTGGGCTCTTCTCCATGCAGGAGTTCAGATTCTGTTTTACGCCACCTGAGCTTGCCCCCAAAAAGCTTAAGTGACCTGATAAAGGCAAACCCGACAAAGTTTACCAGCTTGGCTTGTACAAGGAGCGTTGATGAACCTGTGCATATAGATGAACAACTTTTTCTAAAGGCCAAAACTGAGTTTTTGATAAAACTAGGTTTCGCTGAGTGCTCAGATGAGATGGCAAAAGTGGTTTCCAAGTTTAGAGGTAGAGGTGACAAGTTACAAGAGAGACTTGACTGTCCGGTCAATTCTGGCTTAGATTACCATGATGTGGTTAAGATGATAAAAATGGCACCTGCAGTGTTGAACCAATCAACTGATATCTTAATTAAAAAGATAGATTATCTTACAAACAAATTAGATTAGTTGCTTGTTGACTTCCCCTCCTTTTTGAGCTATAACATGGATAGAGCGAGACTTAGGTTTGGGATGGTGTGTTGGCTAACAGACGAGAAAGGATTAGTGACAAATACCCGGGGGGCAACAAAAAGGTCTGGAGGGAAGTTTGCTTTGAGCTACGTACTTGCAAGTTCAGAGAAAAGGTTCATTATACATTTTGTGGATGTGAAACCAAAGGGGATGAAGCATTCTGAAATGTTGAAGAAATCAATTTTGGGTTCTACAAACTAGGATCTTCTTTTTGTTTCTTTTTCTTTTTAGTTTATAAGAAGCAGTTATAAATGTCCTAGTTCAATGATGAAAGTTGTTGTACCAATTATTGTAAACAAAAACATAATTAGACAAATAGACAATTAGTAAGACTAATGATTTAAGTGCTTAATCGAGTTGAGATGGCTTTTTTTTTTAATTTAGATAATTAATTTATGTACTTTGGGCATTTCACTACTCTATGAATAAACTGCTCTGTTGCATGTTACTCTATTAAAGAATTTGATTGATGTTTAATTATCTGTGAAATGAGCTTTGAGCCACTATTTTATTTCACAAGTAAATGTATGATTTATCCCATCCTCCCAAGTCCTGAGTCCCAGCTTTTATTTTATATTCTATAAATTGGGTTCGATGTGTGCGAGCCCATGGATTCCTGGAAGATCACATCATAAAGCAAACGGGTCAATCCAATTTGATGTGTTCTATTATCAATGCAACTGGATGCAGTAGAAATGAGACTTGTGTGAAATATTTGTACAATTTGATGTGTTCTGCTAAAAATTAAAATGTGAAGTATATATTAATATACTATTATTTCTTTTTCAAAACTTCTTATTTAATTCAAAAATAATATCAATATTTGACAAGTTAATCTATTATTAATGCATCTCGATTTGACAATATTAATAAACTGAGTTCCGCCTTTAATTTACGCTTCTATTTATAAAATGTTGAATCATTTTCATTTCTTTATAGAGCTGTGAAAAAAAAAATGAATGACTCGGTAAACATAAATCTATGAAACGGATAAAAAACATGATATAGCATGCACAAATTGTGTTATTTGCACAATATTTGAATGAACAACATAAATTAATTGTGAGATTATTATTTAACTCATGTAATTCAAATTTTTTTTTTTGGGTGAGCTATATATACACGTATAAAGATTTGGTTTGCGATATGATTATAATTGAACTCAAAAAATTTCGTTCTCGTTTGGATTTAAAGGCAAAATGTATTGAAATAATTTGAATTTTAGAGAAAATCAAATAAAATGCAGTAAACAAATTCCTACTTATCAAATAAAATGCAGTAAACAAATTCCTACTTATCAAAAAGGTGAAATACCACATGTAATCCCCAAATGAAATCCCTCTCTTACTCCTCTCACTCAAATTAAGAACAAACGAAAACAACTAAACCAAACCGAACCCTCTCTTTCGGCTTTGCTATTAATTATTTTATTTTTGAAAAATTAAATATCATGAACAAACTGGAAGAGCGGTCCTGGAGTGAGGAGCACAAACAGCATCACCGCTGGATGGCGGATTGGGGATAGCGGCGGTGTTGTTTGTGCTGCTCACTCTAGGACTGCTCTTCTAGTTACCAGGCTGCTGTCGCATCATCGAATTTGGAAACATGCAGACTAGTGGGATATTGATCTTGGTTCATGATGTTCTCTATTTTGCTTTGATCACCATCTTTCTCATAGCGATCGGCGTGCAGATTTATGCCGGCTGATCAAATTATTTGGTCGTCGTCGGAGTGCGGCGGCGGTTGAAAAGGCAGATCTAATCGTAGGGTTTAAGGTAATTATTTGCTTTCTTATTGTACCGAATCATTCTCGAATTATATCCGAATCACGAATTTTTGAACCCGCTGAACCGAACTCGAATTTTTCGTTTGTCACTATGTTTAAAGCCACTAATTACCTTAAAAAAAAATACCACATGTAAATTTGTTATTAGTTTCAACTTCAATTAATAATTTGTATAAAGGCACCTGTAGGTAGACATTTGATTGTTATTAGTTTGTTTTATTTTTTTAATATTTTTGTCTGTGCAGTTATTTTACTGATATTATTTTCTTAAACACAGAGAGTAGTTTTTTAAGTTGTGCAAGAAATCGACCGACGCATTTCAACACAAGTTGAGCACATAAGAAATGTAAGTTTTAATTGTTTTTTCGGAAGGGCTTGCATCTATACTCGTAGCTAAGCACATAATGGTTTCTAGGGTTTCTGTACACATCTTCCTTTTATTGCTTAAGTGCTTATCCGCGTGCTTGCTGCTTGAAATTACAGATTGAGAAAAACGGAGAAATTGAAAGACTGACAGTCTATGTTGCATGGATGCGGGTACGGGTATCGTATCGAATACAATACGGATACGGTGATACGGCAATTTTCAAAAATCTCGGATACGATACGCCTACTATATATTATATTAATTATATTATTAATTCAATATTTGTATTATATAAATTAAATATCAAAAATCTTCAATAAGGTATTCTATGTAAGTTATATAAATTACTATGTAACAATAACAAATTTAAGTTGCTACAATGGTTGAGGTTTATGTCCGTCTGCCCACAGATATCAGTGCGTTTCAGTGGGTATCATTGACCGTATCAGAGTGTTAAGGATACGCCATGTCATCAGATACGGCAATTGGCATATCGGATACGTATCGGGGCCATATCGTACACATATCCATATCCGATATTGGTACGGGGCCAAATGTGGAGTATCCGAGTAACATAGCTGACAGTGAATATGACCGAATTGCAAAAATCTAAACAGTAGTTGCTGGAGCTTCAGATTATTTATATAACTCATATAATTCAAGTTTTTAAATTTTGTTGTGTTATATATACACAAATATAGATTTGGTTTGCGATTTGATTATAATTGAAATTATTTAATTAGTAAGAAGAATTGTAACATTCATATGTGTTCACTATTTAATATGATATTTGTCACACCCCAAATTCACCGGGTCTGACAGCCTGCCGCGTGTATAAATCAAGCGTCACATATACACGCAAGGCAGTGGATCTTTTATATGCATTACCAATATCCTCACTTGCTGCGTCCGTGTAATGAACCTGAAAATAATCGGGGAGAGGGGGTGAGAATAAATCCTCAGTGCGAAATTTGCCACAGTTTAGATTATTGGACTTGCAATCAGACTCTATATTCAAAAATGAAACCCAAACAATAACAGTTCAAACAGATATATATAATCATAAATAACAGAATGCCAATGCTAGACAATAATTTATCAACCTGAAACACAGTTCAACGGAATTTCCAAGATGAATTTCAAACACAACATATATTTGGCTTAACTCAATTAATTAGGGCTTGTAGCAATTGCAGATGTTCTTTCGAGCTGAACCCTTTATCAAACCCACATCTGTAGGGTTACTGACACCTACAGATGGCCAACCGCTGGACCATTTATCTGACACCCATCTGCAATCGCTTGGCTTAACAGTTTATTAAGGTCTAGTTCAAATCATATAAAGAAAATCCTCGTTGGAATCATTCCAATAGTCGTAATAGTCAATTGACCTTCCAAATGCATTAACACGTAGGAGAATGCCACCGAGCCACAGACGTTACACAAGTCACCCACGACCTCAAATCACATATCATAACATATCTCATATCATCACATAATCACCCTCCCTCGTCCTAACCGGTACTGGGAATATTGAGGGCCGTTCACCTAAGGCCATTTAGGATCCTGGGAATCCAAGTCAGCATACAGCCCGACTTGGCAAATTCATTGGATCCAAGTGCTTAACTTCGTAAATCCATTCACATACATATCAAATCAAATCAAATCGTGGTGACTTTCAATCAAATCAGATCATAATAGATCGACACAACCTACAACCATACCAGCATGCAAATCACTCAAGTTATATCAATTCGAGTTTAATTTGATTGGGCTATGCAAATGTTTTACACAATTCAATGATGCAATCAATGATATTCAACATGACAAACGAATACACAGTTTAATTCCTGAAAATAAAGTATCAAACAAGTCCAAGAATCCCGCACCTTATTATGACGAGCGTACCGCTTAATCTAAGGATCGGGCGTCTCGAATTGCCTCACAACGTCTTGCTCGACCGAGCCTGCGCCTATATTATACGTATACTTAATTTAAATCATTGTTCGACAATTTATCTGCTTACTTGAGTGATATTATTTTCTTTATACTTTCCTTATCATAATCTTATTTCAAAAGCCAAATCAAATTTCAGTTTCTTTTACATTCTAGCATTGGACCCAAGTATGCACATATATATATATCTATATATATCATGTCGTTAATCAAACAAATTCAAAGGCCAAGTTATTTAAACTATTTCATTTTAATTCAAGTCCAATTTACTAAGGCCCAAAACAATTAATCATTTCAATTCGATTCAAGTATATCCCAACTGCAAAGTCACGGCTATCATTCATATAAATTCACATCTTTTTCATATTGGTCCTCAATTAATGTAATTTCACACATTGGTGTCTACTTTGCAATTCAACCCTTTTTATTCCGCTTTATTACTTAACATTTATCCAATTTCACATAAATACATACATATGGTCATAACGAGCTATTCCAAAGCCTATTTACCAACATTTCAATTTAAGGCCTCTTTACGATTATTTAAATTCACATATGGCCGGCCACCATTTCAAACAAATCATTTCTTACATTTTAGTCCCTTTAATTCATACAAATCACCATGGTCCTATATTTTACAATTCCAACCATTAATAAAAATCATTTTGCAATATAACCCCTTATACTTAATTTATTCGAGCAATTCGATCGAGTTGGGAAAATCAACAACCCGTACTCGAAACTAACAAATTCACATCCTACGACATTAATCAATTCATCAAAACACAAATCAAGAATTTTAGAAATTAACCGAAAGAGACAATGTCGAAACAAGTGATCGGTTCCGAGGGTTTCACCTCGCCTCGCGGCCATCTCACTCGAGCACAAGCAAGCACCATAGCACCAAGGCACCACCATCACGGCACCAAGCGAACACCGGGGCAGCACCCCTCAACCCTAATTCCTAGGGTTTCATGAGAGGGGAGGGGAGGCAGAAACCGAGAGAGAGAGAGGGGGCGGGCTGGGGTCTTCCGAACCGAGAAAGAGAGAGAGAGGAGAGCAGTGGGGCGGCGGCGGCTGGCCGTGGCAGCGGCGGAAGGGGAGGGGGCGGAGCCCCTGTTTTTGGCGTGTAAGAGAGGAGAGGGAGCGGTTTGGGTTGGGGACGGGTCACTGACAGAGAAGGAGAGGAGGGAACGGGGGCGGGTCCGGTGGGGTTCGCCGGCGACGGGAGAGGGAAGAGGGGGCGGAACCCCCTGGGGTTGGCGCTGAAGAGAGGAAGGGGCGGACGGGGGGGGGGTGTTCTGTCACGGTTTGGGAAGGAGAGGAGAGAAAGAGAGAAGGGAGGGGGGTGGGATTTAAATGGGCTGCTTCAAGATGAGGGGTTGATATAATTCCAGCATTTAAGATCCGTGCTAGATGAATCAAATGGTCTAAACAATTCAGAATTTAAACATTGTTTCTTTCATAAATTCAAATCGAAAGTTCATAATTTTTTTGTAACTATATTTGTACATATAATTTGTGTATTTATCTCTCAATTTAAGATTTGAATAATTCGTTCTCAATTTATATAATTTTTATATATTCCATTAACTCTCTAAATTTCCTAAATGAACTAGTTTTATAAATTATAAAATCCAATTGTACGAATAATTTCGTATAATTATGCTCTTATTTGGAATTCAATTTATTTATTTATTTATACGAATCTAATTAAATAAATTTCTTCTTTCCTAAAACTTAAAAAGAATTGTAACGGATTTTCTAAGTTTCTAATTTACCGAATAATTATAATTTTATTCCTAGTGCTATATTTTATTTTATTTCTAAATCTCTAATTTTTATTATACATAATTTCATACATTATTTATATTACAAAATTTTTAGTTTCGTTTTAGTCGGTCAGAAAATTTCTGAACGATCATTAAGTTAATTAAACTTTTTTTATTTAAGCCAAATGATCGATTTAACAATTTAATCATGTTTTAAAATTTCGGAATGTAACAATATTAATTTAAATGGGTGTTGAGTATGAATTCTTTCATTATAAATAAAAAAAAATCAACTTTGTTATGCAAACGGTTTAAGATATATGATACCTCTGATATAATGTTGAATTTTTTTTGTTATGTTAATAGTTACAATTTATCTCTTTTATTTTAAAGCAGAAATTGATTTTGCTATGCAAACAGTTCAGATATATGATAACTTTCCTATTATCATCCGCAATCATGAATTATTTTTGTTATGCTAACGGTTAAGATTTATCTGCTTTTAAGAATTAAATAGTTAGCTCAAATAAAAAATTAGTCACTAACTTTTTTTTTCAAGTATAACTTCGAATAAATATCTTATGAGTGAGGCTATGGTAATTTGCAATGCGCGGATCATTCCGTACATTGTATTCATATCTTTATTTTTAAAGTCTAAATAGTCGATCCGAAACCGCTTAACATTATTATCATATGAAAGTATACTTAGAGATCAAATTTTATACAAACTTCGGTTGTTCAACTAAAAAGTTAGATTAAATTAATATTTGTTTGATGCAAATTTATTAATTAAACTAGTTATCCCAGTGACTAGGAGCTAGGGCCAATCAACATCCTCCTTCCACTAAAATAAAGATTAAAAAAATAATTATTCCGCTAATAAATATTTCAATAAGGACATAAAAAGTGCACAAAATATTGTTCAATTTTTCTCATTTTTGTTTATTCCTATAAGAAGTTTCCCTTTAACTGGATTGATGCATCTTTATGTTAGTGTAATAATATAGAAGTCAATAATACGATAATTGTATCATATATATTTTGTTCATGAATTGGATGATTAATATCATTTTGTTGCCTTGAGCATTATTGTATTTATGAATCATTCCGAGTTCATGACTGGAATTGTAAAACTTCATAATGTAGATGATAATACTTTTAAAAGTCTCTAACCGAGGTAATTAGCAGGAACACTAATTACCGCTACAAGGTTAGTATGTGGATTAAAAGATGGTCAAGTTTTACAGATCATAGACAAGAGTGTCATTTTAATCACATAGATACTTATTCTAGGAACATGATATTAGACAGGTCCCGAATGAAACATTAAATGAAATTGTGTTCGTTTCGTTAATGTTCTCATTCAGTGTTAAGTTCTAAAGTATGAGGTATTCATCTTTCCTACTAAGAGATGTTTATATGTGATTGTTATCTAACGATGTCGGTAAAATGCAGTCATAACGGTAGCTCTTCGGTACACATAGCTTAGATGAGGTAGTGATGGTTTATCAAAAGTACTATTATCACTCTTATCTCTATACGAGTTATAGTATCACTATGCCCCTTGATAGAGTAAGATTATCTGCATGCGCAAGAGTAATCATATTTGATAATCTGCTCAAGATCAAGAAAATATTAAGTTTGCAAGGATGACACACACCTACCTTGAAACTGATCTGATAGCTATGAGACAAAAGAATTAAGACGAGTAAAATAGTTTACTGGATCGTGGTATTGTACAGTACAGCATCATCTGTGTAATTGAATGGTCATAGTGCAAATGTCAGATGCCTCCTATGATTATAGAAGTTAAAACAGTTTTAATTATATTTACCAACATAACACAGATCCTATTGGGTCACACCATATAGGAGCTACTCGGATAATCTTATTGATTAATTATAAATTGATTATGATTAATAATAAGATGGTTATAATTAATTATATGTGATATAATTAAATTATATATGTCATATAAGATGACAAGTAAAAACAAAGGTTAATTTATAAACGTACACGGTACGTTGTATAAAAGTTACCGAAACAACAACCGCAAGAAATATAATTGTTCAGAATAATTATATGGATATTGAATTCAGCCAAGGGCATTTTGGTCTTTTCACATGTCATCCTTATCCGTATGACATGTCATCATTTTTATCGACATGACACGTCATCGTTCTTATCCACATAACACGTCATCATCCAAATTCAATTTTGCTTCTTCCTCTCTATGGCATTCTTGTAAATAGGCCGAACTTTGGGGGTATTTTGGTCATTGACGAACATCCTCAAAATGACTATAAATAGAGGGGTGAGGGTAGAGAGATAACTCACTAATTCACTCGTATCGTTTCGTGTTGAACCGAATCAGTATTTTCTCTCTTTATCGGTTTCTCTCCCAAATAGTGTTTCAGGTTTGAAAAGAAAGTTATACGTACCACAAAATTGCCCATATTTTTTTGAATATTATTTAAATTAGAAAAATACAAACTTGCCCATGATTTTGTATTTTTTTTCTATATTTTAGGGATACCCCAAATTTTGTAATTCAGAGGGATAAATATGTTATTTAAATATTAGAATAAAAAATAAAAAATATATAATATTATAACTTTTAAAGATATATTTTAAAATTCCTCCTTATATTTTGAGTTAGATAAATGAATGGGGATGGATTATTTTACCAGTGTGGTGTTCTGAAAGTGGTTTTATTAAATTTGTTATTTATAAAATTTTCATCTTAAAAACGGAAAAAAGAAGAAGTTAACACGTTAGATTTGTAATTAGAACGAAATTGTAAAATGTAGATGCACTATATATAATATGCTCCTGCGGAATAAATTAGAACGTTGAAGTGGGTCCAGCTGTGAGAGAGATTTGTTTTATTTTCTAATGAAGGATATGTCACGGAAGATTGAGAGCAAAAAAAAAATTGGACTCTATCTAGCAAGCACTAATTATTAATTGACATGTCAACTTCTTCAAAAGCATTTCTCGAGTGTGAAATTGTCTGTGCAGCCTTTTGTGTGACATTTAGATATTTTTCTTATTTGTATCTTAAAGCAATTAGAAAAAAAAAACTTTTCAGTAAAAATAAAATATTTTTGAATTTATATAAATGAAAATATGATGTGTTTAATTTACTATTTAATCTCTCACAACATCTTACTATAGTCAAACATGCGGTATTTCCAAATTTAATCCTTGGACATATATGATATAATTTTTGAATAATAGCTTTGCTTAAAATAAAAATAAAACACTGCAATAAAAGAAAATTAGGATTAAAATAGGTGTTTGATTAATATGAATAAAATTGTGGTGACAAATAGTTGTTGTATTTGAATAAATGAAGTTTTTGTAACTTCTATATAATTAAGCCTCTCAATTATTTTCCATCCTTCAATCAAAGTTTTATTTTTTTTTTCCTGACAACCATTTCCTTTATGTTTTGAGATTGGTTTAAATTAATATTTTAATTAGTCAATTAATAATTAACATAATATCAAAATCGGTAATTTTAAGCAGTAATGTAAGAATTTACAAAGTTAAGTCTTAATTAATAATTTTAGAAGGCTAATTGAGTTAAAAAAAAATTAAAAATCTAGGATGAACAAAAAAAATTAAGAACTTTAGGCAAAAAAATGTTCGACAAAAGTACACAAATAGTAAGCAGCAAACAAACGAAAAACAATTATGGCTCCAGCCTACGAGTCAAAAGTGCAAAATTGATCGGACGAAGGCTCTTGCTAGACTTGCTAGTGACGCCAATTAAACAAAGATTTTCTCGCAGCTCCGCCCCTTTTAAATCCCACCGATCAATATTGATCGGACGAAAGCACTACCCTTTTTCTCTCCAACTGAACTAAATTACTCCCAGCGCCACCACAGCCGCCTCATTCTCTTTTTCCAACGCAACTTCTGTCTTCCTCCTCTCTACTCTCAGCTCACCTCCTCTCTCAACTCTCTCCTACACTTCAACTGTTTGTCAAAATGCTTCTTAGAAGAATTGTCGCTCAAAGCACCACCCGTCATACTTGTTACCTAATGAACCGCTCTACCTCCTCTTCCAGATGAAACAAGACAGACTAGGCTCTCTTTAACTGTGGTAAGAGCTCTGTGTTCCTGTTCCAGCTTCTTTAGGTGTTTTGCATTTATGTCAGAAATTTAGCACCTTGGTAGATCGTGGTGACTGTGCATTCAAGTTGCTTGGAAAAATGTCCAGAAATGTTACAGTCTGGAATTCAATTTGTCAAATATTTTCATGGAATATATCCTTTGCTGTTTCTGTGAAATAGATGCTTGGGTACCGTACACAGCATAAAACCAATTGACTACAGTTATGAACACTATAAATCTGGTAATTAAGCATCATCATCTACAATGTATTAAAAAGTTGGGTTGGAGCGAAAATTGGTCAATGTATACTTGTACAACCAACTATTTAACATGATATATTAATTTAGAAGGTTTTGCAGCCTCTTATTTCTTCTTGATTCCTTAGATCACTCATTGACCATATCCCTGGCTGGTAAATGGCGAAATAGCCCTTCTGGAAGAGCTTAATTTGATTATACAGCTGCCCTTTGCTATACCTGCGTAAGCACAAATAAAAAAAAAAAGATGCAAAAATGTATAGCACAAAAAGGACATATGGTAGTACCAACTGTAGCTGATCTGAATGAAATTGTGATTGCAAGATTCTGTTACTAATTGTGTTAAACTATTTACATTGTACTGTAAGGATTGCTAGCTCCCAAATACTGAAGCCTAACTAGTACAGTACTTAGTGTGGTACCTATTGTACTGACCTGCAATACTTTACCACTTTATGCAAAATCTATTCACCATTCTTTCATTTTTTATTATGTAGGTGATCCATTGATTAATTATAGCACTCATTCAGTAAGTCCCTTGCAGCCGACCTATCTCCTTGAACTGTGAAGGCTGTGTTCTCCAAGTGGATTTTTATCCAAACAAGTCAAACAAACGGGTGTATCAGCCCATATTCTAGAAGCAGTGTTGAGGCTACCACCGATTCTACAAGTGGAACTTGTGACAATTTTCAACACACGGCCATGGGGATCCGCCAGTTAGAACTAGTTGTAAAGGAACGTTGTCGGTCGGGCACCCTTACTATTAAAGATGCTCTTCAATTCTTTGATCGCTTGCTGGCTGCTAAGAACCCGGCACCATCCATCTATTCCTTTACCCAACTCTTTTCAGCCTTAACTCATATGAAGAACTCCGACAACCATTATGCAACTGTCTTTTCACTCTTTAACCGCTGGACCCAATCTAAACGGGTCTCACCCTCACCCAATGTTTGCACCTATAGTGTCTTGATCGGCTACTGTATCCGTATGAATCAACTGGGACATGGATTGATTTTGTTTGGAAGGTTCATAAGGGTGGGCCAGAGAGCTGATGCTTTCATCTTCACTCCTATACTCAAGGGCCTCTGTTATGAGAATAGGATTAGTGAGGCCATTGCCATGTTGCTCTACAAAATGCCAAAGCTGGGCTGCACACCTAATGTGATCTCTTACAGCACTGTTATTGATGGCCTTTGTAAAGAAGGCACAGTTAGTAAAGCATTTAGTTTGTTTGAGCGAATGCTTTCAGTTGGTATTGTGCCTAATGTAGTCACATATAGCTCTTTGATTGACGGCCTTTGTAAAGAAGGCACAATTAGTAAAGCATTTAGTTTGTTTGAGCGAATGCTTTCGGAGGGTATTGTGCCAGATGTTGTCACGTACAACTCACTGATTAATGGCCTGTGCAAGGAAGGAGAAACTGAGAAGGCACAGGAACTGTTGCGCTACATGGTTTCTCAAGGGCTTAAACCGAATGTTGTGACCTATACTACTCTTGTAAATGGGTTGTGCAAGAAAGGGCTATTCGACAAAGCTGTGGAATTGCTTCAGTCCATGGTTTCTAAAGGGCATGATCCCAATGTTGTGACTTATAATACCATCATAGATACACTATGTAAGGAGGGGGCAACGGAAAAGGCAGAAGATTTGATTTGTATTATGATTTCTAGAGGTAAGGATCCTAATGTTTTTACCTATAGTACTCTTATAGATAGGCTATGCAAGATGAACAGACTAAAAAAGGCAAAGGAGTTACTAAATGAGATGGTTTCAAAAGGAATATTGCCTAACACCGTGACATGCAATATAATTATGGATTCTCTTTGCAAGAGGGGAGAACCTGACAGAGCAGAGAAAGTACTGTATCATATGCTTGATATAGGTGTCACACCGAGTCTTATCACATATAATATTGTTATAAATGGTTATTCTAAGCTAGGCTGCTGGAAAGAGTCGATTAGAGTTTTGAAGGATATGATTGATCATGGCATTTTGCCCAATGAGGTTACATTTGGATCAATGATGGATTCTTTGTGCAAACAAGGGCAAGTGAAGGAAGCTGAAAAGTTACTTGACTTAATGGTAAGGGGAGGTATAAAACCAGGTGTTATGCCATATCGATTTTTACTTCTGAGCTATGTAGATGATGGCAATGTTGATGATGTGATGAATATGCTAGATAGAATGCATCTCAATCATGTAACCCCAGATCTCTCGACTTACACTTCCTTGGTCAAAGCATATGCTAAGAACAGAAAAGTTAACGAGGCTGTGTGTTTGCTGAATAGAATGAAGCGAGAAGGGGTGAAACACGATTTAGCTGCCTCTGCACCAGTATTAGAACTGCTTTTGAAAATGGGAAGAGATGATGATGCGAGAGATCTCATGGAACAGACAAGTGGTAAAACAAATGATTGATGTGCCAAATCGGGTTGAAGATGGCTTTTTTTTAATGTAGATAATCAATTATTATGCTTTGGGCAGCTTGTTGCGCCATTAACTGAAGTTTTTGTACTGTCTTTATGAATATTTATCTTATTCTGGATGAATTTTTTTTTTTCTCATTGTTTTTTTCTGTTATAATTTTTTAATGTTTTATTTGCTCATTCTGCATTTTTTTTGTGTGATTTCATTGTTTTTCACTTGCAGTCGTGCTGCATCCAATTTACTGATCAAGCACTTACCAGGTACAATTAATGTACCAGTATCTGGCAGCTACTCCACTACTGGCCCTTAATCTTAAGCCGTATAAAAGCTGGTGTTTGGAGAGCCAACTTGCACTAACATTTGAATTCTAAATTTCAAATTTTGTACCATGCAAATCTTCCTCAATTTCACAAAGGTTTTAGCAATTAATATCCATTCGAGAAAACTGGGAGACTATTGAATTGGAGAAATGATTGTCCACAAAATTGAAATATCATTGGAAACCAAATTAAGCTTTTGTCCTTCATACTTCGCCTCTATCTTGGGTACCAATGTTAAGCCTCCTAAATTGAGGCTGAATTATAAATGTTTTTGTTAGTTCTGAACTTCTGACTTATGTTTTGATTGCAGTTATTTAATCTGTACTCTTTGATTGAAATCATATGGTTCAAATAACGATCATGGTTTTCTAATACCTATTAGGAATGGATCAAGTGATATAGCTAAATGTGACTTGGTTTACATAATACTCAAGTATGCATTAAACAACTTATATATTGTAGTCAATTATACTCAGAAAATCTAAACTTGTCTATGTTTATATGCAATAAATTCTTAAAGGGGGGAAACAAATGCTTTCCAATTCTAGATGAATATTAAACAAAAGCTTCAAACATAACTAGCACAGACAGAACTAGAAAATTGAGATTGGGAGGTTGAATAAGATATATAAAGTAGTAATTTTATTTTATAATGGGTCTAAAAAGTATATGTTCCTATGAAAATTACAAAATATAAAGGACAAAACTATAAATTTCTACTTAATAAAATTAGCTAAAAGGTGGAGATCTGAGTTCGATCATAGAACTGGCCAGTGTGTTGCTCTCCTTCAGCCAGAGCAACCATCTTCGGGCCTTCAGCACCTTCGCTCACAGTTAGAGCCCCGGTGTTTAAACTGAAGTCAGTGTTGACAAAGCCTCGATGCACACAATTAATGGTTACACTGGGATAACTTTTTGCAACAACTCTTGTGTAGGCATTCATTAAAATCTTCGACACGCGGTATAATTTATTACCTGGCATCCATCTATTTTCCTCCAATCCAAATGTATTGTCTTCAACAGATTTTAGAAAAGATTTTGCAATATCATCGATCCTCTCCACAATTAGTTCATCAATATCCACAAGTTCATTCCTAATCTTGTCATTGTTCACATACTGTAAAAGGAAAAAAAGAAAAAAAAGAAGAAAAATAGTAGGTGTATAAGAAATTAATTCATGCATTAACAGGTTTTCTAGAGTAATTTGAAAATTTTACCTGTAGTCGTGCGTGGCTCGATGAGACATTCACTATTCTTCCAAAATTGAATAATTTTACAAGCGGTAAATACACTTCTATTATGTTCTTGACTCCATAATAGTTCGTTTTAAAGCAATCACCAGCTTTCTCGTAGCTGTCTGTCATGTTATTTAGAAAAATTGCAGCCCTTTCTTGTTGCGAAAGTTGTACAAAAATCATTAGCTTGAGGCAATCAACATACTCTTCCTACTAAAAAAAGATAAAGAGAATTATTCCACTAAATAATATTTTAATATGGACATCATAATTGCACAAAACATAATTTTCTCCCTTCTTTTGTTCTTTGTTAAAAATTGGAAGTGCAAACTTCTTCCTTTTATTCAAATTAAAATCTCCAACCACTTTTGCATCAAACTATACTTCATACTATAGTTTGATGAACATTCAACTATCTTAATTTTATTTATGTCTATATGATGCTTTTTTTTTAATCAGCCTGATTTAATTTCATTTTTCAATTTTTTAATGGAATATATTTTATCTCATGTTTCTCTCTCCTAGAACCGGGATGGATTTTATATCACGTTTCTCTCTTTTTTTTTAAAAAAAAAAACTTAGAACTGGAAATTAATTTTTCAATTTTGGAATTCCAAAATCAAAACCAAAAAAAAAAATCCCCGGTTTCAAAATCCAAAATCAGGAAATAAATTTGCGGTTTGGGTAGTTTTCAAAATTTTGTCAAACATGATGTAGATTTTGAAATTTAATATTTTTTTAGATATTAATAAAAAAATTCAGTTATAAGAACCTCAAGTGCATTCGACGGCTCTAGTGATGTAAAAATACGCTTTTTGCAATACTTTCCAAGATAAAGGATGTCATACTTGTCTGCTACAACAATCAGAGAATAGTAATGCTTCTCACTCGCTTCATTTGATATGTTCCCGTTATAGAGAAAATGAATATCTGTATTGCACAATAAATTGTTTCAGGTAAGGATATCTGTATTGCACAATAAATTGTTTGTATAATGTCGAATCCTTTATAAAAAAGGTTAAAATTCACCAATATTGAAGGCCCATTACCAGGTTTTATAACAATATCTGTATGGAGCTCTAAAGCCTTCTAAAAAGCCCAAATTAGCCTTACCGATCAAAGGAAGGGTTTTTAAGTCGGACGAAAGTAGCCCGTGATTTTTATTTTTATCCATTTTAATAAATATTTTATTAAAAATAACCAGGTTTTAGAAAAAATTATAAAAATACCCAAACAGTACAGAATATTTGCTGACGGAATTAAAATTTCGAACTGTACAGAATATTTGCAGTTCAAAATTTCTTTTTTTCTTTTTTTTTTTCAGACCGCACAGAATATTTACGGTCCGAATCTTTTTTTTTTTTTTTTGGAATTGAGTGAAGTTTCGTACGAAAATTAATTGACATACAGTCTTGATATCTCATGATCTGTTTGGACATTTCGTACAAAACTTCACAGCCTTGTTCTATTTTGTAAAGACTGTATGTCGGTCAATTTTCACGATTTTTGGAGATGTTTTGCTATGTTAATGAGATGTGCAAAGTTGGGCTAAAAATGCACTCCTTGAGCAGTTCGGGTAATTTTTGAAACCTGATATCTCACGATTTGTTTGGAGATTTCGTACAAAACTTCACAGGTGAAGACTGTATGTCGATCAATTTTCACGACATTTGGAGATGTTTTCCTATATTAATCAGGGGTGCAAAGTTGGGCTCATAATGCACTCATTTAGCAGTACGGGCAATTTTTGAGACCTAGTATCTCACGATTTGTTTGGAGATTTCGTACGAAACTTTACAGTCTTGTTCTATGATATCAAGACTGTATGTCGATCAATTTTCACGATATTTTAGCAGTTTGGTCAGTTTACCCAAATTTGCACCTCTAGTTAACATAGCAAAACATCTCCAAAAATCATGAAAATTGACTGACATGCAGTATTGATATCATAGAACAAGGCTGTGAAGTTTTGTACGAAATCTCCAAACAGATCGTGAGATATCAGGTCTCAAAAATTACTCAAACTGCTAAAGGAGTGCATTATGAGCCCAACTTTGCACCCCTGGTTAAAATAGTAAAACATCTCCAAATGTCGTGAAAATTGATCGACATACAATGTTGACATCATAGAACAAGGATGTGAAGTTTCGTACGAAATCTCCAAACAAATCGTGAGATATCAGGTCTCAAAAATTACCCAAACTGCTAAAGGAGTGCATTCTGAGCCCAACTTTACACCCCTGGTTAACATAGCAAAACATCTTCAAAAATCGTGAAAATTGACCGACATACAGTCTTGACAACATAGAACAAGGCTGTGAAGTTTCGTACGAAATCTCCAAATAGATCATGAGATATCAAGATTGTATATCGATTAATTTTCGTACGAAATTTCACTCAATTCCAAAAAAAAAAAATTCAGACTGGTCTAAAAAAAAAACAAAAATTTTTTTTTGAACCGCAAATATTATGTATGGTTCGAAATTTTAATACTGTTGCACAAATATTCTGTGGGTTTGGATATTTTTATAAATTTTTTTAAAACGCGGTTATTTTTAATAAAATATTTATTAAAATGGGTAAAAATAAAAGAGTAATGATTTCATCCCCCTCATTCTAGTCTCCTAACAGTCCCCCTGACCATTAACTACTTATGGTAACTATTTCTTCCATTCTAGTTAGTCTTTCTAACTGTTTTGACCCCTCTTTCTCTTCCGATCAACAAAAAAAAAAATCGCGCTCTTCACGGCCTTCACAGCCTCTTCTCTTTCTCGGCGTGGTGCACCGTTGAGATCCGGCGAGGAGAGAGTGGTGCACCATCAAGATTCGACGCGGAGAGCATGGTGCACCATTGGAGGGGGTCCATGCTAGCCCAGCGAAAGTTGTTACAATGGAACATATGAATATTTTATTAGTTAGATATGAATACTTCATTTGTTAGATATGCATACTTCATGTTAGATGTGAATACTTTTTGGAAGAGGTGAGAGAGATGAATCTGACATTTGAATGTTGAATTGTATAAATTATTTCGAACATGTATGAATACTTCATTTGTTAGATATGAATACTTCGTTTGTTAGATATGCATTCATGTTATTAGATATGAATATTTCTTAGAAGAGGTGTTCAAGAAAGAAGGGTCTGACTTTGAATTGTATAAATTATTTCAAACATGTATGAATACTTAATTAGTTAGATATGAATATTTCTTAGAAGAGGTGTTCAAGAAGAAGGGTCTAACTTTGAATTTTGAATTGTATGAATTATTTCAAACATGTATGAATACTTCATAATTGTCAGTATGAATACTTCATTTGTTTAGATATGAATACTTCTTTAGTTAGATATGAATAATATATAGATTCGCTGTAGTGGTCCCCAATCTTGGCAAATGTTGCTTTCAGACGGTTGCGGTCCCCAATCTAGGCTGTCACAAGACGTCAATGGCCCCCTGGTCGTTACTGGTCCCCTCCAACTTGTGTTTACATACGACGAATTGTTCTGATAATAAGTATGAATACTATACATTCGTAGGTATAAATACTATACGTTTTGACTATTAACTCAGAGTATAAATACCCCCATATCAGATGTTGGAGTCAGTTAGTGGTCCCCTGTCGAAAGTTGTTTGTCTTTTAGTGCGGGGGACGTTTAGGGGACTGATATGGGGGTACTGTTAGTCGATCCCAAAATAAAAATCACGCGAAAGTAGCACTCTACGTCTACTTCTCCCTGTAAAAATAAATTACTCCCAGCGCCTCAGCTCACCGCCACCTCTTCCCCTAACCTCTCACTAATACTAATACTAATAGTAATAGTAAGCAACAATATCAATCAATTGCTCTCCCTTTCTATTTCACCATCGCCTCTCTCTTTTACCCCAGCTCTCTCCTCTCTTCCTCTTTCCAAGTGGTATAATACAATTCTCTTGCACATGCACATCAAGTGTTTGTGAAAATGTCCCTCAGAGATATTCTCACTACCAGCAGCAGATTTTGACGGCTACACTTCGTACACGTTCTCCAAACAAGCTTTCAACCTCTTCTCTGAACAATGGTAACAGCTCTGCTCTCCCCTGCCCTTTCCCTTTAAGCCACTAATTTAGCACCTTGATTGATTATGATCATTTTTTTTTTCCTTTCCTCAATTTCTGGGTCCCTTATTTGGTACTTCACTTGTAAATTTTAGGAGTCCTCTGACTGTGCACGAGGTGCTTGATAAATTGTCCCAAAGAGACAGTACATGGATTCAGTTGTTTCAACCTTTCCATTAGGAAGTAATTTACCTTTGATTTCCCAAATGGAGAAATACACATAAAACCAAGCAGTTCTTAACCGTATATATTGGTAATTATGAAACTTTTTCTTGTATCTTTTTAGAAAGTTGAGTGAGAGCCTAAATTTTGGAAAATAAGAAGCAAAAGCCCATGCAAAAAGCATCTTTTGCCTTGTCACCTATAAGGGAAGCTGGATTATGTAGGAAGGAAACAATGGTTTAGGTTATGAACCAACAACCACTTTAGTAATATTCAATAAAAATAAACACACTAAGAGTACCATTCTGAGGGATACATCTAATTTATTTGAATACTCCAATATCAGTTTTTTTTGCAATTGAGCTGATCAAGTTTGGTACTGGCATGTTCTGGTTACCACTGTGCATGCACATTATCTACTGCTACAGTTTCAATTTGTAAGGTTAAGTTTAATTTTAGATTTTTTTGGTGTAGTTATCTCCAGCAGGAGTAATTAGTTTGTTGGGAAATAAAGAGGCTGGTATTAGATTGTTTATTCATAAGGTATTTGTCCAATCATACCAAATCTGGATTTCTCACCTTTTTAGTACAGCATAGGAATTATATCTAAGATCCTCAACATAGCAATGACTTGTAAATTGAACAAAAGGCAAACACAAAAAGTCCCAAATAACTACTGAAATCTGGTTCATAAAATCGAAGTTTGTCTGATGCAGACCACTACTAGCTGAATAATTACTGGTATAAGAGGATCGAATTCGAACATTAATTAAGTAAATAGGGAGTCCTCTATTTAGCCTTTTGCTACATTTATTATGATACTATGATTTATTATTTATCAAGTTTTGAGTCCCGTGTTGCTTCTTGATTCCTTAGCTGACCTGCTCAATGACCAAATCCCTAGTTAGGAAAATTGACCAAAAAGCCCTTTGGGAAGAGCCAAAATTGACCTTCACTGCCCACAATAAAGCACATCTAGTCCAAATAATAAAATATAACGAATGAGTACGACATTGTATAACACAAAAAGGCATCTGGAGTACCCAGCAGTACATAGAGTAGCAGCATGGTAGTACTGGACTGATGCCTATCTAGTACTGTTCTGTTACCTATAGCCTTTGTCATGTTATGCAAAATTTGTTAACAATTGTTTCATTTATTTTTCTCAGGGAATGTATTGATTAATTTTTAGGACACCATCAAGTTGAACAAGGGGGCAACCCATTTTTAGAGGCTACCAACAGCCTCTAGTGAACCATCTCCAAGGGGCAGTTGTGACCATTTTCAATACATGGCCATGGGGATCCGCCAATTGGAACTGGCTGTAAAAGAACGTTGTTGGTCGGGCACCCTTACTATTAAAGATGCCCTTCAATTTTTTGATCGCTTGTTGGCTGCTAAGAGCCCGGCACCATCCATCTACTCCTTTAATCATCTGTTTAAGGCCTTAATTCGTATGAAGAACTCAAACAACCATTATGCAACTATATTTTCACTCTTTAACCGTTTGAGCCAAACTAAAGGAGTCGCACCCTCACCCAATGTCGTGACCTATACTATGTTGATTGACTACTGTACTCGAATGAATCGGCCTGGACTCGGGTTGATTTTCTTTGGACGGTTTATTAGGGAGGGCCAGAGAACTGATGCTTGCTTCTTCACTCCTATACTCAAGGGCCTCTGTTATGAGAATAGGATTAGTGAGGCTGTTGTCATGGTGTTACATAAAATGCCTAAGCTGGGCTGCACACCTAACGTGATCTCCTACAGCACTGTTATTGACGGCCTTTGTAAAGAAAGCACAATTAGTAAAGCATTTAGTTTGTTTGAGAGAATGCTTTTAGAGGGTATTGCACCAGATGTAGTAACATACAGCTCACTGATTGATGGCCTTTGTAAAGAAGGCGCAATTAGTAAAGCATTTAGTTTGTTTGAGCGAATGCTTTCAGAGGGTATTGTGCCAGATGTTGTCACATACAATTCACTGATTAATGGCCTGTGCAAGGAAGGAGATACTGAGAAGGCAGAAACACTGCTGTCATACATTATTTCTCAAGGACTTAAACCTAATGTTGTGACCTATACTACTCTCATTGATGGGTTGTGCAAGAAAGGGCTATTGGACAAGGCAGTGGAATTGCTTCAGTCCATGATTTCTAAAGGGCTTGATCCCGATGTTGTGACCTATACTACCATCATAGATGTATTATGCAAGGAGGGGGAATGTGAAAAGGCAGAGGAGGTGCTATGTAATATGATTTCTAGAGGAAAGGTTCCTGATGTTTTAACGTACTCTACTCTTGTAGATGGGCTCTGCAAGATGAACAGACTAAAAAAGGCAAAGGAGTTACTAAATGAGATGGTTTCAAAGGGAATACTGCCAAATACCGTGACATGCAATATAATTATGGATTCGCTTTGCAAGAGGGGGGAAACTGACGAGGCAGAGAAACTATTGTATCATATGATTGATAAAGGTGCCGCACCTAATCTTATCACATATAGTATTGTTATAAATGGATACTCTAAGTTAGGTTGCTGGAAAAATTCGATTAGAGTTTTCAAGGAGATGATTGATCGAGGCTTTTTGCCGGATGAGGTTACTTATAGATCAATGATGGATTCTTTGTGCAAACAAGGCCAAAGCAAGGAAGCTGAAAAGTTACTTGACTTAATGGTAAGGGGAGGTATAAAACCAGGTGTTGTGTCATATCGATTTTTACTTCTTGGCTATGTAAATGATGGTAATATTGATGATGTGATGAATATCCTAAATAGGATGCAGCTCAATCATGTAGCGCCAGATCTCTCAATCTACACTTATTTGCTCAAAGCATATGCTATGAACAGAAAAGTAAAAGAGGCTATGTGTGTGCTAAACAGAATGAAGCAAGAAGGGGTGAAACCCGATTTAGCTGCCTCTGCACCAGTATTAGAACTGCTTTTGAAAATGGGACGAGATGATGATGCGAGAGATCTCATGGATCAGACTAGTAAGACTAATGATTGAAGTGTTGAGTTTGGTTGGAGTCTTGGAGATAGCTCATATTAATTTGGATAATCATTTTATGTAATTTGGGCAGTTTGTTACTCTGATGAAGTACTTCTACTTCTTTGCTCAATATTTCTGTTTTTCTAGATATTTTCATTATTTTTTTTGCCACTGTATTTTCTTTATTGGTAATGTTTTATTTATTTAGTTTTCATTTTGTATTGTATTTTTCTTTATCAAATGCTTTGTGCTACATCCGACTTGCTGACACAGTACTTACTAGGTATACAATTAGGTAGTGGTGCTTGGCAGCTACTCTACTACTAGACCTTAGGCTTTCATATAAAGCTGGTTTTTAGGAGCAACTAGCACTGACATTTGATGCTGAACCATGCAAAACTTCCACAATTTCACAAAATTTACAAAATTCATTTGAGAGATCTGGGAACCTTTTGAAATGGTGAGAGCGTTGTCCATAAAGTTGAAACCAAATTAAGCTTTTGTCCTTTTATAATTTATAGTGTGCTTGTTAGTAACCGTTTGTGCATGTGCAGGCTAGTTCAGCCTCACTAATCTTGTTTGTGATTAATATTTTTCACGGAGTTGCTGAGCATGCAGTGGTTGCCGAGGGCATGGAGGCGTGTTCCTCTGTGATTAATATGCCGCATCAAATGATATGAAAATGAAATTTTGGGAAATCCCTTATTATGCTCAGAACTTGTTCGATGAAATGTCTGAAAGAAAACTTGTAGTGTGGTATTTAACTTTTAGCAGTCCTGCCATGGAAAGTCTGCTTGGAGTTTTTTGTCAAGTCCAGAATGAAAATAAACCAAATGACTTCACTGACAGATTTATTGTAAAAGTGAGATGAGCTGGTTGCTGTACTGGCTTGTGCCGCGTAAAATAGATGGTCCCTTCATTCATACTGTACCAATTTCAATTTATAAGGCCACTTTTGAAATGCAATGGTTAGTTTCTCTTCCTTTGAAATTATATACCTTTTGGAGACATAAATGAGGTTATACATTGAGTTTTGCTGAACAGGCTAATAACTAACTGGACTCGGTTGTTGGTTCACGAATAAACCAACTGGTACTACAATCATTATTTCTAAATTATGAGAGGCATTAATTAACTAGATTGGTTAAGTTTTCATTTTCATGTTATTAGTTCCTGTTTGCTAAATTGTAGCTGAGTCTCCAAACTAGTACATTTTACTGGCAGCAGTGACAGTAATGTTAGTATCTTGAAAAGGGTACAAGTGTCAAGGAGAAGCCCCACACGGCCACCGTTTGATGTACTTACTATGTGCAATTGTGCATCTACAGCGGTCTGAATTACGAGAAACCATGTAGCAAAGTAGCACAATAGTACTATGTGCATCAAAACCCAAATTTTCTTTCACACAAAAAAAGAGTTTGTGAAGCTTTAATATTTGAGCTTTGTGTGAATCTTGTCATTGCCAACAGGTAACATGAAATTTTTTTAAATTTTTTGAATCCATTTAGTACAAATTCAAGTAATCAACAAATGATAAAAAAAAATAAGTGCATTAAAATAACTTCAAAACCTTCGTTTTTTTTAATTGCTTGACCTAGTAATAAATAAATTCGAAAATTTAAATTTTTTTTGCATGTGCACGCATCACTCATGAAGTATAGTTTGGATTCATTATTTGAACCCAATCCGATGGCTTTGAAATTGATATGTACATGCTACTATGCTAGCTTCACTCCAAATACACCTAAAGTTGAATTTAGTACCATTTTGGGTTGCTCAAATCAGATTTTGGTTATCTTACTTTAGATTGTGTTTTGGACTATGAATCGTTCAGGTTTGAATTGGTCGAATTTTATGTTTTTCGCCTTGGCTCAATTCGGACTTGAGGTCAAATCTAGTTTCAGCTTGTTCAATTTTAAATCGTCTAAGATCGATTCGGATCAAATAAAGTTTTGCGATGAATTTACCCAACAACACATGAAGCATGTAACGACAATAGAGCTACTTAAAAAACAGGATAAATGATGCCATAGACAATGGTAGCTGCTAAGCAGCCCCATCTTGTCTCGGAAAAATGGGTATCTTGCAATTGGAATTGGTCCTTTGCGCACTCCTTTCAAAGCTCAAGCTGTTTTCTTTTTTCATTTGTACCTTTTGTTTTCTTTTCAAATCTTAGAATTATGAATCATCTAGCTATTTGGGATGCGCACAAATAGCCACTTAAGAAATTGCAAACATAAATCAAATTAAACTAGCAAGTTAAATGTATGAACATGTTGATGTATCCCATTTTTCTTAACATCGTCAGCATAGAGACACAACAAACTTTGTGATACTATTTTTTTTTTTCAAAAGTTAGTGGCTTACGTGATACTAAACTTACAAGTTAAATGTATGAACATGTTGATGTATCCCATTTTTCTTAACATCGTCAGCATAGAGACACAACAAACTTTGTGATACTATTTTTTTTTTTTTTTCAAAAGTTAGTGGTTTACGTGATACTAAACTTACAGCAAGGTTAGTGGCTTCTTTCATGTGATGCAATAAAGAATAATTTCAGTACTAGTAGACAAGCGAGAAATTAAGACTTGCTGATACGAAACTTACAACGAGTCTTAATTTCTCACAATGTGTCTACTAGTATTGGAATTATTTTTTATTTCATTGCACGCAAGATAATAAAGAATTACTTTCTTAAAAAGACCTTAAGCTTGGCAAATTGCTTAAGCTATGTAGAACTATAACTTAAAATCTTGAGCAAACTTAAGAAAAATGGACAAAAAGAGCACCCGTTCGGTGAGCTTAAGACTCCTTAGAGCACTAAGGAGCTCTAAACCATGGTTGCCGAACACTACCCTAGCTATTTGTAATGCGCACAAATAGCCACTTGAGAAATTGCAAACATGTGCACGGAGGGAAAGGATATAATAATCAGTTCAAGCCAAGAACATATCCGATTTTGTTGGAATATATTTTAAAGTTCAATTTGACTGCACCTTTGAGCAAAGCATAAAAAATGATACATTAGAAACTTTAAGAATTTAAAAATACTAAATAAACAACTCTTTAAGGACCTTTTGTACAATCTAACTCTAAACCTTGAAAATGATGAACGTCCAAATTTATTTATATCATTTAATTTTGAATTAGTAAATTAATTAAGATGCATGCTTGTGAAATATTGAATAGACGTGTCCAGTTCAGAACATTTCTCATGTCTCATATATATTACGTAAAAAATGTTAATTGTCAAATCAGAAGCAGCTTTGTATAGTAATATATTTTTTTTGTAAAATATTAATTTTTAATGATTAGTATATATTATAATTAGTAAGACCGGACACTAGATAAATGAGTCTTGTTGCTGGATAGATCTAAAAAGTAGCTATGTATAGGCACAATATCTTCACATACAATGTCTGGGGATTAAATATATTCTTGTAGACAAGAAATTAATACATAAAATCTGATATTAAATAAATATGGGTCTTTCATTTTCATAGTTAATTAATACATAAACACTCATTTTTGTGAGACTATAATATACAAAAAAGAAGAAGTTGTTATCAATTTATGAATATAATCTTTGAATTGGAATATGGCATACGTAATGAAAATTAACACTGAAAGTAAGAAGCATAAACCCTACTTTTCTTTACATGGAAGGAAAGAATACAATACCCCCTTGGGTTCAAATTAGAGAGCTCTACGAGAGAGTCAAGTTCTTCCAATGCCATTACCATCTACAATCATATCTCAGAGCTGAGCTTTTCTAAGGAGCACCTCAAAGAGCTTTCAAGTAAGCACTCTATAATTAATGTATATATTGATATTAAACACTACTCCTATTTAAAAGCGAATATTTTGATTTTGAATATAGTAGTTCGCTTTTTATTCCAATTTTCATTGACCAACTCGCAATAGGAGTTATAATAATAATAAAATCACTCACCATTGGATTGACTGCAAATTTAAAGTTGGATGGCTTGACCTTATTTTTCATCTCAAAAAAAAGAAAAAAAGAGTTCAATATTCATTGTTGAATTGCTAACTTTATATTTTCATAGTTAATTTAATTGTCATATATCAGATTTCCTTTGCCAGCACGCAGTGGCTTCCCTTTACAATTAGTTAATTCTACCGAGCAAGCTGAGTAAAGCACATTATAGTTCATGGCATAAATTTTGAAATAAAATTCTAAAATATGGAAACATATATATATATATATATAGTCATATGCTTCTGAACTCAAACTAGGAAGCGTCAATGAATCCCTTTTAACTGTTTACCCGACTCGTATCATATACGATACGGCAGGTATGTGTAAGAATTTTTTTCGTTAACTAAATGGGTATTGTTATAAGTAAGAAAAAAAATTATTTTCTTATCAAAAAAGAATATAGATAAGTGTTATTTCGTACTCATTATTCTATAGGGTAATTGATAAACATTAAATTATATATGATATTCTTTTATTTATACATATAATTAACTATATAATTTTTTATTATTTTGATTAGATTGATTTATACAATATTTTATATTGTTTCTTAATTACTGACTTGTGACGAAATTGAATTATATAACATTTTATATCGTTATATTTGATTAATAATTTTTAATTTTTAATCTAGCTAATTGAATGAAAAAAATTAATTTTTATATTTTATGATATTACGTACGTGATGTGTTTAATATATTTATTTATTTATTTGTATATTTTAGGTTAAATGATATAAACTACCATTTTATTAAATAATTAACTGTTATCTTAACGGATAAGGATAGAGTACGAGTAAAGACCAAAATTTAACAGATAAAGACATAGAATATGGATATGAAAATACCTCCATCTGAACCGTACTGTATTCATTGCCTAACTGAAACCTCTCTTCTTTGTAAAAGAAGGTACCACAATGCCAATTATAAAAGAGAGCTTGAAAAGGCTATGGAATACTGAGGAAATAAGAACCCTGGTGCTGGTAAGCCTATGCTTGCAATTTGGCCTAGTCTTCTTGTCTCCCTTGATAAAACACACTCGTCAAAAGCTCCTAATCCTTGTTCTCTGGTTCTTTTACCTGCTTGCTGATTACGTTGCCATCTTGGCACTCGGCAACCTTCTCAGGAGGCAAAGCGAAGCCACTTGCTATCATCACGGTGGTGTAGGCCTGATGGCCTTTTGGGCTCCTTTCCTCCTCCTCCACCTTGGTGGGCCTAACACCATCACTTCATATTCAATCAAGGATAACGAGCTCTGGTGGAGGCATTTCCTCGGATTGGCCGTACAAGTTGTCATAGCATTTATGGTATTGCTTCAGTTGGTGGCAATTCCCAGGCTGCGAGTAGCAGCTTTCTTTGTTTTCATTGCTGGATTAGTCAAGTGCTCAGAGAGAACTTGGGCTCTCCGTTCTTCCCGCATGGGTCAATTGCGAGAGTCATATGATGTGCAAAACCAAGAGCAAATGCCTTCCAATACTGTTGCCCCAGGTAATATTTATGAAACAGACCAGATAACTGAGGCCTATGAATTCTATAAGATATTGAAGCCTTTTGTAGTAGACCACAGGCTCAGCCAAAATCACTATGAGCAAAGCCAAACCTATTTCCAGAACTGTGGTCATTTGAAGGCATTTAAAATGGTGGAAATAGAGCTTTCCTTTCTCGATGTGCTTCACACCAAGGCTGATCTTTTCAATGGTCTGCGTGGTTGCATCTGGCGATTTATCTCTCTTGGGATGATCGCCTCTTCTTTCGTACTCTTTCTTGCTAGTGAGAAAATAGGTTATGAAAAGGCAGACATCATAATATCTTATATTTTATTTGGTTCTGCTCTTTTCATGGAATTGATTTCCCTTCCTCTAATCATAATATCTTATATTTTATTTTTTTAAGTTCATTTTTGTGTGTTCTGTTTAAGTTATTTCATCTAGTTGTTGTGGGATGTTTTATTTACTACTGAATTGTTTGTGTGCTTTAGTACCATATATATGTACCAACTTAAATATTTTAGAGTTTAGACAGAATAACATGATGAGATAGTGTTTGTTTGCTTAATAATTAATTTGATTTTTTAGACTATAGATCCATCAATAACCTGACTATTCCATCCTTAGACTGTATATCCATCCTTAATTAAAACGATCATGTTCCAGCAAAAAATCCAGATCGATTATTCATAATTTGACATATAAAATGACAAATATGGTCGAAAATAAGGAATTTCATTTCACATATTAAGAGTCCCCAAGATACATTATCAGATCAAAACCAAATTCAAAATTTTCTCCAAACAGAAAAGATCACCAGCTTCAATTTCCAAACATACATAAAAGTACAGAATCCTTTGTACTTGTAATTTTTCCCTCTCAAGACTTGAAATGACATGAACAAAAGGTGAGAAAATTTTCCGAAATTTTTATTAATATCAAAATTAATAATTAATTTCAAAAACTACCCCTTCTGCTCTAGAATTCAAAATCTGTCTAAACTGGTATTTTTTTTTTCTTAGTTTTTTAACTAACTTTCTGGGAAAAATATTCCTGTTTTGAAACTGGTCAAAACCGGCAAAAAAATCACCGGATTTTATCACCGGTAATTTTATCACTGGATTCTAAGGATTTTTTTTTTTGTACAAAACAGAAAATTTTATAATTTATTTATTTATTTATTTTTTGTATTGAAATATTATAAATATTTAATATATTTCTTTGAAAATAGATGAAATACTATATAATTTGATTTATTAGAAAGAATGAGACAAATAACCCGGATCAATATTTTTCAGGCTAGATTTTTCACGAATGTAAGAAAAATTAATATATTTCTTTTGTGTGTTATTGGAAAAAAAAATGTTTGGATTCTGAGTTATTGATCCCAATTCAAAAGTCACTTCTAGATAAATACATAAAATATTGTGATCTTTCTATTTTTGAAAAAAAAACCTTTAAGTTATTTAATGATTGTTATTAAAAAAAAGAATTACCAAAATAGATACAATTTTTTAGAAATTAAATGTACTAGAAGGATCACAATATTTTCTGTATTACCTATAGGTAACATTTGAACTACGATCAATAACTCAAATTCAATGCATATTTTTCTTTTCCAATAACACAAAGAAATATATTAATTTTTCTTACAGCCGCGAAAAATCCGGCCTAAAAATGTTGATCCGGGTTATTTATCGCAATCTTTTGAATAAATCAAATTGTATAGTATTACATCTATTTTCAAAGAAATATATTAAATATTTCTAATATTTCAATACAAAAAATAAATAAATTATAAAATATTTTGTTTTGTAAAAAGGAAAAAAAATCTTTAGAAACTAGGAAAGTTAGCCGGAAAATGAAAAAATATATATTTTGTTTTGTACAGTATTGTCTGTTTTGACCAGTTTCAAACCGGTAACTTTTATTGCCGGAAAGTTAGCTAGAAACCCGGAAAATAAATACCGATTTGGGTAGATTTCGAATTTCAGCTCAAAGGGGGGAGTTTTTGAAATTAATTATTAATTTTGGATATTAATAAAAAAATTAGGAAAAAGTTAATATGAATTAATTACCACCGTTAAAAACAAATCACTCAGTGTGATATTAACATGCAGCTTAATTATGAGATAAAACTTGTTCTTCATGCTGGAGCTCTATACTAATGTACACTTACTAAAAAGTATAATTTGTTCATATTTAAAACAAGTATGGCATTTTTATATTAAATTAAAAAAATGAATATATCTAGCTACTAAGTCATACTCTACATGTCAAGATAAAACTCAAAGAGTGGAAAAAGAAAATATCTCTGAAATATGTAGCATAATATAACAACAGGAAAAAAAAATCCTAATAAAAAGGGAAGCACTATAAAATCCAATAACGAAATATATATTGGTCAATCATACTGTATTAGATTAGCCTGGTTCATTATTGCTTTTTCAAACAAGAGGTTATTGCAAAACAGTGGTGAACTAGGGGTCCAGGTGAGTACATTGGACTTTCAATTTTAAATTGGCAAAATAAAGCCTTAATTTTAATGAGGTTTAATTAGGGAGTGTCAATGAGTACTGTATTAATCAAGTGAAAACGTTTTTGTATCCGTAATCATCAAACTAATTAACTTAGTCTTCTACATGTCCTATCTTTACATATTAAGTATTAATCAACCTTTGCTTCTTCCAAGGTTTCAAGAAACAAAAAATTAATTAGCCTTATCAATACAATGTATTACTTCAAGCAAGTGGGGGTGGTCCGATTAATATCAGACCAATCCAGTCAGAGCCGTCCAATTTGCATCAAAATCGGTGTTGATCAAGTGCGCACAACTTGATGCGGATGGACGGCTCTGACTGGGAATCGGCCCACCCCCACTCAAGGCTGCATATATATGATTTTGCAAGTGGTGAACTCATCACTCTTATAAAAAAAAATAAGGTATTCTTTATATTTGGTTTGTATTAGGACTATTGCTCGGTGGTTATTTTACATGGTTATATGGATTAATGTCAATTTGTATATTTGTTTATATATTTGTATTTATTGGGACAAAAGTATGATCTCATTGGGAAGTTAAAGTCCTCCAAGTGTTAATCAGGTGGACATCTCTATACGCATTTTCCTTTTTTTTTAAAAGTTCATTTTGGCTCCTGAACCTTTTCTTCTGTTTATTTTTGTCCGTTAGTTACTTTTTTTTTTCAATCAAGACCCTGAACTATTTCTTTTTTCTTGCATTTGTGTGGTCTTTCTAAATTTTGTCAAACCGATGAGCTATAGGATATAAAAGTAGGCACATTAAAAAAACAAATCATAACAAAAAAGCCAAGTGTTCGCACAAAAATGTATAACAAAGTTTCAGTACAGTAAACTGTATCTTTTAAACCTTAATTTTACTTCCGATTTAGACTGCAAGTGCACAGTCCTATCGTGTATTCTATAAATTGAATAGAAACACCAACAATTGAACTTGCAAATTGTTTTCTCAAAATATTTAGTTTACCAAACATGAACATTATTTTGTTGACATAAAATGGTACAACAAAGTTTGAATTTGCATATAAATAAATAGAAATACAACAATACCCAGTGGCGGAACTAGGTACAAGCAAAGGGGGGCCAGGCACCCTCCAACTTATCGGAAGTTGATATGGTTTTTTACAGATGCATACCGATTGGCACCCCCCATGCGGTTGTTCTTGCGTCTTTCGGCGGCTCGGCCCCCTCAAATTCAAATCCTGATTTCGCCCCTGACGATACCAACTGCAATTTGGTACAACCAACATTAATTACATTTATGTTTGTATGATAAAAACATACATTTACAAGCCACAACATCCAAGTTCTAATCCTAAATCATATATAGTGTTGTCCAACTCTTGCATGAACTCTGACAAACAAAGGTAGTTGACATTTCTTGCCCGTTTCTTGCGTTAGTTCACTCAAAGAAATTTTCTTTGAACTATTTAAGAGATAAAATAAAGAAGTTCAGTTAAACATAGAGAATGTGATAGCAAAATTAACAAAATATCAACTCAAAGATTAGCACTGGTACAATACTGGTGATGGATCGGGTCTATCAGTACTGATACAATACTGGTAAAGTCTTTTTTTAGGTGAAGTCTTTTTTTAAACAGAAACACAAGATCGAATCTATCAATAAATCCAGCTTTCAGTATATACCGGTACAGTACTAGATAGAGTCTATTAGTACTGGTATACTGGTGAAGTCTTGAATTGATCAACAGTACAAATAGGTGTCAAAAACTATTTTCATGCTTTAGTGTCTTAAAAATTTATTATTTGGGATAACAAAATTCCTAAAAAACATAATAAAAAGTAGAATATATTTTGAATTATACATAATAACTGAACCTATATCAAGCTATCACAAAGTGTATTATAGACAGCACTGTAATCCTTGAATTTCTCCTCTGCCTCTACCTGCTCATACAAAGAAAATAAGAAAATATAGATCAGTTCTATAAAATAGCTCCATTGGAAAAAATAAAAAAATAAAAAAAAGTGCATGTGTCAATGGTTAGTATACCTTTGATGAACCATGATGCCGATCAGGATGCCATCTCAAAGCACACATTCTATACCTGGAAATTCATTCAAGAGGGAATACAGAGTTAAAAATAATACAAATGAGTAAATATGAGTAAGCATGTATAAAGTTACAGCATGAAACACACTCGCACACTTTTGACCTCAAGTTTTAAAGGACCCGAAATGCTCAAGCCAAGAGTCTTTTTAGCCAATGCCACCTCAGATTTGGTTTTACTAGTATCAAACTTTCATCTTGATCTGAATCATAGCTCCAGTTGCGGGAACTATTGTAGAAGTTGCGTTAAGTCGAAGTACTCTGGTCAAAACTCCAATAAGCTGTAAACCTCCCTCCGAAGGTAGACTTTTCAATGTCTTTGAAACTAATTTCTCATCTTGAAGGATTGAATCTCTTGAAGGAAAAAAAAAATTGAATTGTTACCTTTTTCACCCTACATAAGTACCACCAAATCTACTACACACTGTGCACAGTTCCAACTTCTCAGTCGCATTTAATCGAACACATGATACTAGATGATTCTCATAAGCATTTCATCAAACAGTTTGCGAACTTCACGTAACAAAGCGCTGATTAGCTCAACACATACCAGATACCAGACATATATGCAAAATAATTTAAACAAGTGAGAAGCACCCAAATAAAAGCTCACATAATGTCATTGAGTTCTTCGTTCTTTCTCCAATGCAGCCGTAGAATGGAAGGAACAGCTCGCCTGAAAAGTGCAGCAGAGAGAGATTGCTGCTGTGCCCCCTCGATCGAGCGTCGTTCTGCTCCTGAAAATTAAGGTGCGAACTTTACGAGATTCATTTATAGGATTTGACTAAATCGGATCAAATTCGCGATTAGTATTCAGAGGTAGAGAAGGAAGACAACAGGCAGCCAGGAGAACGGAAAAAATAGTTTGAAGTTCCCACAATAACTCACATAATTACACAAGTTAGATGAGCTGGAGCCACGTAGGATTCCGTTAGTTTTTTTTAACAGAAAGTTAACAGAATGACTTGATTGAAAGGAACACAAAGTTTAGTGGTCCCAAAAGAACAAATCAAAATTGAGTGATCAATTCGTGACAAAAGACCAAGTTTTGTGACTTTCAATAAAATTTATCCATTTATAAAATATTGAATCATTTTCATTTCTTTATAGTGCTGGTAAAATAAAACAAATGAATAACTCTGTAAGCATAAATATATGAAAGAGAAAAAAACATGATATAGCATACACAAATTGTGTTATTTGCACAATATTTGAATGAACCACGTAAATTAATCGTGAGATTATTATTTAAATCATGTAATTCAAATTCTTTTTTTTGGTGAGCTATATATACACGTATAAAGATTTGGTTTGCGACATGATTATAATTGAATTCAAAAGATTTCCTTCCAGTTTGGATTGAAATAATTTGGATTTTAGAGGAAATCAAATCAAATGCAGTAAATAAAATCCTACTTATAAAAAAAGGTAAAATACCACATGTAAGTTCGTTACTAGTTTTAACTTCAACCAATAATATGTATCGAGAGCACTTGTAGGTAGACACTTGTCAAAAGCCCAAACCGTAAACCAAAGGACAGAAGGAACAACTATGTTGCTCAGATTCTCCTTGCCAAAGGGCCAAATCGGCCAAACTTACGGGATCTATCGTGTTATGGATGCAATCATTACGACTGTTGTTACTCATCCTGCATTGAATACAATATCAAAAAAAAGATTTAAATATTTTTTCTAAACACCCAATCGACATAAAAAAAAAATTCCAATTCTATATGTTACGATTAGACCCAAAAATAAAATTGTAAACTGTGATGCATCATATGGAAGTGAAGTAGTGATGCTTGCTATGGTTGTGCGAAGTTATAATATGAAATTTATATCCAATCATATAAAGGGACCATTGATTAAAGCTAATTTGCATAGGGAGTACTTATCCTATGATGCAAAAACGGATGCACTGCGATTCGCAATAGAAATTGGGTTGTAAACAATTACAAGTGGGACCGTTCATATATTTAGTGACTGCAAACCAATTGTGGACTATTTCAAAAATGAAGCAACAAACAACTATAATGTAGAAATTGAACCTTCACTTACCAGTGTAAATGCTTGTAGAAAACTAACTTCTTATCATATCTAGATCTGTAAGAACATATTTGGTGGACCCCGAACACCTGTAAAGGAAATGTGGTATTTGTTTATAATATATATCGAGAATTGAATCACTCAGTGAATTTACTAGCACAGAGAGAAAATGTGAGAAGATTTGCGAAACAACCTCAGTTAAGGATATCATCAAAGTTTTGAAAGATGATATCTTTATATGAAGAGTAGTAAATAAAAAATCTTTCATAAATTACTATATATTTCGTCTGAATGTAAGATATTTCCTCTAAATATCAAGCTTCTCAATTATTTTACAATCTTCAATTAAAGTCTTTAACTTATTCCATATTTGAGATTAGCTGAAATTGATATTTTAGTTAGTCAACTAATAATTAACATAATATCAAAATTGACGATATTTAGTACATAAGTTATTACAAAGTAAAGTCATAATTAAATATTTTATACAAATTTGACCAATGCAGTTGGATCGAGTTCGGATGAGCATGCAGTCCATTAAGGGAGCAGCTATAACCTTATCCAATGGGCAATGGGTTTGCTTATTCGAACCCAAGAGAACAACCAGCTATTGAGCGTGCACCTCACCCATCGTATTTCCATATAGATGTGCTCAGGTGACCACAAAAATCGTAGCTCATATCGACTCGCAACGAGTTTGATAAAAGTTCACTCGCTCGGACCGAGCTGAAAACGATTGGTTGTGGTTCGGTCGAGTGTCTACTGTCTAGTGATTTCTAAATGGATAAATTTTATTGGTAGTCACTGAACTTTACTTTTTGTTACAAATTGGTCACTGAATTTTTATTTGTTCCTCCATAATTATTGAACTTTATAATTATACTGATTAAGTCACTTCATTAATATTTTCATTCAAAATACTAATAGAATACCAGGTGTAGTCCAACTCATCATTTTTTAAAATTAAATAATTCTAGAGACAATTTGGAGACACTATTCACACCTTTTCTCTCTTCCTTTTTGACCTTTTTTCCCTTTCTTTTTCACTCTTCCTCCGTGCTTTTTGGTCAAAATGAAAGAGTAAAAGGCTCGCAAAATATAAGCAAGATATGCTGTACTTATTATGTGATTCTGATTTATGAATGAATCAAAATTTGCTCTATTTTTTCTTACACTATTTTTGCATTTTCTCTGTTGCTGGTACTTACTGAAACCAATAAAAACTTCATCGAGATGCTCAGAAATCACCTTGGAATTACCATACCAAAATGGTACCATATCTTTGATGTGTAAATTGGCAGTCAATTGATCAGTAATTGTTACTAATCAAACCGATGAATAAAATAGCAGCCAATTGAGCGCCCCCTCCAATTTGATGATATATTTATTTAATATTTTACAAAACCTCAATGAATATCATTTTTTTTTTATAAAATTTTAATTCGAAGCAGTAAGACCCAGTATCAAAAGATGTCATAATTTTTCTTTATTCTATAGTCTATAATGTAATGCTCAATTATTTACTCTCCAATCTCAGTATGAATATGGTATTGTATTCTTGATCCAATTTGAAACTTCACGGTAATCCAAAAAAAAAGATGAAGTCAAACTATTAATTAAGACTGTAATTAATTTATTTTGTTCAAAAATCGTTCTGATGGATAGTTAGATACTTTAATTAAAAGTTATTTGATAGCGTCAAGAAAGAAATTGAATAGATCTAGCATTTTAGTGGGATGTGCTATATTTACGTACCTTCAATTGATACCTATGTTATCCTGACACTCCTGGAAACTCATCGTAACCGTGTTCGACACGTAGACACACGCCAGCTAGCGTGTCAGGTGAGCTGGCGTGTCCCAACCATCTTGATACGGTCTCCGATATGGGTTGACTCGCTGGGATACGCCTCTGACATAAATTGATACGTCTGGGATAAGCTTGGTTCACGGTGAACCGCACATACAACCCTCACAGCGCATGGTCCACCATGCACCGCGCAAAACCAAATTTATTTTGTGGCTGTGGCGAATCGAACCCAGAATCTATCACCGCATATCAACAACAGATTACCACTACGCCACTTTGTGTCTGTGTTAAATTGCAACATATATTATATTTAATGTATACTAAGCTATATTTTAATATGTAATTTATATAAAAAGAATTAATAATATAATTAAAATAATAAATATATATATAATAGACGTATGGTATCCTTGATTTTTGAAAATTGCCGTATCGCCGTACCTGTGTCGTGTCCGACACGATACCCGTACCCGTATCCATGCAACATAGATTGAAACCATAAAAGAATAGAGATCAGTATTTTGGGAGAGTGAAAGAAAGAGCACGGAGGAAGAGAAAGAAAAAGGAAGAGAGAAAATGTATGAATGGTGTCTCCAAATTGTTTCCATATTATTTAATTTTATAAAATGATGAGTTGAATATTCAGGTGGCATTCTGTTAATATTTTAAATGAAAATATTAACAAAGTAACTTAATCGGAACAATTACAAAATTCAATAATTAAGGAGAAACAAATGAAAGTTGACTGATCAGTTCGTAACGACAAACAAAGCTTATTGACCTCCAACGAAATTTACACTTTGTAATTAGATCAAAACAAGTCAACTTGCTCTGGTTCGGTCGAGTGACACGGCTTGGTATTATAGGGTAATAGGGTTTAGGGCTTAGTCGAAGTCCTGATTCTCACTCCACGAGAACGGCGAACGGCGCACCGTAACCCCGTCCCCCTCATTCTCTGGGACACGTATCCTCTGCATTAACGTACCGTTTGAGTTAATTTCTGAACCGTACGATCAGAATTCGGGCCAATCCGGCCCAAGCCTATAACGCACGGGGCCCTTTAATATTAGTACAGATCTCAATCGGACCGTCCACATTTTAACTCAAAATTTGAGTTAATGCAGAAGATATGAATTCCATTCTCTGGCCTCACCGTAACTGTTTTGCTTTAACCCCTACTTCTCTACAGCTCCAACCTTCCTTCCAGCGCCTCCTCTCGCCCAAGGTCCCAAGTCCCACCATCCCACTCTCTATCGGGTGAGTTCTCTGCGTGGAACATCCCGGTCTCGCCAAATGTCCGACTATTGTGGCTTCAAGTACCAGTTTTGTGTAGCCACGCTTCATACTTGTTGCCTAAAGAAGCACTCTACCTCTTCTTTCAAATTGTACAAGACACTCAACACAGACTAGGCTCTCTCTAATTCTGGTAAGTGCTCTTCCTTCCTGTGCCTGTTTCTTTAGGTGCTTTGTTTTTAGGCCTGAAATTTAGCACCTTGGTATATCGTGGTGACTGTGCATGTAAGTTGCTTGGAAAAGTGTCCAGAAATGTTACAGTCTGGAATTCAATTTGTCAAATATTTTCATTAAAAGTTTCCTTTGCTTCTTTTTGTCAAATAGATGCTTGGTAACACGGAATAAAACCAATTTACTACAGTTAGGATGGTAATTATGCATCATTCTCTAATATTTTATTTAAATAGTTGGGTTAGATCAAAATTGCAAATACGAATTAAATTTAGTCATGTTTGTTGTAGTAGTTGTATGAGCTAATTACAGTTCTGAAAGTATTTAGGATTTGTACAGGTTTTTAGCTATTGAACCCATCAAGTTAGGCAATACTGTACGGGTAATAGGAATTATATTTTAGATCCTAAACATAGAACCAATGTGTAAAGTGAAAAAAAAAAAGCAAACAAAAAAGTTCCAATTAACTACCAAACTCCAGTCCTTTAAGTTGGTTTGATACAGATTACTAAATGCTCTGTAGCGACTGGAATAGGAGTACTGAACTTCAAACATTAATGAAGTTAGTAGGAGTTCTCTATTTAGCTTTTTCTGTATTTAGCATGATTTATTATTTTTTAAGGTTTTGCAGTTTCTTGTTACTTATTGATTCCTTGGATGGATCACTCTTGACAATATCCCTGGTTGGAAAATGACCAAATAGCCCTTCTGGAACAGCTTAATTTGATTATACAACTGCCCTTTGCTATACCTACCTAAGCACAAATTAAAAAAAGATGCAAACATGTATAGCACAAAAAAGACATCTGGCAGTACTACAGCTGTAGCCTAATAGCATGGTAGCTGATCTAATTGAGATTGTGCTTGCAAGATTCTGTAACTAATTGTGTTGTACTATTACATTGTGCATTGCCATTAAACACATCATGTACTGTATGGATTGCTAGCTCCCAAATACTGAAGCCTAACTAGTACAGTACTTAGTGTGATATTTACTAGTTTATGAGGTAATTAGGGTTCTGATAGTTCTTAGGATTAGTGCATGTTACCTCACCGCATCTAAACTTGGTTTGAATGTTACGAGCATAATGGTGACATAATATTATAATGAATCATGAAAAGGCAATTCATTATTTGACCATGTATTTACTTAAGCATAATAACAGTACCAGTTGCAATCAAGGACTCCAATATCAGTTTATTTTGCAATTGAGCTGATCAAGTTTGGTACTGGCATCTGCTGGTTATCACTGTGCATGCACGCTATCTGCTGCCACAGATCCAATTTGTAAGGTTAATTTTGATCTTTAGATTTCTTTCGTTTAATTTTCTCCAGGAGGAGTAACTGCTTTGTTGGGACATTTAGGCTGGTATTATAATGCTTAGTCGTAATTTATGAGAGGCATCAACTCTAGTATTTGTCCACTCAGACCCAATCTGGATACATCAGCTTTTAAGTATATGGTATAGTATTTATTTCTAAGATCCGTAACATGGCATCAACTAAAATCCGGTTCATAAAGTTGAAGTTTGTCTGATGCAGACCACTACAAGCTCAGTAATTACTGGTATAAGAGTATTGATCACGAACATTAATTAAGTAAATGGGGAGTTTTCGATTTAACCTTTTACTACATTTAGTATGATACTATGATTTATTATTTATCAAGTTTTGAGTCTCTTGCTGCTTCTTGATTCCTTAGATAACCTGCTCACTTACCAAGTCCCTAACCAGAATAATTGACCACCCTTTGGGAAGAGCCCAAATTGACCTTCACTGCCCACAGTAAAGCCCATCTTAGTCCAAATAAGAAATATAACAAATGAGTATGACATTGTATAACACAAAAAAGGCATCTGGTAGTACCCAGCAGTACATAGAGTAGCAGGATGGTAGCTGATCTAAATTGAAATTGTTCCCACCTGGAAAACTTCATCTATTTGTGTTTGACTATCTGCATTGGGCATCACTATTGAGCAAAGGCGGACATCATGCTATGGACTGATGCCTAACTAGTACTGTTCTGTTACCTATATCCTTTTTCATGTTATGCAAAATTTATTAACCATTCTTTCATCACTATTAAGCAAAGGTGGAGATCATGCTATGGACTGATGCCTAACTAGTACTGTTCTGTTACCTATAGCCTTTTTCATGTTATGCAAAATTTATTAACCATTCTTTCATTTATGATTTGTAGGGAATGTATTGATGAACTTTTAGGACACTATTCCATCTATTCCTTTAATCAACTCTTTATAGCCTTAACTCGTATGAAGAACTCCAACAACCATTATGCAACTGTATTTTCACTCTTTAACCGCTGGACCCAAGAAACTTCCTTTAGAGTTTCAACCAACATTGTTCGACCTATAGAACTCAACCCAAATATCCATTCACAATTGATCCATAATTCAAGATTCAGTCGGCTCTTTTCTACTTGCCGGATTGTTCATTCCAATGCCTCTACTGTCAGTTCTGGTGGAGACATGTCTACAGATAAAAAAACAATAACAACCCGAATCCGAAGGACCGGTACCCGCTTTTCTCAAGCTCAAAAGGATCTCTGTGATTATTTCCACAGCACTAGAGGCTATTCACTCCCTGATGCCGAGCACCTCAGTAAAAACACTCCAGTGTTTCTCGGAAAGCTAGTTTCAAAATTAAAGGAGGACAGTAGCACTGATCAATCTATCGGTAGATTACTTCGATTTCGTCCAATTAATGAATTTGAACCCTTTTTAGAAAGCATCGGTTTGCGCCCTACTAAATACAAGCACCTGTTACCAAAAAACATAATATATTTATCTGACGATCCTCTCTTGCTAGAGAATTACCATGTTTTGTGGAGTTATGGGGTACCAAGAATTAAAATTGGTAGAATCTACCTAGAATCTATAGAGGTGTTTAGATACAATGAGGGGGTGCTATTATCTAAACTCAAAGATTATGAAAATTTTGGCATCAGTAGAGCAGCAATTGTAAAATTGGTCACTTGTTGCCCGAATCTTCTGGTGGGGGAAGTAAATTTGAATATTCTTCGGGTATATGGGAAATTAAGTAGCCTTGGAGTTCAGTTTGATTTGGTAATCCAGTGTCTATCTGACAGGAGCAAATACAATTGGAGCCGAGTTTCTGAAATGTTGACCTTTCTAGACAGAATGGGTTTTGACAAACAGGCATTAGCAACTCTAATCAAGGAGACACCAGTATTTGTTTTCCACGAATCAAGAAAAAACATATACTTGCTTGTGGCTATATTAATTAAGGTTGGTCTTAAAACTGATGAGATCTTGAATTTATTTGTGAAGAAACCTGATATACTAATTGGAAACTATGTGAAAAATTTGGGTCATTCTGTAATTTTCCTCACTGAAATTGGGATGGAACTTGGTGACATAGCTAGTATTATTTCTACCCACCCGCAAATATTAGGCTCTTCTCCATGCAGGAGTTCGAAATCTGTTTTGCGCCACCTGAGCTTGCCTCCAAAAAGCTTAAGTGACATGATAAAGGCAGACCCGACAAAGTTTATCAGCTTGGCTTGTACAAGGAGCGTTGATGAACCTGTGCATATAGATGAACAACTTTTTGTAAAGGCAAAAACTGAGTTTTTGCTAAAACTAGGTTTCGCCGAGTGCTCAGATGAGATGGCAAAAGTGGTTTCCAAGTTTAGAGGCAGAGGTGACAAGTTACAAGAGAGATTTGACTGTCTGGTCAATTCTGGCTTAGATTACCATGATGTGGTTAAGATGATAAAAATGGCACCTGCAGTGTTGAACCAATCAACTGATGTCTTAACTGAAAAGATAGATTATCTTACAAACAAATTAGATTATCCACTTGAGTCGCTTGTTGACTTCCCCTCCTTTTTGTGCTATAACATGGATAGAGCGAGACTTAGGTTTGAGATGGTGAGTTGGCTAACAGACAAGAAAGGATTAGTGGCAAATACCCGGGGGGCAACAAAAAGGTCTGGAGGGAAGTTTTCTTTGAGCTACGTACTTGCAAGTTCAGAGAAAAGATTCCTTAAACATTTTGTGGATGTGAAACCGAAGGGGATAAAGCATTATGAAATGTTGAAGAAATCAATTATGGGTTCTAAAGGGATTGCAAACTAGGATCTTCTTTTTGTTTCTTCTCTTTTTAGTTTATAAGAGGTAGTTATAAATGTCCTAGTTCAATTCAATGATGAAAGTTGTACTAATTATTGTAAACAAAAACATAATTAGACAATTAGTAAGACTAATGATTGCAGTGCTTAATCGGGTTGAAGATAGCTTTTTTGACTTTAGATAATTATTTAATGTACTTGGGCATTTCACTACCCTATCGATAAACTGCTCTGCTCTGCTTGTACTGCTCTGTTGCATATTACTCTATTAAAGGATTTGATTGATGTTTAATTCTCTGTGAAATGAGCTTTTATTTGACAAGTCAATGTATCCCATCCTCCTAAGTCTTAAGGCTAAGTCCAAGCTTTTATTTTATAATCTATAAATTGGGTTCAATGTGTGCGAGCCCCTGGATTCCTGGAAGATCACATAATAAAGCAAACGGGTCAATTTGATGTGTTCTATTATCAATGCAACTGGATATAGTAGAAATGAGAGACGTTTGTAAAATATTTGTGCAATTTGATGGAGATTGTACCAGTGGTTTGGTACCTGTATCCAGGAACATTGATTTTTCAAGCAGGGAAAAATCGGTGGGAAGATCCCACTTTTATCAAATATAAAAATGAACAGTCTATAGCCTTTAGGGAAATTCAATGAACTCGGTACTACTAGAGGAGTCTAGAACTCATCCTAAAGCAATGGTTAAAAAAAAAAATCTCATGATATTGATTTCACCATAATTTGAACCATTGCTCTTTGAAATTGGGAACTTTTAAGAGTATAAAATGGAAGAAAAAAACAATCAAAAGCTATTTTTTAGGATAAACAATCTTATAATGCTCTCTTCAGACTATTAACCATACCACTTCAATCTCAGTATCTTGATTACAAAATGCCAAGCAATTATAAAGGATACCTCTGTATATTACATGCTCTCTCAGCTTCTATTAGTTTACAGAAAATTATTTTATCAAAAAGTTAAAACAAACAATTCGTTGAAGGATAAAAGGGGAAAAAAAAAATCTCAAAAGGGGGTGCAATTTTAGGTCGTCTCCCCATCCCGTTGAAGACAAATATCTCAAGGGTTCTTGGTACAAAGAATAAACAGTTCAAATTACAATAATAAAATATTAAAAGAACAAAGACTGATAGCTGATTATTATGGCAAATTCACATCCTTGTACAATTTTTAATACTCTCCTAGAGCATTTCGATGACACCTGTTTCAAATATATTAACATTTTGTAGCATTGAGTTCGGCAACTTGGTGTGAGATGCCCTCAATTGCAACTTCCTCATCCTATAATAAAAACAATAACACAATCATATAATGTGTTCAACAAATGAGACATCATCACACTATAAATCATTAAGTGAACTTACGTCTAAGACAGTTTTTGCTTTGACAACCACGCAAGTAGACGCGCTGATGCTGTCACTCTTGATCAGGCAGCGGGCACTGAAGTTTGAGTTGCTCAAGCCATCAGTGACCGATGCATGGTCAGATCCCTCCCCCTGCATAAGTAGACTCTCTCGCATTACCATATCTCCATTCATTTCCACGGCATCATCTTTCACTGTCTGTACCCTCTCTCTACGAATAGTAACAAATAAAATTAAAAAAAAAAAGCCCATATAACATAGTTAGATAATTGTTGTGAAATTTTGAAATTACCTAGGCAAGGAGACGTGCTGTCGCAGAACTGGAGTAGTTGTCTTGTCACCTGATCCTTTTCCATTTCCATAGTGTTCTTCAAGATGTGCAAATTGTCTCTTGAAACGATCCACGCCACTGTGCAAAAGGACTTCAAATCAGATACATTTTACTGGATCTACTTCTTTCATATTATCTTTTATTGCAAGGATTTAATTTTACGAGTATTTAATTGTATTTATTTATTATTATTATAATTATCAGTAACCTTGGGTACATGAAGCTCAATTGTTCTCCACCACGAAGATACTCTTGTAGCATCTGAGGATGATACTCTAGTATCTGTTCAATGAGAAAGTGAGATTTTGCATCCATGACAAAAAGAAGTGTACTATGTGTATCGCAACTGAATTGATGTATGACAATGCATGGAAAAGAAAATAAATGGGCTCACAACAAAGAGCAAGTTTTCAAGGGTAAATACGAACTAATCTATAAAAGTGATTTTAGGGAAATACCTCTCGGTAAATAAGCTCTCTGACATCATCTTTGGTCAATTTCTTTCTTTCGAAATCAAATTCAAGTTTAGAAATTGGCGCAGTTGTTGGCTCACGGTCAGAATTTCCCAATCCATGGAAGTATGGATCCAATAGAGCCTAAATATAAAAGAAATTAATTCACCAAAATTTGTTTTTCTTCTAGTACAATAAAATAAAATTTGTCTTTGGTACCATGCGAACAGTTAGCAATTTCAAACTATAAAGTTAATAATGGTAGCATACAATTGCATTGCATCTCCTTTCTAACAAACAATGTCACATATTGTTCAAAATGATTAAAATATTTACCTCCCAACAAAACACAAACTACCATGATAAACTTTACGAAGCATGGACACAGAGCTTGATAATTAGTTGATATTCCCATTTTTCAGGGATACAAATGAAACTTTTTATTATAACATTAACAGATGCATGAATGAAATTTGTAAAAAGTGTCAAAAGGTGTGGTCTGTTTCTGACCTCTTCAGCACCAGGCCGGTCTTTTGGGTCAAAAGAAAGTAACCGCTCCAACAGCTTAAGTGCAAGTGGTTCTGCTTTCGGAAACTTCTGTGTGAGAGGCACTGCCGGCTTTTTTCTCATGCCCATCAGATATCTTCTTGCCTTCTCATTTCGAATCTATTACACGACAAATTATAACATTAGCTTAATAACATACACGCACATACAAGTCAGCCGGGGGATGCTTAGCCACCGATTTAAAAATTTTCAATGATATATATTGAAACTTAATGAAATTTCTTTTCTAATTTTTTTTTTATATATAGTTCAGCCCTCCTCATAAAATGTTATAAGCGTGCTTGTAGCCTAATGGTTATAATTTTATTTTGTTATTATGGAGACTTGGGTTCAAACCCAGTAACCACATATTCATCATATACATTTTACGTTTCTGCCCCCCACAATCTAAATTTTCTAGTTCTGCCCCTGTACTTGGCAGCCTCTGCCAAGGTTTCAAGAGAAAGAGAGAGAGAGAGACCCTAGAGATGGACTCAGCAGCAGGAGTGCCAAGAAGGTCGGTCATGAGGTCAAGCTGATGGACCACATTTTTACCAGGAAACAGTGGTTTCCCATTAAGCATCTCCGCAAATATGCAGCCAATGCTCCATATATCAATTGCCGGCGTATACTGTCAAAAGAGAATAAAAATATTTAAAATTTACATTATAAAGTGAACAAGTTATAAATCCACAAACTAAAAATTGTGTACCTTTGAAAAGAAAGAACCACATAGTTCTGGGGCGCGATACCACCTTGTAGCAACATAATCCTTTAAGTACATAGAAGAAATATTTCAAACCATATCACACAATTAAATTTTTTTAATGAACCACAAAATTTATATATTTTATTTTTTTAAGAAAATTACATACTGTCCAGAAAATGGCAGAGGGGGTGTCATTGAATGACACACGCGCCAACCCAAAGTCACAAATCTTTAGCTTGCAATCGGCATTAGCAAGAATGTTCTTCGGCTTCAGATCACGGTGAAAGACATTTGCTAAAGAACAAAAATTAGAGTTACTCAGACGATAGTACCAAAGCAGTTACTGGACAGTTAGTTTTATTTTTATTTTTTTTGCTTGGTGTTGATGTTTAAGGCTTATTTAAGCCAATGTTAAAAAAGATGATGCATGATGCTAGCAAATAAGTACCAGACTGGACTGGGATCCTACAGAGGGATGTGACCAGGGGCGGATTTACATGGAGCGAATTTTCAAAATTCTGTGCTATACATGATTTTTATGATGTTCTATATAGTTTAAAATGCTCCGGTACTGTAAAATTGACACCCATATTCAGCATTAAAAATTTATATGATTGACCCGTTTGTTTGACCAGAATGTGCTTGAAAACCAAAATGTACAATTGAGAAAAAAAAATTCAGATAAAAGAGAAAACTAACCAGAATGGATGTATTTGAGGCCACGTAAGAGCTGGTATAAAAAGAATTGATGGTGCTCTGGGGTTAGATCGTCGTTCGCCTTGATCACCTATATACAGATTTCACACCATTTTCTCAAACACAATTCTTTAGAAGTTCATTATTGAGCGCCTAAATACAAACAGTTTTGCAGTTTGGTCCATAAATTTTTTTAGTTCTTACATGGCCGGTAGGCCAGGTCCATAAATCTGTAAGCTTTGGTACAGGATGACAGTAAGCAATGCCAACTGATTCCTAATTATCGTAGGTACAATGCTTAGAATGAAATTAGGTACAAGAAAGAGGAAAACAAATAAAACAAAGAAAAAGAAAAGGGCAAAGAGTAACCAAAAACCAAAACTAATTAGAATGTTACAACATAAAGTGCTTGCTCTAAACAGTATTGATATGGGATTATATTTACAACCTGAACTGCAGAAAAGAAGCAAAAAGAATATATACAGTAGAAAAAGAATGAGGCTATGGTAATATGCATATTACAGATCGACTGTCTCCATTTTCAAATTACAAACAATTGATCTGAACCGTTAAATATGATCTCCATATGAAAATGTACTTGAAAACTGAATGTTACATTTTTTATAACTTGTATTCATTTTTCTTATAGGTAGAATTTTACACTTGTTATAAAAATTCTGGATCATCCGAAAGTAGGGATTTCTATCTATCTAAAAAACATACAATTCTGTCTCCAAGTACATCTTCATATGGCAATCACGTATAATGGTGCAGATCGGCTGCTTGAAATTTGAAAACAGAGATATGAATCTATAGCACGGGTGGATCCGTAATATGCATATTACCATAGCATAGATTGGGTCGTACTATGGATCAATATCTTCATTTTCAAATTACAAACAGTTGATCTGAACCGTTCAATATGATCACCATATGGAAATGTACTTGAAGACTAAATTTCATATGTTTTCGAATTATTTTAGATATGTAGAAAATCACTACTTTTGAATGGTCAAAAATGTTTAGATCAAGTGATTCTCTATCAATCTAAAAAAAATTGTAAAAAAATTGTAAAATTTGATATATAAGTAAATTTTCATATGGAGATCACTTTTAATGGTTCGGATCAACTGTTTGAAATTAAAAAAAAGAGACATGAGTTTGTATCACGGATCAATCCGTAATATCCATATTACCACATCCTCACCCATAAAAAAAAATTAAAATAAATAAAAAAACCTGATGCAAATCTGACTCCATGAGTTCAAACACCACGAAAATATCTCTGAACTCCCTGCGAGAAGGGGGTAGCATGATGTGCTTGATCTCGACTATGTCGGGGTGGCGTAGTAGCCTGAGCAACTTGATCTCACGCAAGATACGGGTTGCATCCGACACATGCTCAAACACATCGTTGATCTTTTTTATCGCCACACGCTCTCCTGTGTGCGTATCTGTGGCAGCTGCCACCACCCCGTAACTACCCTTCCCAATCACCTCATGGATCTGGTACCGGTTTGCCTCGCCATATTCTGTAAAGAATTCTGATTCGGGTGTCACCTGATCAAAATGAGGAGGTAATATATTAAATCAAACTCAAACTGTTCCAAATCGATATATTTTTTTTTTTTTTGTATTTTTGGACTCCATATATTCTGCTTTACCTATTTTTACTTTTTGACTGAGTTATTTCATTTTTATTTTCTTTGATTTTAAAATACTTTTGCTTTTAGAAGAAATCACTCATTTATCCACCCTTGTATTACAATGTCAGGAAATTAATTGGTCATGATTCATTATCTGAGAGCAATTTCTGCTAATTTCGGTGAAGAATTTTATGATAGTGCTATCTGTGGGGACAAGTAGGGGAATGTTAGGAAAGGTTGACTTTAATGGGTATAATTATAATTTAGTCCCTCCTGCTCAATTGTTTATTACATTAAATCAAAGCAGAATATTATTTAGGAAAAGAGTATTAAGAACAAGTTGATGAACCATAAACAATTTCAGATTTGGAGATGGAGATGGAGATGGTTGACAAATTTGAGAGGAATAGGTATAATCTGTTGTAAGAATGAAATGGTTTGACAAACTAAATGCAACACAAAATCAAAGTAAAAGAAACTAAAACTAAATTAATTGCAGATAAGCAATTCATAAACCAAAAAATAACAAAAATACTCATCAAAAATAAGAATTTGTGAAACTTCTATTGGAGATTGACACTGGAAATGCACCTAAGAAACCAACAAAATTATCCACAAATAGGACCTGAATTATACAAAATAAACAACAATTCAAAGTTTTTCAGATAAAACCTTTTTGTAACGATCTAATGCATTAAATGTTCTTCTCCTTTGAGGAACTCTCAAGTATCCAAGCCCCGACATCCCCAACCTCTCAAAAGAAGAAAGATATTTTCCTTTTTTTTTCTTTTTCTTTTTTCGTTTCTTTGTTTTTGTAATTGTTAACTAACTGAACCAAAAACTAAACAAAAACCAACAAACAAACAAACAAACAGAGCCTCTATCCATAGTAAAACAATCAAACCCAACAGAAATAAACCATAAATATATGATTAAAGTATGAGAATATATGAAAATGCAAATGCAAAACCTTCTTGAAAGTTTCAAATCCTGCCATCTTCCACCTAAAGGAAACTCGTATGAGCTTCAATCCAAGGATGCCTAATTCCTCTTCGATTTCAACAACTTCCTCTTCTTGTTGTTGCTCTCTTTCTTCCTCCTCCTCTTCTTGTTGTTCTTCGATCTCTACCTCAACGATCTCTTTCTCTCTCTTCGGTTTCTCTCTCTTCTGAGAAAACTCGCTCTGTTTACTAGAATTAGAAATGGAATTGGAATTGACACTGGAATGGGAATGAGAATGAGAGCGCTGGGGACGGGTTTCTTGGCTCAGAGCGCTGCGGACGCGTTGGGAGCGGCGACGAAACCAGCGGCGAGCGCGACCGATGATGTGGGCCCCACTGTGAGCTCCGCCACCCATATAAAGGGAAGAACTGAGAGGTTAGCCGGGGCTCTCATTGGGACTTGCCCGAATTAGCCTTTCCTCCTATATTGTCTCTCCACCTCTCTTTCTCTCTTTCTCTCTCTCTTTTTCTATGTATCTTTCTATCTTTCTCGTTCTCTCTATTGGTTTCTTTGGGAACTATTCAATGATGATCGAAAGGTTTAAGAGAAGGATGTTCTCCCTCGTGAATCGGGAATTCTGCACATCCTCTGAGGTAACATAATATTTGATTTCAGATCCACACTGTACGATCAGAGATAGATCAGATTGGAGGACGGTGAAGATCTAAATTCATAATTTCTGTTACCTTAGGTAGTTTGAATTCCTTCGTGAAGCGTGACTTCTCCAGATACTCTGAGGTAACATAATATTTGAATATAGATTTTCACTGTCCGATCAGAACTGGATCAGATTGGACGGTGAGATCTAAACATATAATATCTGTTACCTTAGGTAATATTGAATTCCGTCGTTTGTAGATCTTTTGAGCGTTTATTTAATGCACGTACAAGTTGAGCATGGACTCATGGTTGACTTGTGTGTATTAGTCGGATTCATGGTAAATTCTCAAATTGTATGAGGTAACATAGTAAATCTAAATTGGGTCTCTGTTTAAACTTTTTTTTTTTTTGTATATATCTCTCACTGATCTGATCTGATTCTTTGTGAGAACTAAGAACCGGGGGCGGAACATAGACTTACTAAGCCACTTCAATTTTTCAAAATTTTATTATCAAGTATTTAGATAGATACAGTAGAAGAAATGAAATTTGAGAAATTTGAAGAGAGTTAATCAACTAGTTTTCTTGCTAATTTGTTTCTTTTATATGTATTAGTACCTTCTAACTTTACATAACTATACTTAAATCCTGGTTCTACCCATGTCTAATAACATTTTTTTTCTGAGTAACAATAATATTTGTGTTTGTAAATGTTTGATATACCAGGAGGGTTTAAATGGCTTCATTTTTTGTGCATTCACCATGCCTCCATTTTTAAAAGCGTTACCATATTTAAAAATGTGTTAATAAATCAAAATTTAAATTATAAACGTCAAAATAAAACCGTTTTATGTGATTTATGTTATTTTATCTATATGTTCATAAAAAAAAATATTACATTTTGATTTTGTTTTTATGTGAATTAATCATTTAAAAAATCAACGTTTAGAAATTATTCAAATTAGTACGTTTTTACAAGTTCTTGATGACAACCAAAACAAAGTTGAAATGTTATAATTTTTTACATGTGTATAGATAAAATGATGTAGATTATATTCAATAGTTTTATTTTGACTTTTAAATTTTGAGCTTTTAGTTATTAAAGTTCTTAAAAATTGAGGTATGATGGAAGCACCAAAAAATAGAGGCATTTGAATTATGTATTTTGTTTGCTTTATGAACGCACACAATTATATGTAATATTTAAATGCATGTTTTTCATGTTTTGTTGTTTATCAAAAATCATAATATTTAATTAAGTATATTATTATAGATATTTGAATGCATGAATTTACAAAATATTGTTGTTTTTGTTTGAAAAACTGGATGCACAAAAAAAAAACACTTTGTAGATTCTTTTGTGCTGCTTCAATTTGTCAAATACAGATCAATATCTATGTCCACGCGGATATTTAAACATCGAATATCTACATTTGCTTTTTCAAAAACAAATCAAATACGGATCGGATTTATCCATATTGTTTTCACCCCTATATATGCATTGTGCATATTAAACCTGATGAAATTTGATGCATTTTTATTAGTTGTCAAAACAAAACTCCTTAATTTTAAGATAATATGTGTAATTCATGTCAGAGAAAATATGTGTAAGGACATAATTTCAAGGCTAATGATTTAATTTTAAGTTTATTTTGATTATTTAAAAAAAAATCAGGCAATCAATTATTAGCCAGACTTTTTTTTCTTTTTAACAGCCGTTGACTTCTATCTTTTTTTCATATATTGTTCTTTGTCACAACTTAAATTAAATCTCTTTATTAATATGATTTATTACATATTCAAAAGAAAACTACGTTCAGTTTTTTATTTTGATCGCTCCAATTGTAAGATAATAAAATAAAATAAAATGAGCAATGATGTGCAATCATGATTCTATACTTTTAGTGGAATGATTTTAAAATTGTTTTTAAATGATAATAATGTAGGCGATGTGAGAACCAGTAATGCATTTCTCAAGGCACCTCTTAAAATTAAGAAGGTGATGATCGCAAGCTAGTTTTTTTTTTCCTCATAAATGTTTCATATCTCCAATTTTTTTCATTATGTTAATATTTACTGGGATAATTCATACATTTTATTGTCAACATGACTTTATGTGACTTATACGTAAAAATATTAATGACCTAACATTTAAAAATTACATAATACTACGGTTCTGATAATTTTAAGTACATCAAACATGATCAACATATGATATTTTAATACAAAAAAAAAATCATATGAAAATTATAAATTAACTAATGTTATGTTGATATAGGGAAGAAGGCAAATTATCACATAAAAATACATGTGTTCCATTTTGAATTTTTTTTTTAGTACCAAGTGAAATGAAATGGTTTTTAGATAGTAACCTAATAATATTGTTTTTCTCTTAACTTTTTCTATCTCAACACATTGATAAATGAACAAATTATATTTTCTGGAGGCCTAGGGCTTTTCCTAAAGAAAAAAATAATTCAATATTTTTGGTGTGTTAGCTGTGATAATTCATCAAGGGCTTTTGGGGCTAAAGAAATGGGAGATCGTTAACAAAACAAATGGAAAATGGGTCAAACGACTCTATCTGAGTTCGGATTGAGGAGAATAGGTGCAGTGCATGCATCCTTGAGGCATTTTATTTAACGGGGCAATTTGAAGTATACCCTTCACAAATTTCGATATTATGTATTTTCCCACTAAAATTCATAATATCATATTTATCTTTTTTTCAGCGGAAAAAAGAGAAATATATTAAAAATAATTTTAAATTCATAAAGTATATTTTTTTTTATATTAAAAAAATAAAAAAGATGTAGCGTGTTTAAGAGAAATGTTCAAATTAATATGTCTGTGAACAGGGGCAAATTCAGAATTTCGATTAAGGATAGACACAAAATGTTAATAAGAGTACGAAATAATTAAATTTTTAATATATAATATAATGCAAATATTATAATCAAAACATTTTTTTTATAATGTAAAAAAGAAATTAGCTAAGTGATGGTATTTATATTTAATAAATAAAGAAAAAATATCTGGCCTATCTAAAATAAGAGATGGTCAGAAATCACGAGGGACAAGTGGGCAACTAATTGACAAAAAAATAAATTTCTTGTTGAATAGTTGTGATCACTTCAGATAGAAAAATCTGACGAAACATGAGTTTAATTTTTTTTTTTTTTCTTTTTTTAGATGGACATGAGTTCAATTCCATTCCACTTAAGAACTATATTCAAATCTGTCTAGATTTATTCAAATCCGGTCCGGAGCTTTAGTTAGTCCCACAAACGAGAATCAATAAAGAATTGAGGCCTTTATATACCAAGGATCGATTTTTTTTTTAAATAGAATTACTTTGAAATAATTTAATAGAACAAGCACAGACTGCTGAAATTTTCGAAAACTAGCCTGCACCGATCCCTAGGATCGGTGGAGGGATCGGTGGAGCAAAAAAAACACATCCTACACCGATCCCTAGAATCGGTGCAGCCCATTTATCACTCCACCATTCTCTTGCCACAGAACGTCACAGAAAATCTATTTTAGACCTAGGGATCGGTGGAGGGTTGATGTTTTGACACCGTATTACGTGATATGATGAATATATGCAACGTTCTGCGATATATGTTGAATACATCCAAATATATTTCAATGTCCTTACGGACCGGAAAGTGGTGTTTTTTTTTTTTTAAACATAAATTTCTAATTTTTTTATTTTTTGTATTAAAATATTAGAAATGTTGAATATATTTCTTTGAAAATATATGGAATACAATATAATTTGATTTATTAGAAAGACTGCAACAAATAATCCGGATCAATATTTTTCAGGCCGGATTTTTCGCGGCTGTAAGAAAAATTAATATATTTCTTTAAGTGTTATTGGAAAAAAAAATAAAAATGCTTAGATTCTGAGTTATTGATCCCGGTTCAAAAGTCACTTCTAGGTAATCTAGAAAATATTGTGATCCATCTAGTACATTTAATTAATAAAAAATTGTTTCTATTTTGAGAATTCTTTTTGAAAAACAATCATTAAATAAATTAAAGTTTTTTGTTTTTTTTCAAAAATAGATACAACTTTTTATAAATTAAATGTCCTAGAAAGATCACAATATTTTCGGGATTACATAGAAGTGACTTTTGAACCGGGATCAATAACTCAGAATCTAAGCATTTTTATTTTTTTTCAATAACACATAAAGAAATATATTAATTTTTCTTACAACCGCGAAAAATCCGGCCTGAAAAATATTGATCCGGGTTATTTGTTGCAGTATTTCTAATAAATCAAATTATATTGTATTCCATCTATTTTCAAAGAAATATATTCAACATTTCTAATATTTTAATACAAAAAATAAAAAAAATTAAAAATTTCTGTTTTAAAAAAAAAAAACTACACCGATCCACAAGATTGGTGGAGGGCTATTTTGAAGCTACACCGATCCACAGGATCGGTGGAGGGATATTTAGTGTGACCTTTCGTGCAGTGTGTTGTGGCAGATAAAAAATAGGCTGCACCGATCCGTAGGATCGGTGTACGATGTGTTTTTTTTGCTCCACCGATCCCTAGGATCGATGGAGACTAGTTTTCGAAAACCCCAACAGTTTGTGCTTGTTCCGTTAAATTATTTCAAAGTAATTCTATTTTAAAAAAAAATCCCAAGGATCACCTTACATAGCACGATTCGCGTGAAGAATTCTTGGAATGTGTTGCCTTTGAAGAGAAGAGCAGTTTCGGATAAGAACGGAAATGAGAAAACAAACAATCTGTATTTCGCTATTGGATCAAAAGAAAAAACAGAAACCAGTGGGACCTGTGTAGGCAAATTGTTTAGTCTCTTACTAAAACTATATATATATCCTCGGAAAATTGACCAATTGAAGACTAATTAATTTTCTTAGACAAACTACTAATTTATTTATTAATAAAGAATAAAATGTGTGCTTTATAAATTTAACAGAATTTTAGTAGAAAATACAATAATTTAGATAAATTTGTGAGTTTTTGAAATTTAGAAGGATAAAAATTATATTATGAATATTAAAGGGGGAATAGGTAATTTTAAAGTTTTTAAATGATATGCATGAAAGTACCCCTTATTTTACGTTTAACTATAAATAAAAAAATTATAATTCTATAGTACAAATTCATTCTTTTGTCCTGGGTTTCCTGGCTAAAAGTTTGTTAAAAGGAAAATAGCAATATAAATTATTAAAGTATGAACACAAAGAAAAGAATAAAATATATATATATATATATATATATATTAAGTTTGTGACTACTGCCATAGCAGTCAACTCCCAAACACAATTCCACCTTAGGTTTTAAATGGTGGTCAGAAACATTGTGCAATATCCACTTCGCCTGCCCAGGTATTTCAAGCAGGAATAGTTTCACAAAAACCATGGAAATTTTTAAATGGTGGTCAGAAACATTGTACAATTATACAATATCCACTTCGATTGCCAGGTATTTCAAGCAGGAATAGCTTCACAAAAGCCATGGAAATGTATATACAAAATTATTTATATAAATAAAGAATGTAATTTGTGATGATGATACATTTTGTCATTCAACCTCTCATTATACTGAGTTGGCCCAACTAGGCCCATAAAGGCCTAATTAGGGCAAGAAACCGAAATACTAAATTTCTTATTTCTCATGATACATTAATCATTACTTGAAACGAATACCTATTTTCAACTTGCGAACATTTATAGATTTTTTGGCGAGGCACATTTGTTGATGAACCAACAAAACAATCTCACCTATTTTGTCATCACACAAAAAAAGAAAAATATATGTTTGAAAGATTGGTCTCAAAGGAAAGAAAACAATCCAGATACAATTATCCATGCTTTATAAAAGAAATTGCCGAAGCAACGAGACAAACATTCCAGATACAATTATCCATGCTTTATAAAAGAAATTGCCGAAGCAACGAGACCTCTACCTAGGGTAGATATAAAGCAGAATCAAACTAGCAAATCTTCAACATAGTAGGCTTAGAAATCCACAAAAACACATGAATGGTAAAAACAACATAACAAACAGAAACACACATTACTTATACTGAGCAAGCAACAACGGATAAGTTTAGTAATCATCACCATCATCAGCTTCTTCATCATCAGCAGCCTCAGCACCAACCTCTTCATAATCCTTCTCTAGTGCCGCCAGATCCTCACGGGCCTCTGAAAACTCACCCTCCTCCATGCCCTCACCCACATACCAGTGCACAAAAGCCCTCTTTGCATACATCAGATCAAATTTGTGGTCAATGCGGGAGAAGACCTCAGCCACACTGGTAGAGTTTGATATCATGCAAACAGCCCTCTGCACCTTGGCCAAGTCGCCACCTGGCACGACAGTTGGAGGCTGATAGTTGATACCACACTTGAACCCAGTTGGGCACCAATCAACAAACTGAATGGTGCGCTTGGTTTTGATAATGGAAACAGCAGCATTGACATCCTTTGGTACCACATCACCACGGTACATGAGGCAACAAGCCATGTACTTGCCATGGCGTGGATCACACTTGGCCATCATGGATGAAGGCTCAAAAGCACTGTTAGTGATCTCAGCAACAGAGAGTTGCTCATGATACGCCTTCTCAGCAGATATCACAGGGGCATAAGAGGAAAGCATGAAGTGAATACGGGGGTACGGGACAAGGTTGGTCTGGAACTCTGTCACATCCACGTTCAAGGCACCATCGAACCTCAGAGATGTAGTGAGAGACGAAATCACCTGAGAAACAAGACGGTTAAGGTTGGTGTAAGTGGGGCGCTCAATGTCAAGGGAGCGGCGGCAGATGTCATAAATGGCTTCATTATCTAGAAGCACAGAGACATCAGTGTGCTCAAGAAGAGAATGGGTGGAGAGAACACTGTTGTAAGGCTCAACAACAGAGGTAGAAACTTGAGGAGATGGGTAAACAGTGAACCCTAGCTTGGATTTCTTGCCATAATCAACAGAGAGACGTTCGAGGAGGAGAGAACCAAGACCAGATCCGGTACCTCCACCAACTGCATTGAATACAAGGAAACCCTGGAGACCAGTACAGTTGTCAGCCAGCTTGCGAATGCGATCCAGACACAGATCCACAATTTCCTTGCCAATTGTGTAGTGACCACGAGCAAAGTTGTTAGCAGCATCTTCCTTGCCACTGATGAGTTGCTCTGGGTGGAATAGTTGACGGTATGCACCAGTTCTGATCTCATCAATCACTGTTGGCTCCAGATCTAGAAAGATAGCACGAGGTACGTACTTCCTCGCACCAGTCTCACTGAAGAAGGTGTTGAACGCATCATCACCTCCTCCAACAGTCTTGTCACCTGGCATTTGCCCATCAGGCTGTACAACAGTAAATTCAATTAGTAAAATGACAAGAATTTGAAAAATAATACAGATCTGTTACATTCACTGTGTAAAATCGTCATAAAATACACAGATCTATCCTATTGCCTCTATAAATTACAAAAATCGGGAGAATAATCAGATCAAAAGTATACCTGGATGCCATGCTCTAGGCAGTAAAGTTCCCAACAGGCATTTCCGACCTGGATACCGGCCTGACCGATGTGGATGGAGATGCACTCTCTCATTGTCGAATCGAAAATTTGTCAAGAAATCGAGCGAATTAAAAGATTTTAGAGAGGGGGAAGAGAGAAGGAGAGAGCGAAAGCGGCGTATACAAAGACGCCCTTTGAGTGGTTGTGTGAGAGAGAGTGAGTTGTCGAGTGGAGACCTAGCCATTTTATAGACCTAAACGAAAGGGCAAGTTGGAATGGACGGTTGAGGATCAACGGATTTTCAAATGGACGGTGAGGAGATGTAACGGAATTTTATCTGTAATATTAGCTGTAATCCACTACTGCACAACGGCGAGCAGGATCCAACGGTTCGTACGAACACATTCCGGCCTTTCAATTCAAAAAAATTCAAAATTCAAATTTTGGTTGAGAGGAGGTTTATTTTTTTTAGTTTTACTTAATAAGTCTAAGTTATCTAAATTTGGTTGAGGCTTGAAGCTTAAAGTTATGTCATGTTTTAAATTATTTTTTATTTTTATTTAGTTATATTTTGGTGAGTTAAAAGTATAATTTGATTTTTTTTACGTCTATTAATGCAGTAAATTTAATAGAAAAATTGCGTAGGTATTATATATTTTTTGGCTTATTTTGTCCATCAAAATAAAGAAAACTGAAATAATTCTGGTTCTTATTACTGCAAAACATAATAGATAATACAAGTTCAAACAAACTTTTATAGTACCAGTTTAATTGCAGTTGAAATACAGTATTACAAAATTACAAGTTACGTGATGTTTAAACTATTTCTAAACAATATTTAGTTTTCAAACATAACATACTAAATAAAAATATAAAGTCTTACATGATTTATTTAGTTTTGAGGAAAGTGTTACATAATTTATAATTGTTAATAAGTACATAAATAATGTCAAAATAAAATAAGATCTTGCATAATATTATCGGATCAACAATAGGAGTTTTACAAAAAAAAAAAAATAGTATTATTGGGTCAACAACTAAAGATTTAGATCTATTGACAGACTTTAGCTTGGACCCAAAGTGGTTTCAATTGGTTCGCTCACCATCAGATCTGTTTTAGGATTCGTGCGCACGAATTTTAAAGCATACGCAAAAATGCGGGCGCGAATCTTAAAGCAAATTCGATGGTGAGCAAACCCATTGAAACCACTTTGAATCCAATAGCCATCGAACCCAAGCTGTTCTCCTATTGACATACTAAACTTTATTTCACATGGAAGGGTGATTTAATTTTGGAGGGATAGGGCCGAATTAACTCATATTTGATGGAATAATGGAGACCTAAATTTCTTATTTATTGTTTAGGTCTCAACCAAACATAGTCAGAGAATGGAGCGTGTCTTGTTTGCAAGGATTTTGACTGAAATTCTTTTATGCACCATCTTAATATTTCAAACTTCTGATTAAGTGATCGATTTTTCTAGAAATTCATTAACTATCATCGACGCAGATTTATTTGTGTAGAACTAGTGGTTTGCTAAAGGGTTACCCGTGATCCGTTCTGGGTAACCCGTTAGGGGTAACGGGTAAGGTGGGTAGGATGGGTACGGGTACAACCCGCAACGGGTAGACGGGTAGTTTTTCCAAAACCTCTACCCTATCCGTTTATTATCCGTACCTGTTGCGGATTGACGGGTACGGGCGGTTTTTTTTTTCTGTTTTTTCTGAATTTTTATGCTTTGAGATTCGTGCCAAGTTAAAGGACATATCTCGGAGTCCGTTTAGATATAGGGGTCCGTTTTGAGATTCATGCCAAATTAAAATTGACAACTCAGATCTCATTGACTCATTCTACTCAGTCAGGTATTGCACTGGATCTGAATTCTATAGGGATCAAATTTGAGATTCGTGCCAAATTAAAATTGACGACTCAGATCTCATGCTACTCAGTCAGGTATTGCACTGGATTTGAATTCTAAAAGTAGGCCGCCAAAAAAATTTTGAAATTCAAATTTTGTAACGGGTCAGGTACGGGTAAAGGGTAGACGGGTACGGGTAGACGGGTACGGGTAAAGGGTAGACGGGTACGGGTAGACGGGTACGGATACAACAGGTTTTTTTCAAATTGGGTAGTCCGGTCCGTTTATTACCCGTCTACCCGTTTGTATCCTGGCAACGGGTACGGGTATCTCGGGTAACGGGTACGGGCCGGGCAAAACGGGTTGAACCCCTAACGGGTTTAGCAAAACACTATGTAGAACTAAGGAGTTAGAACTTTTTTTTCTTTCTTTTTTGTAAACTAAGTTCCTCGCCGATCCAATCTGCACATGCTTTTTTTTTTTTTTGAAAAATAGTTAATCTACGTACCATGTTATAAAACGGCCATTTTTATTAATACCCTTAAAAAAAACTTAATTTTAAAAATGTCCCTACATTCTTTTTTTTTTAAATTACCCCGACCGCCAGGCCCACGGGCGGCCCAGATCCTCTAGCAGGCCACCCAGGCCAGGACCGGTCCGCTAGGGACCAGACCGCCTGGGGGCCAGGCGGTCCTCTTTTTTTTTTTAGAGAGAGATCTATATTTTGATTTAAATAATTTTGTGAAGAAAATTTTTTCTTGTATGTCAAAAAAAAGACATTTGATATATTTATGAGTGAGATGTCGTAACTCTTTATAACTTTGATTTGATTTGTCAGTTAGATATCACAAGTCTAAAGATAACACTAATTAAGGACTTTGCCTTGATTCTTAATAATTTATTTTATTCAAATATACACAAGGAAATATGGTTAGATTGCATCAATGATGTCAACTTCTTCTTTTTTTATAGAATAATTGGAGAGCAAGAGAGAATAATTTGATTATTTGATTATTGTCAACATATACCATTTGCTCGGAGATAGGCAAACGAACACAATAAATAGTAAATGAATTTTAAAATAATTATATAGATAATTCTTGAATAATCTTAGACTTTTGAGTAAACAAAATACCGATCGTTGTCTGCCTACCGTTGAACGAAAACTTAAACCGAGTTTTTGAGGCACTAAACGATATTTTTTTGAAATTCTAATCCTTCAGATACCCAAAGGTGAACCACGGGATGATATTCGAATCCGTCTCGTCCCCCCTTTTTCGAAAAGTGGTCATACGCGCAAATCTGACTTTCCTAGCCAAAGTTATGGCTGTTTAAAGTTTTTTTGAAAGCTAAACTTTGGAAATTCATAACTAACTGTAGAAAAATCCAAATAAATTAAAATTTATGTCAATTCTGTGTATTTTTGAATGGTCTACATGCTGGTGTAATTACTTTTGCAGTTTGGTTCCTGTATCAATCCATACTTGCTAATTTACCAGCAAATGTCAAATTTAATGTTTTTAGTGCATTGCACTATACCAGTGGGCTTTGCCTAGTGCTTGGCTACTGAGTTTAGACTAGGGTGCTTGTGCACGGACAGAGGTCTGAAAATGCTCTTGCGCCGCTATAACGTGCTATTGAGTGTGAAATTCAAATCCTAGATACCTGTTCAATTATAAAATCTGAATTGTTTTTTTAACTTGCCACGTATCTTGAAACATATTCTTATATTTTCTTAAGACATTGAATTTATTTCGGCTAAGAATTAATCTGGACCGTCTATATAAATTACACCTTGGGTCCCATAAGATACAGATTCTTTGAGTGTGGTGTTCCACTTTGCTCTTTTATTTTTTTGAGTGGTGATTTGACGAAAGTAAAACGTTGATTTGACAAAAGTTAAAACAATGCATGTGAGTTGCAGACTTGATTCCCATGCGCATATCTTGTATAAATTGTAGTAAAGAGTTACGACATAACTTCATAAATATATCAAATGTCTTATTTTTTTGACGTACGTACTCTAAACAAGAAAACTTTTTTCTTCACAAAATTATTTAAATCAAAATATTAATATCTCTAAAAAAAAAAATAGAGGACTGGCACGCCTCTACATGGGGCAGTCTGATGGGTTTATTGGGCCGCCCGTGGGCCTGGCGGTCGGGATAGTTTTGAAAAAAAAAACAGATGACAGGGACATTTTAAATTTTTTTTTTTTTTTGGGGGAGTATTAATAAAAATGGCTGGTTATAGAATGACAAACATATATTGAATAAACCTTTAAATATTAGTACTTAAAATAACACTTAATTTTAAAATGTTGGTTATTGTCAAATCAAATATCCTGATGAATAATTAGCGGATTGTTTTTGATTGATATATAAAAAAAAAAAATTTACACAATGATCTCCATCTCTTTGTGACCTTTCTAAATCGGGGTAAAACGCTCAAATCGGAATCTCATCGATAACGGATCGATGTACTCTGATTAATCCTGATAACGTTACATCAATATTTCATTACAAAATATGAATGTGATGCCGATATTTTATACCATGTAACAATTCTGCCATACAATTAATCATTTAAAAAAAAAAAAATGGTTCCATGCATATTGGATGGAACCTATTATCCAAAAAGAAAAAAAATCAAGTTCCACGCGGATCCAGCCCTTGGTTCTGATTCGGCCCATGTAGGCCCATAAAGGCCCAATTAGAGGCAAGAAATAGTGAACTAACTAAAATAAGAGCAGCTGGATGCTTGGAAATATACGCACATGAAGTTTACAACTTTTTATTTTTTGAGGAGAACATGAAGTTTACAACTGCAAGAAACCGAAATACTGTGGAATAAATTAACGACATTAATTAATCATTCTTTAAACGCATGATCCAGGAAATTGGGGAAAACCTCTTATTTGTTTCTGATGATGTAGAATTGTCTTCTTGACATAGCCGTGTAAAATTGATGATGCCATAAATATAATTTATCAGGTAAAATCGACCTTTCAAGATACACAATAGTCAGATGAACGATTCATGATTTATTTAATTATTCAGAATGAATTTATCTCAATTTAAATATTTCGATCCCATTTAATGGCATTTCTCTCTTAATTATCCACGTGTCGTTATGATCCATATTAGAATTGACAACCGAAATTTTTATTAGTATCCAAAAAAAAATATTAAATTTCAAAATCTACACCCCCATGCAGAGGGATTTCAAAATCTGTCCAAACCGGATAACAAATTATTATAATAACTGTGTTGCATGAAGCAAGGGTCATGTTTTACTTTATGTTTGTATTTTCGTTTTCAAAGTTCAAACAGTCAATCTAAAGTCTAAACCGTTCAATATGATTTCCATATTAAATTGTGCTTGATTTTACATATTTTTTAGTGAGGCTATGGTAGTATGCATATTACACAACTATCGCTGTATACTCATATCTTTGTTTTTAAAATTCAAATAATCAATTTGAAAGATTTAACATAATCTTCATGTGAAAATGTACTTGCAAGCTAACTTTTATATTTTTTACAATTTTTTTACTATTTCTTTAAATAGGTAGAAAATCATTTTCTTTGAAAATTCTTGGACTATCCAAAATTCCAAATGTAGTGATTTTATTCCTATCTAAAAAAAAGTAAAAAGTTTCTAAAAAATATAAAATTTGTTCTCCAATTACATTTTTATATAATTTTATATTTAACAGTTTGAATCAACTGTTTAAATTAAAAAAAAAATGAATTTACAGTATAGATCAACAACCACCAGCACCATGTTGGGCTCATAGCATAGGTGATAGGTCCATGGAGCAACCGATAACATTTCAAATACTATTTGCTCTATTTTAATGTCTTAAAATACAGTTGCGCTGGCGCACATTTTAGATTTAAAATAAGCTGTTCCATTATTTTAGTTTTGAAATGTACAATTTGTGGATAACCACCTTCTTTGTTAACTTCTAAAATAGAGAAACCAATTAAAAAACTTATATGGGTAAAAGAAGAAAACATGTAATTTTGACTTACGTATACATCAATATATCCTTCTCCTCCTCTTCTTTCCTAACTTATTTTCATCTCTACACTGGTTTTGAAATTGGAGCAATGGGAGAAAATAATGCCATAGTGATGGCCGGATTTACTGCGGCAGCCGTGGCTGTTGCCTTTGCTATGAACCTTCGTCAGCGCACTCGCAAACCTAAAGGTACAAAAAAACCTATTTAAGAAAGAAGATCTGAATTTTTAGATCAAATATGACTTCTTATTTCCTTTCTTTGAACTTCTTTGCTTACAAAACACAAACAATATTAAACTGTTTGGATTTGATTTGATTTGGTGTTAGTTGATTCAGTAAGCGTGGGGGAAAACAATATGGGTCTAAATTTGATTTGTGAATCTGAAGAATCACGGATCGTCGTTTCCGAAACCTCTCAAGATCAACAAGAGGTATGTTCACTTTAAACAGTTTGTAACCTGTTAATTAAGTTTCATCAAATCTGTTATGAACTGGTACTTGTTCTAAATGTAGGAGGCATGCAGTGTAATTTCTCAACCTCGTTCAGAGGCATTTTTTATTGATACAACCGGTGACAATTATGAGCAATTGGAGAAGAACTTGGTGGAATTAAAAGAGAAAGAGAAGGCCAAGGAAAAGGAGGAATTTGAGAGGTTGAATTCTTGCATGAAAGATTTGGAGGCACGAATTATGAAGCTCAGTTTGCAGGTAAAAATATGACATGAGTTTCATATGACTATTTAAATTAATCAATTAAATTTATTAGAAATCATTGATATTCAAAGGAATAGTTGTTACTCAATAACATAGCTTCCATTTTGTTTCAAGAATTTGTTTGTGTAATTTGAATTATGGAGGAAATATATTGACAAAGCTGTTTTAGCTTCACGCAATACACGACTAATACGAGTAAAATAAAAAGTTACATGACTGATGCGCTGCATGAGGCCACAATAGCTCTGTCGATACTTTATCCGAACTATGCTCAAAAGAAATTTGGAACTTCCAATCATAAATTATGTGCATGAAGCCACAATAGCTCTGTCGATACTTTATCCGAATTATGGAGGAATGATATTGACAGATCAATTTCAGATTCATGCAGTGCACGACCAATACAGAAAATAAAAGTTAAATACTGGTGTGCTGCATGAAGTGAAAACAGCTCTGTTAATATTTTTACACGAAATATGATTGAAAAAAAATTTTGAAACCTAAAATCAGAACTATATGCAATCTAATTAAGCCTCAAATTATATAGTCCTATTAAACAAATATATACTATAAGCGTGTTTTTATGATTTTGATCGTAATTGCAGGAAGCAGAAATTATTGAACTAAAAAGGAGAGTTTTAGTAGATGAGGAGAAGATAGAGAAACTCAATTTACAAGAAGTAGAGATCATGAAAATGAAGGAGAAAATTGAAAACGATGAAAATCAGATCCAACGGCTGCAAGAGGAAGTTGCCATGTTAAGAGATAATAATAATAATAATAAAAATAAGAAGAAGCATTGGCCGTGGAACAAAGATGCCTCGGTACATGATGCCATCGTGTCGGTACATGGTAAAAATAATAAGAAGAAATAAAATAATATATGGTGGCTTTATTTATTTATTTATTTATTTTACAAATGTTTCATTTTATACTTTACAATTTTTCTTTTGTAAATTAATTTAATTTATAGATATATGCCCCTCTTGAAACTGCTCCCTGGAGAAAACAAAATATGAAAAATCTGCCCCAAAATTTATGTATTTAAATTTGAAAGATTAGATTTGGAATCAATTATCTGCTTTTCACATAATTTATTTGTAATTTTATAATTGTGTAAATTTTGCTTTCTTCCAACTCAATTAGAAGGACAGCTGTAGTTTGTTGACAATGTATTATGTGTATATATTTACCACAGACATGTATATTTGAATGTGATTTATTAAATAAAATAGTGTAATTTCTGAAGTGCTTAATTCTACAAAAGCACATTTTATTTTGTTAATTTTTTGGGATAAAATGATTTCTAGATTTCTAAAAAAATAATGAGAATTTTGTATATTTCATCCTTAATGTGCCATAAAACAATACTTAAAAATTGCATGTAATTTAATTGTTAGATTATCTATATGCTCAATAATATACTTATATATTTACTTTTTAATTAACAATTTTTTTAATCAATTGCTAAATTAATCAATATCAAGTGATCCTTCCTCATATTTAAAATACTTATTTATGCATTCATGGATAGTGACATCACTCGTATAACTATTAAATATTGTAAAAAATTAATGGTAATATCAAATAATAATAATTATTTAAAATCATAATATTGAGCATAAATGATACTTGTACAATGCGTTTTATTAGTGATAGTCAAACATATAAACATTGAGTATGGACTTATTGTTGTATATCTTTTCAATAGTAATTTCATATGAAAGTATTACATATATACTATAATTCAAAGAACAATACATGGCCCACAAATTATATAAAATTTACACATTTCAATAAAATTTTAATTTATTATTGTAAACGAATCACATGCGTATTTATAAAACAGTATATGAGATGGTTGTGAAATCGAACAATATATATATTTTTTTGAATAAAAATGACGAGTTGAGAACTAGTCTTTAGTACAGTTATTAAAAATGATATTTTTTTTTTGGTGTGGAATTACGAATTTTAAAATTCGATTGGAAATGTTTTATAGATATTAATAATTGAGTGATTTGCTAAAAATAATGAAAAATGACGAGGTAACAATTCTATCCATAGTCACAAGTTTCGCGAATTATCCGTTAATAATTCGTTTTTTAGTGATGACGAACCAAATGCCAAATTATTTGATTGACTGAACTTTGACTAAATAATTCGCGAATTTTCTGAATTTTTTCCGAATTTTTTGCGTATACTTTGCGATTCTTTTTTTCAAATAATTTCAAATCACGAACTTTTGATCATGTCAAATCAAATCCGAATAATTTATTTGTGAGTATGATTCTACTCTGATTGTTTAGAGGTTGCAACTCAGAAAGCTATACAGATGTGAGAAGCATGTGAATTGGATGAGTCCGAATCTGCTGTAATCTCAGAAGGAATTACAGGCCCTGAAATTCCAATATCAACCAATATCAACCGTTCAAATATTTTCTGCACAGATCTAAAAAAAAAGTAAGTTTTCATGCACAAATCTCGAGAAAGACCAACGGTTCGGATTAGAATTACAGGGTCCTGTAATTCCCCAATAATTACAGCAGATTTATTTTCGAATTGGATCACCTCCCATTAGTCTCAAGGCCTATCCAATGAGCTAATGGGCGAGAATTATTAGACATTTCTCTTTTATTCTGGAAACCCAAGCTATCAGCCTACCACCAATTTCATGTGAAAAGTAAGTGGGATTATTAATCCCCATTTCAAACGTAATGGACTTGTCCATTTCTTTTATTCATACCCTTTGCGGTATTAACAAATGAAAAATGTTATACGGCTACATAATGATTTAATTTTTGGAAACAAACACAATATGTAGGAGTGTCAATGGCACTCTTTTACTCGTTTATATGATCCGTATCGTATCCGAAAATACGGATAAAGATAAGATTTGTTTTTCGTTAACTCATCAGATACGGGTAAGAATAACGATTTTTTCTATTATCTTACCCGTTTCTGTGTAAGATAATTTTTAAAAATAAAATTGTATATATATATATATATATATATATATATATATATATATATATATATTTGTATGAGGATGATACATGATACAATAAAGTTTTGTATTTTATTAAATTTTTATAATACAAATTAGTTGTATTCATTATTATTTTTTTTCTTTTTTGAAAAATATTTTATTGAAAACACAAATCGAAATGTCAATAACACTTTTTTTATCTGTTTACCTAATTCGTATTGTATTCGAAAAGACGGATAAGAATAATTTTTTTTTCGTTATCATAATGAATACGGGTATGAAAATACCCGTACCAAATAATTTTTTTTTGTTATCATAATTTTTTTTATTGTAGCCGTTGACACCCCTACCAATATGCCAAATTGCTAATTAAATCCATTGCATATACATAAAGCATATCTCCATTTTTATTGAAATGGAGAGGGGACGAATAATTCTTTTCTTTCAGTTTTTCATAGTTCCTCCTCCACAATTGGCATATATATTTTTTGTCCTCATTTGGGTTTGTTTCTTGCATAGATGAAATTCCCAGTTGGAACTTGGAAGTGACCCCTAGTCAAATTTTACTAAAGACAAGGGATAGCTCTTAGAATGTATATCCATGGACCATACAGTAAAAAAGGGTAGCCACAAAATCTGGTGGTGCTCCTCTGTTTCAACAACTGAACTAAAAGAAAGAGCTTCAAGTACTATTATGAGTCAGGTATCTCACTCTGTTCTGATAAGATAAAAACAGAGCACTTCTCTTTGCCCTTTCAATTTTTGAGTGTGGTTTATAAAATTAAATGCTGGAGAGGAGAGGAAATGAGTGAAGGGAGAAAGAAGGATAATTGGATTAATGTTTGTTAGGCTAGGCTTTGTTGTAGCAGCCTCAGTAGCGGCCTATGCAGCACGGCAAATTAATTGTTCAAGGCCACGGGACGTAAAGCCATCAGGTACTATTTGTATTATATTATCATGCATGCTTGATAAATTTTTTTATATTTGTCTAGTGCTTAATTTGTAACTTGGTGTGTTCAATTTGTCAGAAAATGACACAGGGATATCGAAGAAGGACGATAGAGATTCTGACGATAAACATGTAAGAAATTGATTTTACAATTAATTTCCGAAGGAGAGAACGTATTTTTCATGAAAAATTATATTAATTGTTTTCAAATACAATGAAATTTTATAGGTCGAGGAAGAAGAAGAAGAGGAAGAGGAGGTCAAAACAATAAGTGATCTAATTAGCTCAGCAAACCGCAAAAGCATGACCGCCGATTTAATAGATGAAGAACTTGAGAGTCTCTTTTCTGGTGAAATCGAGCTTCCATTACCAAACGACAAATTCGACTTAAAATCCAATAGCCAATATGACATTGAGATGGCGAACAATGCGTCGGAACTAGAACGCCTCCGAAATTTGGTGAAAGAGTTAGAAGAAAGAGAGGTGAAACTCGAGGGGGAACTCCTCGAGTACTACGGCCTAAAGGAGCAGGAATCAGACATTGCTGAGTTACAAAAACAATTGAAAATCAAGCAAGTCGAGATCGACATGTTGAATATAACAATAAACAGTTTAAATGCTGAGAGGAAGAAGTTAAATGAAGAGATTGAAAGAAGCATGCTAACGAAAAAAGAACTCAACACCGCGAGAACAAAAATTAAGGAGATGCAAAAGCAAATACAAATGGAAGCAAGTCAGACAAAGGGGCAGCTAGTTTTGCTGAAACAACAGGTGATGGGGCTTCAAACAAAGGAGGCCGAGTTGGCGAAGAGAGATGCAGAGATGGAGAAAAAAATGAAGAATTTCAAGCAGATGGAGGTTGAGGTCATGGAATTGCGCCGCAAGAATAAGGAGTTGCAGCATCAGAAACGAGAGCTTACAATGAAACTCGATGAGAAGGCCTTCGCCGGTTTAAGTGAGGTACGAAATTACAGTTGGTTTTTTTTTTTATCTGATATGAGATGATGAGTCTGGTTTTGCTTATTTATATTTTATAAAGGAGCATGCAATTTTAGAGCTTAGTTACCACATGCATTTCCTTCTTTCAATTTTCATCTAAATATGCTGTAAAATTGTGCCATAACACTGCGGTAAATATTTTAACAGAGTAGTTTTGACTTCATGCAGAGCACCAACTATAGAATAAAAACAGCCTTGCATAGAATTTGTGCGCTGCACGAAGCTAAAACTACTTGTCAAAATATGTCAGAATAAAAGCTAGTTTTGCATAGACCTGTACCATTGATTGATGTAATAAATTGTTTTAAGTAGTTATTCTTTAGATTAAATGTACATTAATTAGGTAATACCATGATAGCCTTAAAGTGGTTTCTGTCTGTTGTTTGGTGATTTTGGACCACTCAAGTACCTGTCTCTATACGAGATATTGATATACTTGAATTCCCCTTTTGGGTTACAAAAAAAAATACCTTTTTTCAGCCATATTTTTCAGTTAACTTCAACTTTTTATATATATTTGATTCGGCTAATGAGACGATTTTTGTGGTGAGAATGGACCCACCTCGATGCACTGCTGTGGTTCAACCTTGATCATAGATTATGGATTGATATTATAGGCCCACATTTTCTTGTCTTTACTGTTAGGAAAAACAATTTTGCATTTGTCAAAGTTTTACAATAAATATTTGACCAAAGAAATTAGAAACCTTTCCATTCTATCTAAACAATTAAAATGCTGTCATGAATTCGGTTACAGTAAATCAGAACCGGGCAGATTGCTGTAGCCTGTATAGGATTCATACCAGTAGGAAATATTTAAATAGTATACTAACATAGCACATTTTATTTTCTCATAGTTCCCCTGTTTTTCTCTCATTAAATCCATAATTCCAAAAATTCGAATTGGAATAGTACTTGAATGAGGAAACACAGTTTCTTAAGAACATAAACGAAACGAAAAGTAAACTAAAATGACTTGTTGGTGGTATAAATTTCATGTTTGGCTAAATAATTAATTTGCAGAAAACAAAATCCAAATTCTCATTTGTGAAACAATGATAGTTTTGGGGAACAAAAGGAAACTAAATCTTCATATATAGTTAAAATGTACATTTTATTTCCTAATGCAGAGTGATATGGCAGCGAATTTGAGAGAGGAGATAAACAAGCTACGACATGCGAATGAAGATCTTAGCAAGCAAGTTGAAGGCCTTCAAATGAATCGTTTTAGTGAAGTGGAAGAACTCGTTTACCTGCGTTGGGTCAATGCGTGTCTCCGTTATGAGCTTCGTAACTACCAAAACCCATCTAATCACATCTCGGCACGCGACCTAAACAAAACCCTAAGCCCAAAATCCCGAGAAAGAGCCAAGCAACTCATGTTAGAGTATGCTGGATCGGAGCGTGGTCAAGGCGAAACGGATCAAGAGAGTGTCTCATCTTTGGATAGTGAAGATTTTGACAATACATCAATTGATAGTTCTTCAAGTAGATATCTAAGCAAGAGACCAAGTTTGATCCAAAAGATCAAAAAATGGGGGAAGAGGGATGACACGAGCTCCTTAGCCTCGCCGACACGATCCATCGGTAGTAGTTCACCCATGAGAACAAGTAATCGTCCAAAGGGGCCATTGGAATCGCTTATGTTGAGAAATGCGGGAGATGGTGTGGCAATTACAACTTTTGGCAAGCGAGAGAATGAGCTGAATGAATTTATGAACAGTGCTAATATGTCGCCTGGCACAGAGCAACCAGCTAACGTGTCATCATCATTTAACCTAATTTCAAAGTCAGTGGAAGGGGTGGCAGAGGAAAAGTATCCGGCATACAAAGACCGGCATAAGTTGGCTGTCGAGAGGGAAAAGGCATTGAAAGCGAAGGCAGATCAAGCCAGAGCAGAAAGGTTTTTTTTTTTTTTTAAATGACTAATTGATCTAATTCTGAAGTAAACACTAAAAACATCACATGAAAGTACTGAATTCCATATTAGCATACATGATCAACACACAAATATATTTCATTATAATCGATAAAAATTAAGCTGACCGAGAATTGTGACTGTAGGTTTGGCGATGGAGTCAAGCCGGCCAAAGTTTTGCCACCAAAACTTTCTCAGATAAAGGAGAAGAAGGCTCCCCCAGCTGTAAATGCCACATCCAATTCTGAAGAGCAACAATTCAATGATGGAAACGACAGCCCGGTGGTGAGCAAGATTAAGCTAGCGCACCTTGAAAAGAGAGAACCAAGAGTACCCCGGCCCCCACCAAAGCCATCTGGTGGGACCAACGGCAATACACCTCCTTCAATTAACTCTCCAAGTGGTGTCCCGCCACCACCGCCACGTCCACCTGGTGTACCCCCACCTCCACCCCCGCCAGGTGTGCGTGGTGGACCCCCACCACCTCCTCCACCTCCTGGCACACTACGAGGTGGAGCAAGTGGGGACAAGGTACATCGTGCACCTGAATTGGTTGAGTTTTATCAGACATTGATGAAACGTGATGCAAAGAAGGAGACATCATCGTTAGGTCGTTCGTTGTCTACATCAAATGTGGCAGATGTGAGGAGCAATATGATTGGAGAGATTGAAAATAGATCAGGGTTTCTTTTAGCTGTAAGTACATGTCATAAATTATTATATATGCATTCAATTTTGTTGGCTAAATTTTTTTGAGATAACATAATTTACTAAACCAAATTAATTAATTAATTAGGTGAAAGCGGATGTGGAGACACAAGGCGATTTTGTAATATCATTAGCGAACGAAGTACGAGCTGCTACCTTTACCAACATAGAAGATGTCGTTTCATTCGTCAATTGGTTGGATGAAGAACTCTCCTTCTTGGCAAGAAATCTATCTGCTCTGTCTTTAGTTTAGAAAAAAAAAAATTATGTTTCCAATAATTTAGTAGTTCTTTCATTATTGCAATTAACTAGTATATATATCCTAAAATATGTTGTGACTCTAGGTTGATGAGCGTGCAGTTCTCAAGCATTTTGATTGGCCAGAGGGAAAAACCGATGCATTGCGGGAGGCATCTTTCGAGTACCAAGATTTGATGAAATTAGAAAACAGAGTTTCAACCTTCGCTGACGATCCAAATCTCCAATGCGAAGCCGCACTGAAGAAGATGTACTCCTTACTTGAAAAGTAAGATATTACATAATATGTTTCATTTAACTACAAAAGAGAAAATAATATGTTTCATTTAACTACAAAAGAGAAAATATGATAAAGTAATAAAACTGAAACTTGTTGTTGTTTATAGAGTGGAACAGAGTGTGTATGCGCTTCTACGAACCCGAGATATGGCCATGTCACGCTACCGAGAATTCGGGATACCGGTTGATTGGTTATCTGATACTGGCGTAGTTGGAAAGGTAATTAAAACAACAAAACAAAATTTTTACAGAAATTAATCTCAATGGTAAATAATTTTGAATGATCCTTTTTGACAGATAAAATTGTCATCAATTCAACTGGCAAAGAAGTACATGAAAAGAGTGGGATCAGAACTAGACGCTTTGACTGGTACAGACAAAGAAACAAACCGGGAATTTTTGCTGCTTCAAGGTGTCAGATTCGCATTCAGGGTTCATCAGGTAAGAATAGATAACTAAATTGAAATGTAAAAAGGCCAAAATAATTATAGCACTTTTAATTTTTACACACTTTGTTTCTGTTACCTTAGTTTGCCGGGGGTTTTGATGCCGATACGATGCGGGCATTTGAAGAACTAAGAAGCAGAATGAACGCGGGCCAGTCGTCAGACACACAGAAGCCTGAATCATGAATGAATACCTTGTTCAGTGTTCTAATCAGGTATTGTAGCACATTTAGTACAACTCTGTAAGTTCATTTCGCATGAATTTTGATCACTAAACAATTAAGAATGTGTATAGAAACATCAAAATTTATATAGAAATTATGTTTCATCCATATTTTAATTAAGAATTTGGATTGATATATTTGTTGCAGTTTGCATTAAGTGATGCTACAAATGCACTTCTCCAGAAAAGCGAAGCAAGCTCTTGCTACTTGTTAACAACCCAAATTGGTGAAGCGTTGCAATATATTATGTGTATATAGATATTGAGATCAATGTATATACTAATTATTTGATAATAGTTCAATTATATAAAAGAGAAACAAAGCTATTAATTTTGTCACTTTCGTTTTCCCTTTTGGTTATTCAGTAATACCAAACCAAGAAATGTGACATTTTCCGTTTCTGTGTGATACAATTGTTTATAATTAAACTTATTCCCTTAGCAGTTATATATATTTTATAATTTTTTTACTACATCTGTACTTTTGAAAGCGATGAAGGCTTGTGGGCAGGGGTGTCAATGAGCTGGCTCGGTCCGAGCTAAGTTCTCTAAGTCCTAGCTTGGTTTGTTAATTTTAGACCGAGTTACAGCCGAGCGAGTTGGATCTAGGGTATTTGAGCTAAAACTTTAGCTTGAACTCGTGACAAGCTAACCCAAGCTAGCTCGTGAGCTGACAAGCTGGCTCCCTGGATCTGATTGAATCTTATTTTAAGAAGAAAATAAATTCTACAAATCTTTTGGACCGAGCTGAACCTAGCTAGACATTACAAAATGCACACAACTTCATACAAATTCACAAATTGATGCCTAGCCGAGCGAGCTCACGAGCCGGCGAACAAGCTAGGTCCAAGCTCGAACTTGTTAATTTTGAACTGAGCTAGTGGCAAGTTGGCTCGTTAACAGCTCGGTCCAATAGCAAACGAGTTAGATGCGAATCACGATCGAGCCACGAGCTACGAGCTTTTTTGCCACCCCTGGGGAATATATATATTCTAAAGTCCATCTGGACAGTCTATAAATATGCACATTTGATAATGGCGTATGAATATCTACTATTATGCTTATTAATGTTGAAAATTTTGAACTTGAAATCTAAAATTTGGATTAAAATAATAAATTATTTAAAGTAGAAATCATTGCACGAATTTATTCGAAGTTGCTTTAATTATAATATCTAAGAGGAATCTTCGTCCTTGTGAATAATCGGATGACATTATATTATTCCCAAGTACAGCAATATAGAGATTGATGTAGTCCCTTTCAACCATAACACCAAAATTATATTTTATTATTTAAAAAAATAAAAACTGAATTGTAAGTTTGTAACTCATCCAATTCAATATATGCGCATAATTAAAATAATTACAAAACGCGTTTTTATTTTTATTTTTTTTTATAGTGTTTCTCATTTCTCTCAGTAGACTTTTTACTAGAATAAATTATTTTAGCAGATGTTTCATATTAACCACACAATATAAAAATAAAGTATTTTTATGATCTTTAAAATGCCGTTAAGATATGTTGTCGTTTTTTTTAAATCAAGTGCCTTAAAATAATTTCGTATTGTTTGTTACAAATATTTAAGTTTTTATATTTTAAATTTTAATTAATAAATATGCAAAAAATAATGTTAATTAAATTGAGATCGTTCTTTATTTATATAAAATACCATAAAATATTTAAAATTTATAATTATATATAACATATAATAAAAAAAATTAAATAAATATATAGAGTGAGTCTATGGTACTATGCATATCACGGGTTGGTCCGTAACACGGCTCAATATTCGATTTTTCAAAATTATAATGGTCAATCCAAACCGTTCATCTTGTTCTCCATATTAATATGTTTTTGGAGACCAAATTACATTTGTTGAAATTTTTTTACTATTTCATCTTATTCTCCATATTAATATGTTTTTGGAGACCAAATTTTACATTTTTTGAAATTTTTTTACTATTTTTTTAGATATTTAGAAAATCACTTGATCTGAAAATTCTGGACCATCCACAAATAATGATTTTCAATAAATCTAAACAAATAGTAAAAAAATTTCAAAAAATGTAAAATTTGATCTCCAAACACATATTAATATGGAGAACAAGATGAATGTTCGAATCAATCGTTAGAATTAAAAAAAATCAAATATTAAAACGTATTACGGACCAAATCGTAATATGCATACTACCATAGACTAGAGTATTAACAATACCCTTAACGGGTATACCCTGCCCTACCCGCCCGTGCCCGCCGCCAGGGGTACCCGTGCCCGAGCTCGGGTATGGGTCGGGTACACGGGTACGCGGGTAGGGGCAAAAACCGGATCGGACGGGGTTTTTTGGACCCATACCCGACTATACCCTACCCGACCATACCCGTACCCAACCTTACCCGTACCCGACCTTACCCTACCCGGGTACCCGTCTACCCTTACCCATACCCGTACCCTTATACCCGACCCAAATTCAAATTTCCCCCCAAATCCTTAATTTCTATTTTTAAAAATCTGTTTTTTAATTTCTGTTTTTAAAATTCTGTTTTTATTTCTGTGTTTTAATTTCTGTTTTTTAATTTCTGTTTTTTAATTTCTGTTTTTTAATTTCTGTTTTTAAAATTCTGTTTTTATTTCTGTTTTTTCATTTCTGTTTTTAAATTTCTGTAATTAAAATTCTGTTTTTATTTCTGTTTTTAAAATTCTGTTTTTAATTCTGTTTTTTAATTTCTGTTTTTTAATTTCTGTTTTTAAAATTCTGTTTTTATTTCTGTTTTTTAATTTCTGTTTTTTAATTTCTGTGTTTTAATTTCTGTTTTCTAATTTCTGTTTTTAAAATTTAGTTTTTAATTTCTGTTTATTAATTTCTGTTTTTAAAATTCTGTTTTAAATTCTGTTTTTTTATTTATATTTTATTGTTTTAAAGTAAAAAAAACACAACAAAAAAAGAAAAAAAATATCAGGAAAGAAAACGGAAAAAATGAAAAAAAAAAAAACGAAAAAAAAAATTAAAAAAAAACAGCAAAAAAAAAAAAAAAAAAAACCCGTACCCGCCCTACCCGTCAAGGGTACACAGGTACGGGTATAGGACGGGTAGGGTATGGTTTTTGAAAAATATACCCGACATACCCTTACCCTTATATCCGTCCTACCCGTACCCGAGACGTACCTGTACCCGTCCCGAGTATTCCCGTGATACCCGTACCTGCCCGAACATTAATGCACTATCATAGACTCACTCAAATATATATATGGAAGCATCCCACCACCTTGTTTATTTTAAGAAAAAAAATCATTGACAGCAGTCAATTTATTCTATATTAAAATAGAGAGTTCCAGAGTAACAGTACCTGTCAAAATCCAACACAGCATAATCCCGAATCTATATCGTCTGAGGTAACAGAATATTTCTGTTTGGATTACTGCCGTTCGATAAAAATCCGGGCCGAAGTGGAAAACACATATCTCTTTAATAGTCGTGCGGATTCTGATTGAACGGTCTAGATCCAAACAGAAATATTTTGTTACCTTAGGTGATACAAATTCGCATAGTCCTTCCACATCTGAACAACAGATCCTGACCGTCCCCATCTTTAGAAAATATCACCTCAGATCCAACGCACACGTGTCCTCCATCCGACACGTGTCTCTTCTCTCCTCTATATCCCACCTCTTCTCCCTTTCTCCCCTCAAACCTTTCCCAACAAATTTCACCTTGAAAGATCGCACAATCAAATTACGAAATTAGCCATGGGAGATCGCTTCCAGGACCTTAGTCGCCGCTTCCATGACCATGCTCCAAATTCCACCCAGGTCGTTGGATTCCTAACCCTAGTCATATCGGGTGCCATTCTCCTCCTTTTAACGGGCGTAACCATCACGGGTACAGTCATGGGTCTGATCTTTCTCGCTCCGATACTTCTCCTTACAAGCCCGATCTGGGTCCCAGTCGTGTTCGTACTCTTTGTACTCGTCGCTGGTTTTCTCTCCACGTGCGGGGTTGCCGTGGCGGCACTTGCTGGCACCACGTGGATGTACAAGTACTTTACCGGGCGCCACCCGGTTGGATCGGATCGGGTTGATTATGCAAGAAGCAGGATCGCAGATACAGCAAGTCATGTGAAGGATTATGCTCGGGAGTATGGTGGGTACATCCAGAGCCGGGTCAAGGATGCTGCACCTGGTGCATGAGATTGTGGATCGGGTTTCGGGTTTGGATGTCTTGTTTTTGAAGGAGTTAATTTGGGTAAAATTAGTAATAAGTTTATTATCTATTTTCTTGGTTTTTTTTTTCTTTTCTTTTTTCCTTCTTTTATTACGTGAAGCTTCTAGAGACATGTCTGCGAAGTACGTACGAAGGTTAATGAATGGAATGGTTATGTTATCGGACTTAATTTAGTCATGTGATTTTGAATCCTTGTAGCTTAGTGAGTAATGATATATTTTTTCTGAATTGTTTCATTAATTTGTGTCTGACATCGTATCTATAATTTAACGACCCTAATGAACTCAGGCTTTAGCAATGATCTAATCTCCAGTGGGAAATCAAAAACGCGAAAAGGAAAAAAAAAGATTAATTTTGTTTGAAGAACATGGGAACATGGTTATGCAAGACGAATTCGGATCACCCCAGGTACCTGATTCAAGCAAATTGGAAACGGGCGACCTAGGATCGTTCTTTTAACTTGGCACGAATCACAAAGCACAAATAATCCCCCCGCACCATCCTCGAATAGGCACCGTTTTGAGTTAATCGAGACCGTCCGTTCCAATTTGCAATTTGCTTGAGTCAGGTACCTGAGAGGATTCGAATTCATGCAAAGACAGAGTCCGTATCCGTTATTCTAGAGAGAGAGCGAGAGGGATTGAGACGAGACTTGAGAGCGAGTGACCCATGAGGCCATGACCTGTAAGTCTGGAATTCGTATCCTCTGAGATATCTCAAACTTTGCGTGACTTTATGGAAAATCCTAATCGTTTGAATACGTTCTGCACGAATCTCACGAATCTCAAAGCACACATAATACTGACACCTAATCACCCCCGAATAGACACCGGACACGTCGGTCACGCAAAAGTATCTCAGAGGATACGCACTCGTAAGTCTGTAACTAAGGCTGGTTCTGTAAAACTCTTTAACCACTTTAATATTATTAACGTGGTTAAAAGTGCGTCTGATAATGAAGCAGTTGATCATTATCCAATCAAATCAATCTAGTTTTGGAAAGCAGGCTATAAGTCCTTATTAGTTTTCACTTTTCACGACGATAATATGACTAGTGGTAGCCTAGAATCATGAAAAGGATAGTCTCATGTTGAAAATGACAATACGCTCTGTGGCACTCTAATTTTCTTTTTATTCATTGGTAATGTACGCACGGCTCCAAACTGGACATACATGATACACCTTTTTTCTCCTCATCTTTTCTTTCTTTGATATGAACTAAAAGACAACAATAAAATGAATTTAGACCTTTCATGATGTTGACACTTAGTACAGTTCTAACTTTCAATGGGTTCATAAATATTTAATAAGGCTGATAAATTTTGATGAATTATAAAATAAAAATTGTAAAGAATAGTATCATCAATTTAATAAGGCTGATAATGAATGGAATGGTTATGTTATCGGACTTAATTTAGTCATGTGATTTTGAATCCGTGAAGTTAATTTAGTGAGTAATGATATATATTTTTTTGAACTGTTTGATTAATTAAGAAGCTGTAGGAATTTTAAATTATAACTTGTGTCGTATCTATAATTTAGACCCTAATGAACTCAGGCTTTAGCAATGATCTAGTCTCCAGTGGGAAATCAAAAACTCGTAAAGGAAAAAAAAAGAAAAAAAAGAGAGATTAATTTTATTTCAAGAACATGGTTAATTGGTTATGCAAGGCGAATTCAAATTACCGTAACTGACTCGAGCAAATTGGAAACGGACGGTCCATGATCGTTCTTTTAACTTGGCACGAATCTCAAAGCTTAAATAATACTGGCCACTCGCCCCATCCCAGAATAGGCACCGGTTTGAGTTAATCTGGGCCGTCCGTTTCAATTTGCTTGAGTAAGTCAGGTGCCTGGGAGGATTCGGATTTCATAAAGACGAGTCCGTATCCGTTGTTCTAGAGAGAGAGCGAGAGAGATTAAAACTTGAGAGTGAATGAAAGACCCATGACCTGTAAGTCTGTAACTAAGGCTAGCTTAGCTCTTTAAAATCAGGGCGGATCCGGGGGGCGCTCCTGAATTTTGAGTTTTGGTGGTGATTTATTGATTCTGATTAACTTTGTTTCTCTCTGGAAATTTTCTTCTCTCTCTGGATATTTAATTTGTAAATTTGTAATTCCGGTTAAATATATGATTAAAATTAAAATAAATTTCTTGAATTATGATTGGTAATTATAATTATAAGTTAGGAGAATCATAAATTACAAGTCAGAGTATTGGAAAATATAAGTCGAAACATTTTTTTTTATCAAATACCTAATTAATTAATGGATTTAAACTCAATTAGCTATTTAAATCTGATTCGATAATTTTTTTACTTTCACTGATGAGAATTCTGGATCCTGCCCTGTTTAAAACTCTTAACCACTTTAATATTTTGGTCAAATTAAGTGCGTCTGATAATGAAGCAGTTAATCATTATCCAATGAAATTAATCTAGTTTTGGATCTTCCCCCATCCTGGCTTAGAAAGCAGGTTACAAGTCATTATCCAATCAAATGAATCTAGTTTTGGATCTTCCCCCCATCCTGACTTAGAAAGCAGGTTACAAGTCCTTATTAGTTTTCACTTTTCATATGACTAGTCTACAATTATGAAAAAGATAGTCTCATGTTGACGCACTCTAAGGGCCTGTTCGGCTGACAAATGAGAATGGGCGCGGGCACGGGATTTGAACTGAAAAACATTGTTCCCGTGGGAAAAAAAAATTCAGTTGAACTGAATTTTTTTTTTTCCCACATGAATAGTGATTCGGCCGAACAGGCCCTAATTTTCTTTTATTCATTGGTAATGTACGCACGGCTACAAATTGGACATACAATTTTTTTTTTCTTCTCATCTTTTCTTTCTTTGATATAAACTCAAAATCACAACAATAAAATGAATTTAGACCTTCATGGTATTGACCCTTAGTATAGTTCTAACTTTCAATGGGTTCAAAATATTCAATAAGGCTGATAAATATTGGTGAGTTATGAAATAAAATTGATAAAAATTAGTACATGTATTTAAGAACTAACTTTTTATCTGATTTAGTGACACGATGTAATATTATCTGTGTAGAAGATCGTGAGTTCGAAATTAAATAGAAAGTTTTTTATGAATATTAAATAAAAATTTAGAAGTTAGAACTTCATTTTTCAGGCTCCAAAAAGAAAAAAAAAATGATTCATAAGTTTGTCATAGATTTTGAACATTCGCATTTTAAGAAACGTGTTGCTTCATCTGCATGTTGTTCAGCAAAATGTAATGAACTTTCACCCAATAAAAAATGGAGGCTGATAATTAACCCCGCACCTCCCACCCCGCAATTAACCCCGCACAAAACGCCAAAAAACTCCTGTCATTTTTTTTTTCATAAGGTATTAATACTTACGTACATAAGTATTTATCTCTAAGAACGAAAGTATTTATCTCTAAGTACGAAAGTATTTAGGGGACCATGCAAGTTTTTTTCATGGAGGGTGGGGGGGAATCTCAAATCACATAGGGGACCATGCACGTTTTTAGAGGTGAGTTTTTTTTATCTCATTTCAATCTCGTCCACATTTCTCACAATCTATGAGAAATTTTGCGAATCTAAAACCACGAACGTTTTCTACGTAATTTTCTCTTTTAAATGAGATCCATGATGACATACTTTCGAGTAAGTCGTTACAGAAGTATTTATCCCTCATAGTGCAAGTATTTATATCTATACTTGAAAGTATTTTTTTGCATATAATACTTATAATACTTGATATTAATACTTTCATATGTCAGTATAAATACTTATAATACATGATATTAATACCTTCATATGTCAGTATAAATACTTATAATACTTGATATTAATACTTTCATATATCAGTATAAATACTTATAATAATTGATAGTAATACTTTCATATGTCTGTATAGGTATAAATACTTGCACGATGAGGGATAAATACTTTTGTAACGACTTGTCCGAAAGTATGTCATCATGGATCTTATTTGAAAGAGAAAATTACGTAGAAAACGTTCGTGATTTTAGATTCGCAAAATTTCTCATATATTGTGAGAAATGTGAACGAGATTGAAATGAGATAAAACTAATTTGGAGAGAGATAGAGTGGGGGGATGGTGAGGAGATGGAATGGGGGGGAGTAATATAATTGTTCATAAAAAATAGCCATATCTATTTATATTTCTAGAAAAATATCTTTGCTTGCAAAAGATATTCAGAAATGGGTTTTAAATAATAGACGAAGCAATTAGACTATTAGAGAGGCTTGGCCTATTTTCTTCCCTCAAATTTTCCCAAGAAAAATTTAAATTTTTTCGATTCCCCGTCACAATTTCGTAGCCTCTGCAAAGGTTTTCAAAAAAAAAAAAAATTTAATTTAACAATTATTTGTAATTTTTTTAATATAATTAACTTGAAAGTATGTATATTTTTTATCATGCATCTGGTACGTCTGCCGTCTTTTTTATTTTAAAAAAATAAACAAAGAAAAATTGTATATGATTGACCTCCAACAATTAGAAGCGCTTTGAAAGAAGGCCTGATACAAAATAAACGGGCTCTAACGGGCCTACAAATGGCTATGTCACCATCCTATATGACGGGCCTACAAATGCCTACATAAACTACCTATTTAACGGGCTCTTAATGGGCCTACAAATGCCTATGTAACCTTGTCGGTTGTCAACCGGTTGATCGAGCAACAAGTTCTTTCTTCTTTCTTTTTTTTTTTTTTTTTTGTGCGCGCGCGCAGTAAACAACAGAAAACTAGCAAAAACAGAATTCAAAGTTACAATTTATATTTTTATGTCTTAATTTGAGATAATAAAATACTTTTGTCAAAATTTGAGATAAAAATAAAATATTTCTGTTAATACAAGGTCTCTATCTTTTTAGTTACTTGAAACAACAAACTTGTTTTTTCGCCGATTTGTAGAAGTTTTCAAAAGTATATTTTGAAGAAATACGAGCATATTACTTGAAATAAAAATATAAAAAATAATTTAAGGCATGTTCATTTTTTGAATTAAGAATCTTCATTTGATAAAAGTTCAATAGACCTTTTCATTACAGGAAGCAAAGTTACAATACAGAAAGTATAAAAAAAAATCTTCAACCCAAATTGTGTGAAAAAAAGTTTTAATAATGATAAAAATAGAACAAAAAAATATGAATAGCGAAAAACATATGTAATTGGGTCAATCCAATATTGTAAGGAAGTCCCTATTTATTCCATCATAAAATAACATATGTTTGGATTATATTTGTTAGACTGTTCATTAGGGACTTCCTTTGCAGAGAGGAAGTCCCTATTGGATTCCGGATGTTATGTTCACTTATTTTTTTTCCCTTTGCTACTTCTATAGTTCCATTTTTTATATTTTATTTTGTTTATTTGATTATGATTTTCATGAAATTTAGCACATAAATTTAAAATTGCAATATGCAATAAACATAGAAATTATTTGCAAAGAAAATAGTAACAAATAAAAATTCATCTTTTTTTATTCAAATAATCACATCTGAGGCACAATGATGATCTGACTTCCTTTAATACTAGATGGGATATAGAAAATAGAAAATTGTCTACAATTTTTTTTAATAATCCTACACAATATGCATTTTCACTCGATAGAGAGCGTCTCCTATTCCGCTCACTGTGTAGAGAGAGAGAGAGAGAGAGCGCAACAAGGAGAGAGAAGGATCATCAGCCATCGGACATGATCTGCCGTCTTCAAGTGGCGGAGGCGAAATAAGAGAACTATAGGGGTATCGACCCACAGGGACGCATCCAGGATTTTGGTCAGAGGGCAAAAAATAGCAAATAAAATTTAAATAGCTAATTGGATTCAAACCCATTAGCTAATTGGATTCAGGAGGAGAGCAAAGTTAATCCAGACTTGTTAGATCTCCATAAAAATCAAAATTTCCATTTTTTTTCTCTTGTTTCAACTTCCCCATTTCTTCTTCCTTTCATTTATAATTTAACATAATTCAAAAAAAAAAAAAAGAAGTAATTTACCAGCTTGAGACTGCAATATATACTGCCATTTTGTCCCTTTTTTTCAAAAAAAAAAAAGTATCCCTAGCCCCCATTCTTTTTAAGAGATAAAAATGTTCACAACACACACACCGAAATCATAAACATTACATGAATTTTTTTTTTTTTTGGGGTACTATGAACTCAACCATTTCCTACAACAATAATCCTAAGAATACATACTACTTAATGAGAAATAGCAACATCAAACCAGCTCAAAGAGGATTAATTAAAATAAAATAAGATCAGCATAGTAGCTATGACCCTGAGTAAACATGCATAGCAAGAACTACTCTCTCTATGTTACCCCGATACTTCATATATGGTTCCGTACCTGTATCAATACCCGTATCATATCGCCTGATACCCATATCGTGTTAAAAATTGTCATATCGCCATATCCCGTATCGTATCGTATCCGATACCCATACCCGTATCTATGCAACATAGATTCTCCGTGTTCACTGATCATGTCCTAACAGATGCTGAAGATCATGTCTCTTTGCTGAAAGACCCTCTTATCTCTAATAATTGAAACAATCCAAAACACAAACACAGCAGAGTCACTGTCAGTAAATCTTGTCATTCCTTGACATAGTAAGAAAGCTCTCCCATAATTCTCCCATAGACCCCAAATTTATCCTTAAACCCCTGGGATTATTAGTATTATTACTAAGTTTAATCTACAAACCCACAAATCTTCACAATAAGTAAATAAATAAATGATCACCTGTTTCTCAGATTTTTGTCAAACAAGTGAGCTCCAGTAAATTACACTAACAGATGCAAGCATAGAAAAAAAAAAAAAATTAAAGTGTCAGAAATATGCTAATTGCTGGCGAATAAATAAAAAAATACTTCTCCAATTAGCAAAGTTATTGAACTTTTTGAAAATGACAGATCAGAACTGGCTTCCAACGTGGAGAAGACCCTGAAACCAAAAGTGCAGTTCTTCATAGCCCCCATCCATAAATTGACGCACCTTTGATTTCAGGGTATTCTCCAATTTGGAAAGCCAGAAAAAGGCGCGTAGAAGGAAACAACAGCTTTCATCTGGGTATCTGAGTAATCTGACAGATCCGTCTCTTTTAGGAATCTTACGACTGACGGAGAAGAGGAGTCAGTAGGGCTAGATGGCTGTGGTGGAAAGAAGAGGGGGGAAACATACAAAGTCTCCTTGCAAGGAGGTAGCACATAGCTCAAATAAAAATTGCAATTGGTGATTCCAGTTGGAGTTCTAATAGAAGGGGAAGGGGAACGGGAAGAATTTGGATTATCTCAGGTACCGGAATCACAACAATTGTGAACGGATGGCCAATATTAACCTGCCACGAATCTCACAACAAACTCGTACAGTTTCTATACGTATCTGATTGAATTTGGTCCGGCTGGAATAAAATCTTGACCGTCCATTGATAATTGTTTTGAGTCAGGTACCTGAGAGGATAGGATTTGGTTGGGTTGAAGTAATTTTAGATTTCAGCCCATGCTGGTATCAAGGTTGGGCCATTTTTTGTTTTGGACTTGCAATAGATTTCTTTTGCCTTCCCTTTTATTTTCTCGGGTGCACATCTCATTATTTCTAACAATATATCTGTTCTATATCTAGAAAATAACTTAGCTTACAAAATATATTTACAACGAATTTTTAAGGAATAGTCGAAGCAATTACAGGCTTGGCCTATATTTTTTTCCTCAAAAAAATCCCAGCATTAATGATTAAATTTTTTTTAACTATTTATTTGAAAATTATGCTTCTTGCAACCTGTCTTCTTTTTTATTGGAAAAAAAGAAAAGAAAGAAAAGCTCCATGTCGAGAGGAACAAAGCAAGCTGGAAGCGTTTTACTTGGGTGAACATCAGAGAAACTTAAAACAATATAAAACCGGCAAAAAGAATAAAAAATATTATATATAACATATCTCTTAATTTGAGATAAGAAGTTTTCAATTTATAATAAAAAAACATTATATATATCATATCTCTTAATTTGAGATAAGAAGTTTTCAATTTATAATAAAAAACATTATATATATCATATCTCTTAAAAAATAATATTTTTTTGCCGATTTTCTAGAAGTTTTCAAAAGTGTATTTTTTTTTGGAAATGGACTCTTTAACGTTGATCTTATTTTATTTATAAGACAAGCTGGATGTTGCGGCAGGAATTACGAGAATAACGTTGTTCTGAAATTAGCACCAACTAGGGGTGAAAACGGATCGAATACGGATCGGATAGTGATAAAATCATATTTGTATCCGTTTTTATTTTTCGGATACGGATACGAATCGGATATTAATCGGATACGAATATGGATCGGATATTAATCGGATACGAATACGAATCGAATATTAGTCGAATATAAATACGAATACGGATATAAATCGAATTTCTAATTCGGATATATATATTACAACAAGATTGTATAACATCAGTGGAGTGAATTAAAATTTTTAATTGTAAAACAACAAGTATCCACATTTGAATCATAACAAAACTAATTAACTAATGTGTTATTTAATAAAAATAAAATGACTCATCATAAACAATAAATTACATCAAAACTCAATTAATTAAATGAGAAAATAACTAAAAATAATAATTATTAGTATTTTTGAAAATTTATTATGGATTTTTAAACCTAAGATTTAACTTAATGAGAGAAATAAAAATTCAAGATGTTGTTTGAATGACGATGGGGTCTCATGGCAGGACTTCTCACTCACGGATGGCCACACAGATCCCACCTCTTAATTCTCCTCTCTCTATTTCTATTACAGGCGGACCCCACTTGTATCCGAATAATTATCTGAAAAATTCAAAAATCCGGATATCCGAAAAATTATCCGATTATCCGAAAAATGAAAAATTCGGATATCCGAAAAATCAACGTATCCGGATTCGGATAATTATCCGAATCCGTATCCGTATCCGTATTCGCTTCCGAAATTAAAACCGAATTCGTATCCGTATCCGGATAAATCATATCCGTATCCGTATTTGTATCCGCAAATTATCCATATTCGACTATTCGAATCCGAAAAATTCGAATACGAATCCGAATTCGGTCGGATAATATCCGACCCGTTTTCACCCCTAGCACCAACTCATGTTTTGGACGGATTAGCGAAAACATCGCTAATCCAGATAATAACGCTATTTTTGTGTAATTCAAACAAAAAGTAGCAGAAAAAAACAATGTGCTAACTCAGAACAACGCTATTCTCTCCGCATTCTAACAAACCCAGGGAGTAATGTTTTCATGTATAATCCAAGCCGTTTGATGGAGATTGGATGGAAATTTTTAGGGGCGGTGTCCCAATTTAAAAATTGGCAGGACATTTCACACTGGTCTAATGAACAAGTATACCTCAATTTCTCTGTAGCTTTCAATATAACGGGTATATATTAGGGGTAATATTTCTGTGCAAAAAAAGTTTCTCAAAATTGACAAGCAACGTCCATTTAGCTATGTTTCTGTTGAATTTTTTTTTTTTTGTTAAGCAACCGTAAGCGAGATCAAACGCAATATTAATTAACGTTTTGTAAATTCAAAATAGGGCTGCACAAAAAGTTCGTAGTTCGTGATTCGATTTGAGTTTGATTCGAAAAAAGTTCGCAATTAATTCGAATCAAAGTTAGTTCGTTATGAAACAAATCCAACTAGTTCGGTTCGAATCTTATTCAAATCAAACTCAATCTAGTATAATTCATTCGAAATTGATTCGCGAACTATTTAGGTTCGAATCTCAAATAATGCAACTAATGGATTTAACCATAAATCTTTAATAATGCATAAATCAAACTTATATCAGAACTCAAAATTGTTAATATAATGGTAACTTATAATAAAAAAATATTTCAGCATCGTAATATATTAACAATGGAATAAGTTTCATTTGACAAGGTTCATGCCGTGATTTTAATCAATTCAGTAGCGTAAAAGATAAGAGAATCTTGAACTGGTCCATAATCCATCAGTGTAAATTCGTGAAAGATAAAATGAAACCGTGTGAATTTTGTTCTTTGAGAAGAAAACTAGTGCATAAACTACCAGTATAACTAGGGCTGCCAAAAAAATTTGTAGTTCGTAATTCGATTGACTTCGATTCAAAATTAGTTAATTCTGAAATAAATCAAACAAATTCAGTTTAAATCTTATTCAAACTGAATAAGTTCAGTTCGGTTTGATTCGTTTGCAACCCAATCAGAACATATTTTTTGACAAAATAATAAATAGAGATCAAGTACGTTGTACGTACGATTCCCTCATTTATCTACTTATAATAATTATTGATAAGGACTCCGCTTGATCTCTATTTATTATTTTGTCAACATGAACTGTTATTCAGTTATAGGAAGTCAAACAAAAGATTTGGTTTTAATTGTCTTTATCTGTGACCTATTGACACTATTTTATTTTATATATATATATATATATGTTCCTCGTCAGATCATGATCTCATCTTCATCCGAAAAATATTTAATTTCGACTTGACGAATGTTATGAGGGAACCGTTTACCGAACTAACTAGTTCAATTAATGAGAAATGAGAATGCAATTCTGATAGAGTTTCTCTTGTAATCTACCAAACTTTTTTAATTAATATAATATATAACCCTGTAAAAAATGTAAATTATATTTATGGATAGCTCGAAAATGTTAAATTAATTAAACAACGTATACGTTATTGACAATTAATAGAAAAAAAAATTTAGCTCATATTACTGATAATATTTATTATAAAAATTTAACTAATTATAATTATAATATTGTCTTTAGTTTATTGGTGCTCAATAAAATTTTCTTGGCAGCAAATCTCTTTTTAAATTACGTTGTGGACCAGGCATTAATTCTATTTTTTTAAGGGGCCGGCCGGTTAATAGAAAAGTAGAAGACGCAGGACCTTGCTCTAATACTTTATCATTAATTTAAACTTACTTTAAAATTTATTATATTTATCATGTGGCTAATAATAGAGAGTTATCTTTATATATATAGAGAGAGAGAGATGGGCTATGGTGCATTGCAATGCATGAACCCTCTTATGCATTGCACTATTAATTATGGATTTAAAGTCCAAACGACCAATCTGAACCGTTCATCTTGTTCTTCATATTAATATGTGCTTGGGTACTAAATTTTACATTTTTTGGAATTTTTTTACTATTTATTAAGCAATTTTGAAAGTCGCTGATCTGATGGTCCAGAAAATTTTACTGTTTTTTACTGTTCAAAGCAAAACAACAATTTTCAAAAATGCTTAATAAATAGTAAAAAAATTTCAAAAAATGTAAAATTTGGTCTCCAAGCACATTTCAATATGGATTAAACATCTAACGGTTCGGATCGGTCGTTTGGACTTTAAATCCGTGATTATAGTGCAATGCATAAGGGGGTTCATGCATTGCAATGCACCATAGCCCATCTCTCTCTCTCTCTCTCTATATATATATATATAAATAAATAAAAATAAATGCTAAATAGTGCAATTTTCTCTTTTTTTTTTGAAAGCTTTGTCAGCAGCTGACAAGTGGTTGTATTAATGTTAATAAGAGGAATAGTGCAATTTTCTAATGGTGACTATTTGAGGATAGTGGTTGGGGTTTACTAGGATCTTCCCTTCAATTAATTGTAAATTACATAATTTACAATTAATTACAATTAACAAACAACACCAAAAGATATATTATCTAAAAAAAAAAAATTCACTTTTTTTTACATAAACGTACCTAAAAGATTACATTATACATGCCAGCAACCATACAGGCATGCTGTGTAACATCTAACAAAACAAAAGAGAGAAGAACAAAAAAGAAAAGAAAAAAAAAGAAAAGGAAAGTGCAAACAGAAAGCAAAATATATATATATATTACTTCATATTAAGCTGAATTCATTCAACTTTCTCAGTGTAAGCGAGGTGAGGTAAAGGGCTGCGCATCGGAGATCGTGGCGTCGGTGTCTGCCTTCCATCGCTGTCATAGTGAATTGCACCGGAGAAATTCAACGGTCGGCATTTCTCGCCCATCAAGATTGTATTACGCCACACTGCTTTCTCTTGACCTTCTTTTGTTGACACCTTTGTGATCACTTTACGATGTCGCTTGTTTCTCTTTGACAAACGACGTGAGACCTTCTCTGAGAGGCACTGTGCCACACGAGACACGTGTTGTCGACAAGTGACTAACATTGAAGAGAAGTTGTGTAAAATACGATCCAGTGCCATGGATTGAGAGAGAGAAAGAGATATGGTTAGTTCCTAGCTAGGTTGAGCCCATGTGAGAGGAGGAAGAAGGAAGGAAGGATATATATATATATATATATAAAGGATCTAGAGGAGGCAAAGCATTCGTGTGATACGGATTAAATTAAGTAATTAATTTATTATCTTAATTTGGAATGTAGTGTTTGAATTGATATTTATTTTCTTAATTTATTATCTCAAATGCTCTATTGCTTTGAGATTCCAATCACACTCCATATCTTTATTTCTAATTTCAAAATCTAAATAGACGATCTGAACTACTAAACATGATATCCATATAAAAATGTACTTGTTGACTAAATTTTACATTTTTTAGAATGTTTTTACTATTTTTTAAGATAGGTACAAAAATACTATTTTTTAGAAAATTTTGAATCATCTAAAAATAGTAATTTCTTAAAAAACAAAATTTTTCAGAAAATATAAAATTCCAAGTACATTTTAATATGGATATAATATTGAGCAGTTTGAATTGTATATTTAGACTTTGAAATCGGAAATAAAGATATAAAATATAATTAGAACATGAAAACAATGGAGCATTTGAGTCCTCTACTATCCAGTTAATAAACTGATAATTAAGGAATTCTTATCTACCAGATTATAGAATAGTGCAAAATTAACAATTGAATATTTCATTTGCTTCCAATTGTAACACAACAGAGAGACAAGTCATGACTAGTTAAAAGTTATGCAGTTGGCTATCATGCACTGGATATAAGCAATATTATATCTACATAAAAAAAGGTAGTATATTTCTGTGTAAGATGATGAATAAATACTTGATTAATATACTAATTAATTTTCCAACACGCGGAAAGAATTAGAATTTGTCAATTATTGTAAAATTGAGTTGAAAAATAAACTAGTATTATTACTATTATTACTTCTACTAGGTCAATTTTTTTTTTAATTTGTTCCCCAAATAAAATACGTATGTAAAAAAATAAAATTTAGATTGAGTCAAATTCTATCAAATAGAATTAATGCAACATTAAAAAAATCGATAGATAATCAATTTCGTACGAACAAGTACCAAAAATTAAATATTTTCAATATTATTATCATCATTATTATTATGTCCAAGACTGTTTGCTAAGTGTGAAAATAAATTAATTATCTTTGCTTTTGCTCTAGATAGTTGTATACAATATAAATTCTGAAGTTTTGGAAAACCAAACTTGTTTACATATAACACAACAAGAATGACACACTTTTCGCGAGGATAAAAAAATGACTTTTTGCAACGGACTATCTTTATTGTTCAGCTTTTTCTTTTTGCGATGGACGACCGTCATAAATGCGTTTTTTTTCTCGCAAAAAGTGTCCACTTTGTTGTAGTGTAATGTAATTACAGAAATGACAAATTAATTTGAAAATTTTACATTTGACTTTGACACAATTTACGCCTGCTTGATGGGATGCTCAAGAGCCGTTGATCCGAAAACAGGAAAAAAAGTGATCACTAAACTGCCAAAGGTCAATTCTCTAATTACAAGTTCGTTTCGCTATTTATTTTAACAGAGTAGTTTTCGCTTCGTACAGTGCAAGAACCATATACAGCTCTGTTTTAATTCTATAGTCCGTACGCTGCACGAAGCTAAATATACTCTGTTAAAATACTTAACACAACTTTCCAGTTCGCCAACTACCAAGCCGACCTTTAGAAACGTGACAAGATTAAACTTTCTAAACATTTAATTAAGCATGTAATCAGTGATTATTGGTATCTAACTATTATCTAGGAGAGAGATTTTTTGAGGCCTTCCACAAACTTACTGGTCACCTACTATTGCATGCATTCTAGTTGCAAAAATTTGTATGATTGATAAATTTATTAAACATATAATTAAAATATAATAGTAAAGTAGCATGTGATCGATTTTATATAGATAATATATAGATGGAGCCAGGCTAGATGTATCTGTATATATTTTACTCTTTATGATTTAAATGTGTGATTTAATTAAACTATTCAATATATTGTATACATATATTTGTAAGTACATGTTATACTTTGTCATAATTATATGATTTTGGGACACACCTGTAATTCCTAAGTATAAATAAAATTTTACATTATGTTACAACACACTAGTAAACTACTGATCTTATTAATAAAACAGGGCATCATTAGTTATCATGGAAATATGAATATGCATCTAATTTAGTAACTTTTTTTTTAATTATACAGCTTGTTAATTTTTTGCAGTGACTTCTGTTATATATAATTGTTGTATGAATGTATTCATTTGTACAGAAATAGGTATCATTAAATTAAGTTCAAACTGAAATGTTAATATTGATGTCAATTGCCATATAAAATCTATTTACAATTTTTATTAGTAACTTAGATTCCTTGGGAAAGGAAAAGTAAAGCACTTTAAGATCCTTTAATTTTTCCCATTTTTTTTGGATCAGAGTTATGGAGCAAGAGGATGTTTAAAATGTCTCATATTTTTCATGCATCATCGTGTTTTATATTTTTTTATGTCCGTTTTGAAAATTCAAATAGTTGATTCGAACTGCTCAACATAATTTCTATATTAAAATGTGTTTGGAGACAAAATTTTATATTTTTTGGAAATATTTTTTTACAATTTTTTTAGATAGATACCAAATCAATTATTATATTTACAAATTATGAGGATCAATTTAGAAATTCTTAACAAAGTTATTGGCAAAATTCAACAAAACTATCCTGATATCAGTATTTTTTTTTATTTGAATGAACATAATAATAACGGAAGGGCTCGAATTAAATGAGAGAAAAAAAACTAACAAATTAATTAGAGGAAGCGATTATTATTTAAATTTAAAAGGAATAAAAATTAAAACATTGACTCTATCAAAATAGTGACATATAAATCTATGTCTAACTTTGATTATGCTTTCTTACTTTGTAATTAATTAAGCGCGTCATTTTCAAGAAGTCATTTTCAAATGGTCACATATGATGTTAAATAAAATTTAAAATAATTCATAAGACTAATAAAAAATCATAATTTGGCGACTATTATTTTTTTTGTGGCATGAATCATTCCAACAACGGTTCGCTTACGAAACGATAATTTTGTTATTATTTACAAAAAGGAAAAAAAAACAATAATAAAATTGTCTGAACAAGAATTACGTCTAGCATAATTAGTTAAGATAATATTATATATGAGGAGGGTTAAAATGCCCATTGGTTCATGCCCCAATTGTACCTTAATGTTTTTATTTTCAATTTTAAGGTTCAAACTTCAAACAGACGATTCAAACTGCTCAACATGATATCCACGTTAAAATATGATTAGAGACCAAATTTTATATTTCTTTGGAATTATTTTACTATTTAAAAAAAAATAGGTACAAAATCACTGTTTTTTGCAAAATTGTGGACCATCTAAAACAATGATTTTGTACCTATCTTAAAAAATAGTAAAAAAATTCTAAAAAAATATAAAATTGGTCTCCAATCATATTTTAACATGAATATTATGTTAAGTGGTTCAAATCTTTTGTTTAGACTTTGAAATTGAAAATAAAAATATTAAGATATGATTGAGGCAAGATGCAGGTAGACATTTGAACCCTCCTTTATTATTTATATAGGAAGCAAGTTGAAAGTATGTATCTTGAATGGACAAAAAAGATTAATTACAATCGTTAGATGACTAAGGCAAAATGTAAACTAATTAGAGGGGAAAAAAAAAAGGGGAAAAGCTTATCCAGAAAACACAGGAAATATCTGCTAATAGGAAGGTCTTTATGTAAAAGTGGTTTGAGAATTTAATTTGAATAAAAGGAGGAAGTTTGAAATTTAATTTTCTAGTAGGGGTGAAAACGGAGTGGATAATATCCATATTTGATCCGTATTTAAAAACTAAATACGGATATTGAATATTTGAATATTAATCTGTGCGGATTCGGATACAGATATAATTTTAAACTTTAACTATTCATATTGAATAGTAAATATATACCATTATAATTGGATCAATATTATGAATTTTGGCATTTTTTAATAATATTTATATTTTTTTAATAAATAATAGTACTGAAAAGGGATATTTATCTGTATTCGTATAAAAAAAAAACAAAAAACAAATACAGTTAAAGGAAAACTTCTTATTTAGGAATAAAGAAAAATGAGAAAAATTGAACAATATTTTGTGCACTTTTTATGTCCTTATTAAAATATTTATTAGCCGAAGAATTTTTTTTTTTATCTTTTTTTTAGTGGAAGGAAGATGTTGATTGCCCCTAGCTCCTAGTGATTGGGATAAGTAACTAGTTTAATTAATAAATTTACATCAAACAAATTATTAATTTAATCTAACTTTTTAGTTGAACAACCAAAGTTTGTATACCAAATAGAAATTATTCCAGGGGACATCTGTACAGCAACACAACCACACTATAAATTACAAAGAAAAGAAAATGAACACTACTATTGGAAACAACCAAATCCCAAGAAATCACATCAACAAAATACTCTATTGAAATTACTGACCAGTTACAAATTAACTATTTAACATTATAACTACTGACATTTTATTTTATTTACGGCGGGATATCCATTTGAATAAACAGACGCATTGTATAATTTATGACTTTTGATGACTTTAAATAATTAATATTGCTATATCTTTAATTTGTGGCAAATGAGAAACAAGAATTTGACCTAATCTCAACTCAATAAGATATGAGTGAGGCTATGGTACTCTGTAATACGCGGATCGTTTCATGCATTGGATTTATACCTCTATTTTTAAAGTCCAAATAGTCAATTCGAACCGTTCAGTATTATTATCATATGAAATTATACTCGGAGACAAAATTTTATATTTTTTTAGAATTTTTTACTATTTTTTTATAGGTAGAAAATCACTACTCTCGGATGGTTCTAAAAAAATAGTAATTTTTTAAAAAAAAATATAAAATTATATCTCCAAGTATATTTTCATATAACAATAATGTTAGGCGGTTCGGATCGACTATTTAGACTTTAAAAATAGAAATATGAATCTAATGCACGAAACGATCCGTGCATTGTAAAGTACCATAGCCTCACTCATAAGATATTTATTCGAAGTTATACTTGAAAAAAAAGTTAATGACTAATTTTTTATTTGAGCTAACTATTTAATTCTTAAAAGCAGATAAATCTTAACCGTTAGCATAACAAAAATAATTAATTCAAGATTACATGATAATAGAAAAGTTATCATATATCTGAACTGTTTGCATAGCAAAATCAATTTTTGCTTTAAAATGAAAGAGATAAATTTTAACTGTTACATAACAAAAATAATTCAAAATTATATCAGAGTTATCATATATCTTAAACAGTTTGCATAAAAAGGTTGATTTTTTTTATTTATTTATAATGAAAGAATTCATACTCAACACTAATTTAAATTAATATCATATTAAATAGTGAACATAAATGAATGTTACAATTCTTCTTACTAATTAAATAATTTCAATTATAATCAAATGGCAAACCAAATCTATATATGTGTATATATAACACAACAAAATTTAAAAAACTTGAATTATATGAGTTATATAAATAATCTTAAATACAAATGTTGTTGGAGCTCACTATGAATTATATAAATAATCGAATTTCAGAATCTTTTTGCTCTAGAAACTCCAACAACTGCTGTTTAGAATTTTGTAATTTAATCAACTCCACTTTAGTTTTTGAATTTCTCCATCTTTCCCAATATAATTTCAAGCAACAAGCACGCACATTAGCACTTAAGCAATAAAAGAAACAGGTGTACAGAAATCCTAGAAACCATTATGTATTTAGCTACGAGTACAAGATGTAGACCCTTTCGAAAAAAATAATAATTAGAACTTACATTTCTTATGTGATTATCTTGTGTTGAAATGTGTTGGTCAATTTTTTGAACCATTATGTGTTGAATTAGCCTCTGTGTTTGAAGAAATAATATCAGTAAAATAACTACACAAACAAAAATATTAAAAATAAGATAAACTAATAACAGTAAATTGTCTACATACAGGTGCCCTTTATACAAATTATTGATTGAAGTTGAAACTGATAACAATAGTATTTCACCTTTTTTTGATAAATAGGATTTATTTACTACAAGCCATTTGATTTCTTCTAAAATCCAAATTATTTCAATACATTTTGCCTTTAATTCCAAACGAGAAGAATTTTTTTTTAGTTTAATTATATCATGTCGCAAACCAAATCTTCATACGTGTATATATAGCTCACCAAAAAAAAAAGAAAAAAAATTTGAATTACATGACTTCACAATAATCTCACAATTAATTTATGTGGTTCATTCAAATATTGTGCAAATAACACAATTTGTGCATGCTATATTATATTTTTTTTTTCCCTTTCATATATTTATGCTTACAGAGTTATTCATTTATTTTTTTTCACAGCACTACAAAGAAATGAAAATGATTCAACATTTTATAAATAGAAGCGTGAATTAAAAGGTGGAACTCAGTTTATTAAAAAATGTAAAATCGAAATGCATTAATAATATATTAACTTGACAAATAATGATATTATTTTTGAATTAAGAAAGAAGTTTTGAAAAAGAAAATAATAGTACATTAATATATTCTTCACATTTTAATCTTTAGCAGAACACATCAAATTGTACAAATATTTCACACAAGTCTCATTTCTATTACATCCAGTTGCATTGATAATAGAACACATCAAATTGACCCGTTTGTTTTATTATGTGATCTTCCAGGAATCCAGGGGCTCGCACACATTGTACCCAATTTATAGATTATAAAATAAAAGCTTGGACATAGCCTTAAGACTTAGGAGGATGGGATAAATTGACTTGTGAAATAAAAGCTCATTTCACAGATAATTAAACATCAATCAAATTCTTTAATAGAGTAATATGCAACAGAGCAGTTTATTGATAGAGTAGTGAAATGCCCAAAGTACATAAATTAATTATCTAAATTCAAAAAAGCCATCTCAACCCGATTAAGCACTTAAATCATTAGTCTTACTAATTGTCTAATTATGTTTTTGTTTACAATAATTGGTACAACAACTTTCATCATTGAAATAGGACATTTATAACTGCCTCTTATAAACTAAAAAGAGAAGAAACAAAAAGAAGATCCTAGTTTGCAAACCCTTTAGAACCCATAATTGATTTCTTCAACATTTCATAATGCTTTATCCCCTTCGGTTTCACATCCACAAAATGTTTAAGGAATCTTTTCTCTGAACTTGCAAGTACGTAGCTCAAAGAAAACTTCCCTCCAGACCTTTTTGTTGCCCCCCGGGTATTTGTCACTAATCCTTTCTCGTCTGTTAGCCAACTCACCATCTCAAACCTAAGTCTCGCTCTATCCATGTTATAGCACAAAAAGGAGGGGAAGTCAACAAGCGACTCAAGTGGATAATCTAATTTGTTTGTAAGATAATCTATCTTTTCAGTTAAGACATCAGTTGATTGGTTCAACACTGCAGGTGCCATTTTTATCATCTTAACCACATCATGGTAATCTAAGCCAGAATTGACCAGACAGTCAAATCTCTCTTGTAACTTGTCACCTCTACCTCTAAACTTGGAAACCACTTTTGCCATCTCATCTGAGCACTCGGCGAAACCTAGTTTTAGCAAAAACTCAGTTTTGGCCTTTAGAAAAAGTTGTTCATCTATATGCACAGGTTCATCAACGCTCCTTGTACAAGCCAAGCTGGTAAACTTTGACGGGTCTGCCTTTATCATGTCACTTAAGCTTTTTGGGGGCAAGCTCAGGTGGCGTAAAACAGATTTCGAACTCCTGCATGGAGAAGTGCCCAATATTTGGGGGTGGGTAGAAATAATACTAGCTATGTCACCAAGTTCCATCCCAATTTCAGTGAGGAAAATTACAGAATGACCCAAAATGTTAACAAAGTTTCCAATTAGTATACGAGGGTTCTTCACAAATAAATTCAATATCTCATCAGTTTTAAGACCAACCTTAATTAATATGGCCACAAGCAAGTATATGTTTTTTCCTGATTCGTGGAAAACAAATACTGGTGTCTCCTTGATTAGAGTTGCTAATGCCTGTTTGTCAAAACCCATTCTGTCTAGAAAGGTTAACATTTCAGAAACTCGGCTCCAATTGTATTTGCTCCTGTCAGATAAACACTGGATTACCAAATCAAACTGAACTCCAAGGCTACTTAATTTCTCATATACCCGAAGAATATTCAAATTTACTTCCCCCACCAGAAGATTTGGGCAACAAGTGACCAATTTTACAATTGCTGCTCTACTGATACCAAAATTTTCATAATTTTTGAGTTTATATAATAATACCTCCTCATTGTATCTAAACACCTCTGCTGATTCCAGGTAGATTCTACCAATTTTAATTCTTGGTACCCCATAACTCCACAAAACATGGTAATTCTCTAGCAAGAGAGGATCGTCAGATAAATATATTATGTTTTTTGGTAACAGGTGCTTGTATTTAGTAGGGCACAAACCGATGCTTTCTAAAAAGGGTTCAAATTCATTAATTGGATGAAATCGAAGTAATCTACCGATAGATTGATCAAAGCTTCTGTCCTCCTTTAATTTTGAAACTAGCTTTCCGAGAAACACTGGAGTGTTTTTACTGAGGTGCTCGGCATCAGGGAGTGAATAGCCTCTAGTGCTGTGGAAATAATCACAGAGATCCTTTTGAGCTTGAGAAAAGCGGGTACCGGTCCTTCGGATTCGGGTTGTTATTGTTTTTTTCTCTGTAGACATGTCTCCACCAGTACTGACAGTAGAGGCATTGGAATGAACAATCCGGCAAGTAGAAAAGAGCCGACTGTATCTTGAATTATGGATCAATTGTGAATGGATATTTGGGTTGAGTTCTATAGGTCGAACAATGCTGGTTGAAACTCTAAACGAAGTTTCTTGGGTCCATTGGTTAAAGAGTGAAAGTACAGTTGCATAATTGTTGCTGGATTTCTTCATACGAGTTAAGGCTATAAAGAGTTGATTAAATGAATAGATGGAATAGTGTCCTAAAAGTTCATCAATACATCCCCTACAAATCATAAATTAAAGAATGGTTAATATATTTTGCATAACATGAAAAAGGCTATAGGTAACAGAACAGTACTAGTTAGGCATCAGCCATAACGTGATGTCCACCTTTGCTCAATAGTGATGCCCAATGCAGATAGTCAAACACAAATAGATGAAGTTTTCCAGGTGGGTACAATTTCAATTTAGATCAGCTACCATGCTGCTACTCTATGTACTGCTGGGTACTACCAGATGCCTTTTTTGTGTTATACAATGTCATACTCATTTGTTATATTTCTTATTTGGACTAAGACGGGCTTTACTGTGGGCAGTGAAGGTCAATTTGGGTTCTTCCCAAAGGGTGGTCAATTATTCTGGTTAGGGATTTGGTAAGCAAGCAGGTCATCTAAGGAATCAAGAAGCAACACGAGACTCAAAACTTAATAAATAATAAATCATAGTATCATACTAAATGTAGTTAAAGGCTAAATCAAAAACTCCCCATTTATGTTCGTGATCAATACTCTTATAACAGTAATTAATGAGGTTGTAGTGGTCTGCATCAGACAAACTCAACTTTATGAACCGGATTTTAGTTGATGCCATGTTACGGATCTTAGAAATAAATACTATACCATATACTTAAAAGCTGAGGTATCCAGATTTGGTATGACTGGACAAATACTAGAGTCCATGTCTCTAATAAATTACGACTAAGCATTATAATACCAGCCTAAATGTCCCAACAAAGCAGTTACTCCTCCTGGAGAAAATTAACCGAAAGAAATCTAAAGATCAAAATTAACCTTACAAATTGGATCTGTGGCAGCAGATAGTGTGCATGCACAGTGATAACCAGCAGATGCCAGTACCAAACTTGATCAGCTCAATTGCAAAATAACTGATATCGGAGTCCTTGATTGCAACTGGTACTGTTACCTGCTCAAAAAGATATTATGCTTAAGTAAATACATGGTCAAATAAAGGATTGCCTTTTCATGATTCATTACAATATTATGTCACCATTATGCTTGTAACCTTCAAACCAAATTTAGATGCTGTCAGGTAACATGCACTAATCCTAGGAACTATCAGAACCCTAATTACCTCATAAACTAGTAAATATCACACTAAGTACTGTACTAGTTAGGCTTCAGTATTTGGGAGCTAGCAATCCATACAGTACATGACATGTTTATTGGTAATGCACAATTTCAATTAGATCAGCTACCATGCTATTAGGCTACAGCTGGTACTACCAGATGTCTTTTTTGTGCTATACATGTTTGCATCTTTTTTAAATTTGTGCTTAGGTAGGTATAGCAAAAAGCAGTTGTATAATCAAATTAAGCTGTTCCAGAAGGGCTATTTGGTCATTTGCCAACCAGGGATATTGTCAAGAGTGATCCATCCAAGGAATCAATAAGTAACAAGAAACTGCTAAACCTTAAAAAATAATAAATCATGCTAAATACTGAAAAAGCTAAATAGAGAACTCCTATTACTTCATTAATGTTTAAAGTTCAGTACTCCTATACCAGTCGTTACAGAGCATTTAATAATCTGTATCAAACCAACTTAAACTTTAAGGACTGGAGTTTAAATGTTAACTGGAATTGTATTTGTTTGCTTTTTGTTCACTTTACACATTGGTTCTATGTTTAGGATCTAAAATATTATTCCTATTACCATAGTAAGAAACTCAGGCCTCTACAATGATCACCCATACAGTATTGCCTAACCCAACTTTTTGCAATTTTGCTCTAACCCAACTTTTTAAAATAAAATATTAGAGAATGATGCATAATTACCATCCTAACAGTAGTAAATTGGTTTTATTCCGTGTTACCAAGCACCTATTTGACAAAAGGATGCAAAGGACACTTTTAATGAAAAGACTTGACAAATTGAATTCCAGACTGTAACATCTCTGGATATTTTTCCAAGAAACTTGAATGCACAGTCACCACGATCTACCAAAGAGCTAAATTTCACGCCTAAATGCAAACCACCTGAAGAAACTTGCACAGGAAGGAAGAGCACTTACCACAGTTAGAGAGAAGAGAGATTGGGCGACTGCTCGCTCAATTGACAATACTTGTCAGAGCATTTTGACAAACAGCTGACGTGCAAGAGAGAGTTGAGAGAGGAGGTGAACTTACCGCTGAGAGTAGAGAGGAGAAAGACAGGAGTTGCGTCGGAAGAAGAGAAAGGCGGTGGTGTGGCGCTTGGTGTAATTTAGTTCAGTGGGGGAGAGATTGGCTACTTTCGTCGGAATAAAACAAGAAGGTCAGGCCAATTTTGGTCGGTGGGATTTAGAGCTGCAGAGAAGAGAGATTGGGCGACTGCTCACTCAATTGACAAGGTACGATCTACAGAGAGGTAGGGGTTAAAGCAAACCAGACAAGGTTGAAAGGAACGAAGAGGAGGTGAGTCAAGAGGCAGAGAATGAGGAATCCGTATCCTTATTGCAGAGGATCACCCTCACTTTACGGTTTGAGATTAAATCTCAACCGGTTTAGGATTCGGATCGCAATGGGGGACAGTATTTTTGTGCTTTACGATTCGTGCCAAGTTAAAATTAACGGTTGAGATCTAGTAATTGTAAAAGATTCCCTTATCAGGTATTGGAGAGGATGTGAATTCGAGAATGAGGAGGGGGACGGGGTTACGGTGCGCCGCGCGCGTGGAGTGACACTTAGGGCTCAGGACTTGGACTAAGACCTAAACCCTAAACCCTATACTAATCCGTACCACTCGACCAAACCAGAACCAACTCGTTTTCAGCTCGGTCCGAGCGAGCGAATTTTTTATCGATCTCGTTACGAGTCGATATGAGCTACGATTTTTTTGGTCACCTATGGAAATACAATGGCTGGTTGTTCACTTGGGTTCAAATAAGCAGACCCATTGCCCATTGGACAAGGTTATAGCTGCTCCCTTAATGGGTTGCACGCTCATCCGGACTCGATCCGATTGCATTGGACAAATTTGTATAAAACATTTAATTAAGACTTTACTTTGTAATATCTCAAATCCTGAATATCGTCAATTCTGATATTATGTCAATTATTAATTGACTAATTAAAATATCAATTTCTATCAATTCCAAAATATACGAAAAAAATTAGATAGAATAAGTTAAAGACTTTAATTGAAGATTGTAAAATAATTGAGCAGCTTGATTGAACAGAAGTTCATAAACTTGATTCAACTAAATACAACAAAAGTTCAAAATCACTTATATTTTGATTCACGTTGGCTGGTTGAAATAATATAGTTGGCTTTTATATTCTATTTCACTGACTAAACTAATTTTCCAAATGAGCATTGAGTGCCATTTTTACCATAGTCAAAACACAAAAACACGAGTACAACAATTACAAACATGCATGTTTAGAGTTTCTTATATTAGTAAATATATATCAGAATTAGACTTTGATAACAAAAGTCAAGATTATAAAAAAACACTAGCTTATCAAATCGAACAAAAAACACTAGATTACCAAATTTAATTCAAGAACTACATAAAAGCTATAATCCTTCAGCAAATCTATTTCAACACTCCATTTTACTTCCATCACCCCCCTCCATAATTCCTTTTCTGCCCTGCCCAAAATGAATAGTGCTATATTGCAGTTATGCTTGTGCTTATTTTTTTTGGCTAACCCTTTAAGTATTACTATTTATCCCTTTAATTCCATTAAACCCAAAATTTGCACAGATTACATCTGACTTCCTTCTCTTTTCTAAAAGGAGATATATATTGTTTTGCAACTTTACATTAGTGTTCTTCAAAATTGCCTATTTTAAATTGAAATCCCCTACAAGCATTAACCCATTTTATCACTCTAGATTGCACTTGTTATTGTTGATGGTAGATTGGTAAAAAAATATATCAAAACTCACTAATATATTGCTGTAAAAATAAGTTATTCTTTTAAATAGTACAAATTATGTAGATCCCATAAAACTAACATGAAAATAACTTTTAGGTATAGTAATAGCTTTGACGTCATCATGCACATATCAGTTGTATATATATATATATTTTTATACAACTCACTTTTACTAAATTGCATTTTGCACGTGTGATAGTTTAATTAATGAAGAGGTCTTGGTTTTTAGTTCTTTAAGCTTTGTCGGACAATACCTAGGGGTAGGCCTGGGGGTTCACCATCACACACAGATCCTTCTTCTAGTAATTCTACCGGGATGTGGAGAAACCACCTGTGGCAGTGGTACATCCTGACCAACCTGCGGCCATATCATTTGTCGCTCACATCGACCTCTCTTGCATTTACAGGACAACCACTGGTCACAAGCCATTTTCACAGGTGATTCACCACTAGTGTTGATCGCTTGCCGTCATGTGGTCAATCTCAATCTCAAATGACAACCCCGGTAACGGTACAAGCCTTACCTTATTAACGCTGGGTTATTGGGTTCACCAGATAGGACACGTCCCCGCTGATGTCAGGCTTATTACGGCTCTGGTTGAACGGTGGAGGGAGAAGACACGTACCTTCCACCTCTCTATTGGCAAGGCAACAGTTCTACCTCTCTATTGGCAAGAGCACTTGAACCTGCACACAAATAATCCATCATTACTTAGAAGGGAAATACTTTGTCCAACATTGAACTGATTAAAAATGATAATTATTAACAAATTCAACTGTTAATTACTTTCTATATAAATCTACTTGGTAAAATTCAAATCCCACAGTACAATGCTTCTTTCAGACATTTCATCGAACAAGTTTTTAGCACAGTAAGGGAGTTTCCTAAAGTTCATATTCACATCAATTGGTGCAGCACTTAATACAGAGGAACATGCCTCCATGCCCTCAGTAACCAACTATTAACTTCAAGCTGCACTCCATGCTCGGCAACCCCATTAAGATATTAATCACAGACAAGATTAGTGAGGTGGAGTGCACATGCACTAACAGTTACTAGCAAGCACACACTATAAACTATAAAAGGACAAAAGCTTAAATTAGTTTCAACTTTATGGACAACCCTTTCACCATTTCAAAAGGTTCCCAGGTCTCCCAAATGAATCTTGTAAATTTTGTGAAATTGTGGAAGTTTTGCATGGTTCAGCATCCAATGTCAGTGCAAGTTGCTCCTAAAAACCATCTTTATATGAAAGCGTAAGATCTAGTAGTAGAGTAGCTGCCAAGCACCACTACCTAATTGTATACCTTGCAAGTACTGATTCAGCAAGTCAGATGCAGCACAAAGCATTTGATAAAGAAAAATACAATAAAAAAATGCAAACTAAATAAATAAAACATCACCAATAAAGAAAGAACAGTGGAAAAAATAATGAAAATTTATAGAAAAACAGAAATATCGAGCAAAGCAGTAGAAGTACTTCATCAGAGTAACAAACTGCACAAATTACATAAAATGATTATCCAAATTAAAATTAGCTATCTCCAACCAAACTCAACACTTCAATCATTAGTCTTACTAGTTGTCTGCTCCATCAGATCTCTTGCATCATCATCTCGTCCCATTTTGAAAAGCAGTTCTAATACTGGTGCAGAGGCAGCTAAATCGGGTTGCACCCCTTCTTGCTTCATTCTGTTCAACACGCACATACCCTGATCTACTTTTCTGTTCTTTGCATATGCTTTCAGCAAGGAAGTGTAGGTTGAGAGATCTGGCGCAACAAGATTAAGTTGCATTCTATCTAAGATTTTCATCACATCATCAATAGTACCATAATTTGCATAGCCAAGAAGTAAAATTCTATATGACACAACACCTGGTTTTATACCTCCCCTTACCATTAAGTCAAGTAACTTTTCAGCTTCCTTGCTTTGGCCTTCTTTGCACAAAGAATCCATCATTGATCTATAAGTAACCTCATCCGGCAAAAAGCCTCGATCGATCATATCCTTGAAAACTCTAATCGACTCTTTCCAACAGGCTAGCTTAGAATATCCATTTATAACAATATTATATGTGATAAGACTCGGTGTGACACCTATATCAAGCATATGATACAGTACTTTCTCTGCCCCATCAGTTTGCCCCCTCTTGCAAAGTGCATCCACAATCATATTGTATGTCACAGTGTCAGGCAATATTCCCTTCGAAATCATCTCATTCAGCAACTCCTTTGCCTTTTCTAATTTGTTCATCTTGCAGAGCCCATCTATAAGAGTAGAGTAGGTTAAAACATCAGGAACCTTTCCTCTAGAAATCATATTACATAGCACCTCCTCTGCCTTTTCACATTCCCCCTCCTTGCATAATGCATCTATGATGGTAGTATAGGTAACAACATTAGGATCATGTCCTTTAGAAACCATGGACTGAAGCAATTCCACTGCCTTGTCCAATAGCCCTTTCTTGCACAACCCATCCACGAGAGTAGTATAGGTCACAACATTAGGTTGAATTCCCTGAGAAACCATGTAGGACAATAGTTCATCTGCCTTCTCAGTATCTCCTTCCTTGCACAGACCATTAATCAGAGAGTTGTATGTGACTACATTAGGTAGATTACCAACTGAAAGCATTCGCTCAAATAAACTAAATGCTTTACTAACTGCACCTTTTTTACAAAGGCCATCAATAATAGTGTTGTAGGAGATCACGTCAGGTGTGCAGCCAAGCTTAGGCATTTTATGTAACACCATGGCAACAGCCTCACTAATCCTATTCTCATAACAAAGGCCCTTGAGTATAGGAGTGAAGAAGCAAGCATCAGCTCTCTGGCCCTCCCTAATGAACCGCCCAAAGAAAATCAACCCAAGTCTAGGCTGATTCATACGAGTACAGTAGTCAATCAACATAGTATAGGTCACGACATTGGGTGAGGGTGAGACTCCTTTAGTTTGGCTCAAACGGTTGTAGAGTGAAAAGACAGTTGCATAATGGTTGTTTGAGTTCTTCATACGAATTAAGGCCTTAAACAGATGATTAAAGGAATATATGGACGGTGCCGGGCTCTTAGCAGCCAACAAGCGATCAAAAAATTGAAGAGCATCTTTAATAGTAAGGGTGCCTGACCAACAGCGTTCTTTTAGAGCCAGTTCCAATTGGCGGATCTCCATGGCCGTGTATTGAAAATGGTCACAACTGCCCCTTGGAGATGGTTCACTAGAGGCTGTTGGTAGCCTCTAAAAATGGCTGCCCCCCTTGTTCAGCTATATGGTGTCGAAAAAATTCATCAATACATTCCCTACAAAACATAAATGAAAGAATGGTTAATAAATTTTGCATAACCAGGCTATAGGTAACATAACAGTACTAGTTAGGCATCAGTCCAGTACGTGATGTCAACCTTTGCTTAATAGTGATGCATAATGCAGAGGAAACACAAATAGATGAAGTTTTCCAGGTTGGTACAATTTCAACTTGGATCAGGTACCATGCTGCATTGCTGCTACTCTATGTACTGTTAATTGGGTACTACCAGATGCCTTTTTTTGGTTATACAATGCCATACTCGCTCGTTATATTTCTTATTTGGACTAAGATGTGCTTTATTGTGGTCAGGGAAGGTCAACTTGGGCTCTTCCCAAAGGGCTTTTTGGTCAATTTTTCCGGTTAGGGAATTGGTCAGTGAGCAGGTCATCTAAGAAAGCAAGCAACATGAGACTCAAAACTTGATAAATAATAAATCACAGTGTCATAATAAATGTAGCAAAAGACTTAATAGAGGACTCCCTATTTACCTAATTAATGTTCGAACTCGATACTCTTATACCAATAATTATTCAGCTAGTAGTGGTGTAGTGGTCTGCATCAGACAAACTTCGATTTTATGAACCAGATTTTAGTAGTTACTTGGGACTTTTTGTGTTTGCCTTTTGTCCAATTTTACAAGTCATTGCTATGTTTAGGATCTTATATATAATTCCTATACTGTACTAAAAATGTGAGATATCCAGATTTGGTATGATTGGACAAATACCTTACGAAGAAACAAAATACCAGCCTCTTTATTTCCCAATAAACTAATTACTCCAGGAGATAACTAAACCATAGAAATCTAAAATTAAACTTAATCTTACAAATCTGTGGCAGTAGATAGTGTGCATGCACAGTGGTAACCAGAAGATGCCAGTACCAAACTTGATCAGCTCAATCGCAAAAGAACCTGATATTGGAGTCCTTGACTGCAACTGGTACCGTAACCTGCTCATAAAGAAATTATGCTTAAGAGAATACTTGATCAAATAATGAATTGCCTTTTCATGATTCATTATAACATTATGTCACCATTATGCTTGCAACCTTCAAACCAAGTTTAGATGTGTGAGGTAACATGCACTAGAAAATATTCAAATAAATTAGATGTATCTAAAGCAATTAAAGAGAGAAGTAGAAATAAGATCTGACAACTTTTGCGTTCTTTTTAGCTTATATTTTCAATTACAATTAGGGGTGTTCAAACGGTTCGGTTTGTTTGGTTTTAAACCGAACTGACAAATTTTGGTTTAAATGGTTCGGTTCGGTTTAATTTTTTATCTATTTCAGTTTTACTTAATTGGTTCGGTTTAGAATTTTTGAAAACTGACTGAACCGAACCGACCAAACCCATTCTTATAATAAAAGTGTCAAACATTTCCCTACTCAATCTCTTAACCGAACCCAACTTTTTTTTTGAAAACCAAACCGCTCTGTCCAGTCCCCTCTCTGTCTCCTCCCCCAACCTTCGCTCCCCACTCTCTGTTTTTTTTTTTTTCTAAAACAATGCTCCACACTCTCACTATCTCTCTCTCTCTTGGCCCCCCCCCCCCCCCCCCCCCCCCCGTGATGATTACTCCCTTCATTATTATTTCTCTCCCTCTCTAATTCTCCTGCTTGCCTGCTAAGGTAAGATTTTATACTTTCTTTAATTCTAATTTTGGGTAGATTTGAGGGTTTGATTTGGATTTGATGGGTTTCTAAATTTGATTGATCAAAGGAGAGATTATGGCAGTAGTTATGGATATTTTATGCTTGATTATTTGAAAATTCTCAAGGAATTAAGATGCCTTTTCCCCTTCTTATGCTTATTTCGGTTCAACCGAACAAACCGAAATTTGGTTCGGTTTTTAATCAGTTGATGGGTTTAAACGGTTCAGTTTTAATTTTGAAAACCGAAAAAAAGTTTGGTTTCAACTGAACCTACTGTTTGAACACCCCTAATTACAATAACATCTATTTAAACAGTTGTTTAGAGTCTAAGCTAACTAACTAATCTCCTTTTACAAAGCTTTAACAGAACACTAACCAACTTCTCTGTTACAATGCCTTAACAGGAGACTATCAGGCTAATCAATTGCTTAACAGAAACTGTTACCAGTATACTCAATCTAACTCATCTGAAGTTGGTGCGCATAACTGGATGGTTCCAGTATGCTTGTCGGTATCCCTCAGAATGCTACTCTTAGTGTGTTCACATACTCTTATTATTTGTATTCAATATTACTCAAGTGGTTGTGGGTTCATCATAACCTAAACCATTGTTTCCTTCCTAAATAATCCAGCTCCCTTATAGGTACAAGGCAAAAGATGCCTTTTGCATGGGCTTTTGCTTCTTATTTTCCACAATTTAGGCTCTAACTCAACTTTCTAAAAAGATACAAGACAAAGTTTCATAATACCAATTTATAGGGTTAACAACTGCAAATGATTGGTTTTATATGAATTTCTCCATTTGGGAAATGAAAGGTAAATTACTTCCTAATGGAAAGGTTCAAACAATTGAATCCATGTACTGTCTCTTTGGGACAATTTATCAAGCACCTCGTGCACAGTCAGAGGTCTCCTAGATTTTACAAGTGCAAGTACCAAATAAGGGACCCAGAATTTGAGGATAGGAAAAAAAAAATGACCATAATCAATCAAGGTGCTAAATTAGTGGCTTAAAGGAAGTGGCAGAGGAGAGCAGAGCTGTTACCATGGTTCAGAGAAGAGGTTGAAAGCTTGTTAGAAAACGTGTAGGAAGCGTAACCATCAAAATCTGGTGCTGGAAGTTAGAATATCTCTGAGGGACATTTTCACAAACAGTTGATATGCATGTGCAAGAGAATTGTATTATACCACTTAGAAAGAGGAAGAGAGGAGAGAGGTGGGGTAAGAGAGAGGCGATGCTGAAATAGAAAGGGAGAGTAATTATTGATGTTGTTCCTTACTTCCTTACTATTAGTATTAGTATTAGTGAGAGGTATGGAGAAGAGACTGAGGTGGCGGTGAGCTGAGAGTGAGAGTAGAGTGATTAGTTGAGTGGCGGAGGAGATGTAGAGCAAGGGTGGTACTTTCGTCCGATTTTAAAGCCCTTCCTTTTTATCAGAATGAAAGAAGGTAAAGCCAATTTGGTCGGTGGGATGGATTTAAATTTTAAGGTTGCGTCAAGTTCATAAAAGATGCTCTGAGGAGATTAAGGAGAATGAATTGAAATAAATGACAAGTTGGGCTTTTTAGAAGGCTTTGGAGCTCCATACAGATAATGTTATAAAGCCTGCTAATGGGCCTCCAATATTGGTCAATTTTAACTCTTTTACAAAGGATCCGATATTATAAAAACAATTTTTTATGCAGTCTGTTCAAACTTTCCTTTGGGTTGGGAAGCTGTTTGACTTGGATGTAGAAAGAGAACCAAAGTAAACAAATAAGTTCAAGTTATAGTTAAGTGCTTCATTTTGTGGGTCCAGTTGTTATTAACAAGATTCACAACCCAACCCTGATTGTATTTTCTACTTTGTAGTTCACTTTATTTGTTTTGTGAATATTGCCATGAAAATTCCTCTTTACATAATTATTATTAGAGAATTGGAGCCTGCAGGAGTGTATTTAAAAGCCAACCGACATGTATTATTGGAAAGTGTCTATTTAATTTCAACCCATAAGCATCAACGTTAAATTAAGTTTTCTTTAGTTTTCCCTAAAGCATCAGTTGTTACAAACATCCAACTTCCAAATTAATATGGAAATGCAGAAAATCGGAGTCATGTCAGTATCAACCTCTCCTGTGCAAGACGGCTTCAGGCTTTTGAAACGTGGGAAAGCTTTCAAACAAGCTCAAATTGGATCTGACAAGTTTTCTCCACTTAAAAGCAAAGAAACCCCGACGCCGTCACAGAAGAAAACTCAATCGTATCGGTCCAGACACGGATCTGAACTAAACCAGGTTGGATTGTACAAGTCCCTTGATGAAGTCAAGTCTAAAACCTATCAAATCGGTTTCAAATTATGAATCAAAACAGTTGAGATCCGCCTACCTTACGAGTAATGCGTCTGTATGTGAAAATTTTAAACATTTGAATTAATTTAGTATAAAATTAAGCGGTCAAAAAATATTCAAAAAATAAATGCATCAAAATTAATTTATTAAACTTCTAATTTTGACCAAAAGTGTACATGTCAAAGCATTCCCATGCCGTGTCGATTGTCAGTCAGGTATTCAATCCAAATTTCATCAGAATTCCATTAAATCCGACCCATTAACACTCTTAGATGTAAACCTGCTGAATTTCTACGAGTTAATGGTGTTTTGCAATGTTCGGCTTAATTGGGTAATTTTCTAAACATCACCTTTTT